>CM037934.1:12228374-12251374 GCA_021346845.1 Apeltes quadracus | reverse complement strand
CTCATTAGGGGCCAAATCCATGTTGGGATCCATGTTGGGGTCACAATCAACTGATCAACTACCGAAACAACGTGAGAATGTGAACTTGCTTCTTTCTCGCACATCATGACATGTACCATTTTTAAATTAAATATTAATGTTAACATTTGTTCATGTCCACAGCCGCCCCTTCATTGCACTTTATTCGTTTGAGCACTGTGATTTTACGGCTGAACATAATTGAGCTCCATCAACACACTTTAATATACAGTTATCCTAACAGTGTTACAACTAACGTAAAGGGTTAGTGTATCCAAAGTCAATGGTGGGGGGGGGGGGGTCCGGTGGTGGGCGAAACTGCGCAGAGAGGAGTGAACAGTTGTAACCGTGATCAGGGCGATACAGTATATAAAGTCCCATTCACCGGTGTTTCTGCACCACGATGCCCATTTCTGATCCATGTTTTGGATGAAGAAGCACTGATACTGACGCGTGCTTTCAGACGTGAGCGAGTGTTTGGGGACAGATCGGACCCTTTGGCTCGTCCCGACGAGTATACCTGCATAAGCGGTATAGATTTGATGGAAATCTTTGTGCAGTATCTTATACTCCTGGGTCCTAAAATTCAGCAGCGCAAAGCACAAAGCCATGCTCCCACCATCCCACAGACGGTCTGTGCGGCACTGCGCTTTTTTTTTTTTCATTTCCTGTCGGAGATGCAAATAATATATTCTACTGTTTTTCTAACTGTATTAATCTGTCTCACACTCACAGCCATGTGTTCTTTCTACAGCCGTGTCGTACAGGATGGTTGTCAGTGGAAAAACCTTTGACGCCCACCTGACGCTGATGGAGGAAATAAAGAAACAAGTTCAGAATCAGCTTCATGAAGACAAGGACGACAACTCGGTCACTTTTGTCTTCTGTCCGATCAGTTCTCGCGTTGCGTCAGACGTTGAGGCAGCCATGTCCGACGTTACAGGTGAGGGAAGGATATTCAGCCTTTTTAATGATTAAACTGAAAAATACATTTAATTTTTTTACTTATCTTTGCTTTTTTCATTTTAATAGAATTTTTAATTTGAAAGTTACTTTTGACAAACAATCTAAATTTAGTAATGAACTGATTGATGTGTTGGCAAATGAGGATCTTTTGGTAACTCCTGTCTCCCTTCTCTCTTTCGTTGTGCTCAGATGGTAAACCTGTCATTCTGGTGTTGATGCATCACACACACCAAGTCAGAGTAACGTCAACTATGAGAACATGGAATGTTGACGCCAACGTCATGTTGCATGTCAACGTTTTCTACCATGAGTCATGTGGATTACTGCAGTGTGATGAAAATAATGCTGCTGTCACTGAGATAGGAAGCAAATTACTGGAGAGCTTCATCCAGAAAAGTCTCCATACAAGTGGGAACGCCCTGAGTGGGGGGGTGGAGGTGGTGGTAATGGTCACGGACGAGAAAAATTAGTTTTCATCAATTTTGGTAAGCTTAGTTAGCAGTGTTGGTCATGGTATTATTTCAGTTCATGCAATGGATATAGCATCAACTGATTCATTTAGACTCTTTACGGATTGCAGAAAATGTTTATCCTTATTGATATAATGTACCTCAGCAACTGATCTAATAATAACTGTTTTTTTGGTAGTCACAAGATTAAATAACAAAACAGAGACTTATCTGCATATTAAGTGCTGTTAAATTTCTTATTATTTATCCAGTTACTTGTGTTAACAATTTTTCAACTTAAATCTATATTGGATAAATAATTAAGGGAAGTAAATGTTGAAATGAATATTTAGCTGCTATTGATCATCATACTTATCTTATAATTATTGGTCAAACTATTAAAATAAAAAATAAAAGGCAATTAATATTCAATATAAACATAATGCTAGCTTTTAGGCATGAATGGGCAGTTTTGCTGTCCCTCATATATAATTGTGAAATGTAATGTGATAATAATTGTGTGTGAGAAAGTGTATGTAAAGTAGGATGAGCATGTTTCTTTATACTCTCTAATAAATGGTCTGTTTAATCATATAATGTGTGGGCCTTTTTTATGTAAGCGTAATTATCATTAGACACCATGGGCCTGGCTCATCTATTCGACAATTGTCTGTACATTTAATAACGATTACTCCAAATTTTGCACATTTTGTCTCGCAACCTGTGTTTTCGGTGCCAAAATATTTGTGTTCAGTTGCACTAAGGAATCAGGAACATTTATTGTTCAGTCAATATTTACTAATTTATTCATCAAATATTTATTCATTTAGTCATTTAATCTAGTTTGACAAAAAAATGCCCTCTCATCTTATGAGGGGGGGGCCTGTTAGAAGTTCACATCAGAGATTCAATAAATACCCGCCATCGTAAATAAAGTCCCTGGGGGTTCAGGGTCAGAGTTTAGAGGTCAGGGGTCAGAGGTCAGGGGGGACGCTGTGATTGGGTCCATGTGATGTGAGCAGGTTGAGATGCTGCAGGCCGGTTATGGAAGCTGTAGCGTGCTGCCCCCTGCTGGCTTCACCGTGAATCCTCTCGTTCAGCGAGAGGAGTTCAGTTTGAATCCAGCAGGTGGCGGCAACGCGACGTGTTTAACACTGTTAAGAGATCTGAGAAGAAGAGTCATCATTGTTCTCATAGTTTCACTTTCTTTTTACTGTAAATCGGGGTTGTTGCGAGGACCAGCTTGGAGTAGAAATACAGCATAGATTTACACTTTTTGGTTTGGTTAATTGATTGACAGTTAACTCCTGTCGGTTGAGGGAAATCAACCAAATAATCAAAGTCGATCCTCCGTCGTGTGATCGATCGCTTCCTCTCTCGTTCCTTTGGTTTGACTCGTCTACACAGCTGGTTTGTATCTCGATCTTTCACCAACACGTCACACCGACGAAAGACGATATACTTTGTGAAAGAATAGAATAATAATCGTTTATTTTATTGTGCTTTACAGGTGAAGTCATGTCGGGTTTACTGAAGGAAATAGAAGACATCGACGGACCAGCAGCTGATGAGTTGAGAGGTTAGTGACCTTTTTTCAATTGAGGAGGATTAAATAATAAAAACAAGCCATTAACACAGTTACAGTATGTGGTTTCACTGTCATTCAGTAAACTTCTCTGTCACTATTTACCTGCAAAGGTAAATATAACCTGTTTTAGCACTTTGCCAACTCCTCACCTCGTTGTTGCAGAAGCTGGTTTACAAAGTGACTCAGACATTCAGGCCCTGACTGAAGGTGACCTGCGTGAGCTGCTTCCAGGAAAAGAGAATATTAAACGCAGAAGGAACATTTCTGACATAATCCACAAGCAGGTGAGCTAACAAGTGGGATTAGAGATGGACTAGAACACAGATTACTGATAGTCTGATAACTGTCGTCGCTGAGGTTTGTAAAACGTATTATTTTTGTTTCCACAATCAATCGACCGGATCCCAAAGAAGCTGAAGCCGTTTATCCCAGAGGCGTCCATGAGAGGTTTGCACAGCCCTGCTGGCAGTTACTTTCACTTTCCCCTGTGACAGACATTTTGTTTGTTTGGACAACAACAGTGGAGGAAATACATGTAACCGTATTAATATTACACCAGGAACAAATGTTCCCATTTTTCTGTGATCGTTTTCCCAAATTGCGAATGAATAAAAGAATAAACATTCTCATTTTCTTTCGCAATACATTTCCTCACGACGGAAGAAACATCAGCTCAAATTGACTCCCTGAAAGAATTCAAAATAAATCCATCAGACCAGGAATCAGACAGCAACCAGGTTGACAAAATGGACACCTCATCAGGAGAAACAGACGGTGACGCTTCTTCTCCTCCACTTTAAACTCTCATGTTTAACGAGTAGGATTTGAGATTCCAAATTTCTCCCACATAGTGTCAGTTGCACAATCAGTAGTTTGATTAAAAAAACAAATCTCTGCAGAATTTGTGTTTTCCTGAAGAGCACGTTAAGTTGGAGAATTCATTTCCTCACGACAGGAGAAACATCTTTTTATAAGATATGTAATACATGTAGATAATGCTGTAATGATGATGTATAAGATCTGATGTGGCTCTGTGATCAGTGAGCAGCTTGTGTTCAGCTTGTCTTCACCGTCTCTGGCTTCTGGTTGCACAGTAAACATCTGTCAACCCTGCGAAATATTGGTGTTAAGTTAATATGGATCATTCTGTGATTACATAATGCTGTTTTTCTAACAGGGCCCTGGGGAATTCCTTATTTTCTCCTGAGTATCCTATACGGTCTACTAGCACCAGCAGCAGCAAGTGAGCCTCCCTCCCTCTCATGTTGATGAGCAGAATCCAGCTTGAAGTGCCGTTACAACTCAACCTGATTGTCTCATTAGGGGCCAAATCCATGTGGGGATACGTGTGGGGATACGTGTGGGGGTCACAATCAACTGATCAACCACCAAAACGACGTAAGTATAACTTGCTTCTTCCTCGCACATCACGTTACAACTCAACCTGATTGTCTCATTAGGGGCAAAATCTTTAAATGATGTACAATATATTTTGTAGTCATAAAGTTCATTTCCACATTTCATGTTAAAGGCCTTTCACCACATCCAGGCTGCTTTGACAGCCGTGATATAAAGGGGTCACATTCGACTGGTCAACGACCGAAACAACGTGAGCATAACTTCCTTCCTCCTCGCACATCATGACATGTACCATTTTTAAATGAAATATTAATGTTAACATTTGTTCATGTCCACAGCCGCCCCTTCATTGCACTTTATTCGTTTGAGCACTGTGATTTTATGGCTGAACATAATTGAGCTTAAATATCTTCCATGTCTGACGTTCCCTCCCTCAACACACTTTAATATACAGTTATTCTAACAGTGTTACAACTAACGTAAAGAGTTATTGTATCCAAAATCAATGGTGGGGGGGTGGGGGGGGCTCCGGTGGTGGACGAAACTGCGCAGAGAGGAGTGAACAGTTGTAAATGTGATGAGGGCGATACAGTATATAAAGTCCCATTCACCGTTGTTTCTTCCTGCACCACGATGCCCATTTCTGATCGACGTTTTTGATGAAGAAGCACTGATATTGACGCGTGCCTTCAGACGTGAGCGAGTGTTTGGGGACAGATCGGACCCTTTGGCTCTTCCCGACGAGTATACCTGCATAAGCGGTATAGATTTGATGGAAATCTTTGTGCAGTATCTTATACTCCTGGGTCCTAAAATTCAGCAGCGCAAAGACACAAAGCCATGCTCCCACCATCCCACAGACGGTCTGTGCGGCACTGCGCTTTTTTTTTTTTTATTTCCCTGTCGGAGATGCAAATAAAGGCGCTGTTTGCCGTGAGGTCCGAAGTGTGTGTTTGGCTCTGACGTTCTTTGCACGCGTCGTCATTACCTTCCTTGGCCCACAGAAGAATGTGTTACATCAAAGGGGATTTCCACATGTGCCGTGTGAATGGGTGATTGTCTTCGTTGTGCAGAACTGGACAATGTGCCGTGTATGAAAAGGGCAGTTTGTGCAGGTGGACCAGAGTCAGTAGCCGTCCCACCCTGAATCCCTTCCCCCACAGGCCTTCCTGCGTTTAAAACAAGAAGAGTGATTATGTTCTACTGTTTTTCTAACTGTATTAATCTGTCTCACACTCACAGCCATGTGTTCTTTCTACAGCCGTGTCGTACAGGATGGTTGTCAGTGGAAAAACCTTTGACGCCCACCGGACGCTGATGGACGAAATAAAGAAACAAGTTCAGAATCTGCTGTATGAAGACAAGACCGACAACCACTCGGTCACTTTTGTCTTCTGTCCGATCAGTTCTCGCGTTGCGTCAGACGTTGAGGCAGCCATGTCCGACGTTACAGGTGAGGGAAGGATTTTCAGCCTTTTTAATGATTAAACTGAAAAATACATTTAATTTTTTTACTTATCTTTTCTTTTTTCATTTTAATATAATTTTTAATTTGAAAGTTACTTTTGACAAACAATCTAAATTTAGTAATGAACTGATTGATGTGTTGGCAAAGGAGGATCTTTTGGTAACTCCTGTCTCCCTTCTCTCTTTCGTCGTGCTCAGATGGTAAACCTGTCATTCTGGTGTTGATGCATCACACACACCAAGTCAGAGTAACGTCAACTATGAGAACATGGAATGTTGGCGCCAACGTCGTGTTGCATGTCAACGTTTTCTACCATGAGTCATGTGGATTACTGCAGTGTGATGAAAATAATGCTGCTGTCACTGAGATAAGAAACAAATTACTGGAGAGCTTCATCCAGAAAAGTCTCCATACAAGTGGGAACGCCCTGAGTGGGGGGGTGGAGGTGGTGGTAATGGTCACGGACGAGAAAAATTAGTTTTCATCAATTTTGGTAAGCTTAGTTAGCAGTGTTGGTCATGGTATTATTTCAGTTCATGCAATGGATATAGCATCAACTGATTCATTTAGACTCTTTACGGATTGCAGAAAATGTTTATCCTTATTGATATAATGTACCTCAGCAACTGATCTAATGATAACTGTTTTTTTGGTAGTCACAAGATTAAATAGCAAAACAGAGACTTATCTGCGCATTAAGTGCTGTTAAATTTCTAAATATTTATCCAGTTACTTGTGTTAACAATTTTTCAACTTAAATCTATATTGGATAAATAATTAAGGGAAGTAAATGTTGAAATGAATATTAAAACTGCTATTGATCATCATACTTATCTTATAATTATTGATCAAACTATTAAAATAAAAAATAAAAGGCAATTAATATTCAATATAAACATAATGCTAGCTTTTAGGCATGAATGGGCAGTTTTGCTGTCCCTCATATATAATTGTGAAATGTAATGTGATAATAATTGTGTGTGAGAAAGTGTGTGTAAAGTAGGATGAGCATGTTTCCTTATACTCTCTAATAAATGGTCTGTTTAATCATATAATGTGTGGGCCTTTTTTATGTAAGCGTAATTATCATTAGACATCATGAGCCTGGCTCATCTATTCGACAATTGTCTGTACATTTAATAACGATTACTCCGAATTTTGCACATTTTGTCTCACAACCTGTGTTTTCTGTGCCAAAATATTTGTGTTCAGTTGCACTAAGGAATCAGGAACATTTATTGTTCAGTCAATATTTACTAATTTATTCATCAAATATTTATTCATTTAGTCATTTAATCTATTTTGACAAAAAATGCCCTCTCATCTTATGAGGGAAGGGCCTGTTAGAAGTTCACAACAGAGATTCAATAAATACCCGCCATCGTAAATAAAGTCCCTGGGGGTTCAGGGTCAGAGTTTAGAGGTCAGGGGTCAGAGGTCAGGGGGGACGCTGTGATTGGGTCCATGTGATGTGAGCAGGTTGAGATGCTGCAGGCCGGTTATGGAAGCTGTAGCGTGCTGCCCCCTGCTGGCTTCACCGTGAATCCTCTCGTTCAGCGAGAGGAGTTCAGTTTGAATCCAGCAGGTGGCGGCAACGCGACGTGTTTAACACTGTTAAGAGATCTGAGAAGAAGAGTCATCAGCGTTCTCATAGTTTCACTTTCTTTTTACTGTAAATCGGGGTTGTTGCGAGGACCAGCTTGGAGTAGAAATACAGCATAGATTTATACTTTTTGGTTTGGTTAAATGATTGACAGTTAACTCCTGTCGGTTGAGGGAAATCAACCAAATAATCGAAGTCGATCCTCCGTCGTGTGATCGATCGCTTCCTCTCTCGTTCCTTTGGTTTGACTCGTCTACACAGCTGGTTTGTATCTCGATCTTTCACCAACACGTCACACCGACGAAAGACGATATACTTTGTGAAAGAATAGAATAATAATTGTTTATTTTATTGTGCTTTACAGGTGAAGTCATGTCGGGTTTACTGAAGGAAATAGAAGACATCGACGGACCAGCAGCTGATAAATTGAGAGGTTAGTGACCTTTTTTCAATTGACGAGGATTAAATAATAAAAACAAGCCATTAACACAGTTACAGTATGTGGTTTCACTGTCATTCAGTAAACTTCTCTGTCACTATTTACCTGGAATTACCTGTTTCAGCACTTTGCCAACTCCTCACCTCGTTGTTGCAGAAGCAGATTTACAAAGTGACTCAGACATCCAGGCCCTGACTGAAGGTGGCCTGCATGAGCTGCTTCCAGGAAAAGAGAATGATAAAAGCAGAAGGGCCATTTCTGACATAATCCACAAGCAGGTGAGCTAACAAGTGGGATTAGAGAGGGACTAGAACACAGATTACTGATCTGATAACTGTTGTTTCTGATCTTTGTAAAACGTATTATTTTTGTTTCCACAGACAATCGACCGGAACCCAAAGGAGCTGAAGGGGTTTATCCCAGAGGCGTCCATGAGAGGTTTGCATAGTTTGTGACGGTAGCTAGAGATGCTTTGCTGTCTCTGACTAGTTCCTCTCTGAGCATCCAATCAAAGGAGGTGAAAATGCCGCCGTCCCTGGACGCCTCCTAGACGGCCTCGGTGTTGCCAACTCGAAATCTGATTGGTTAAAGCAACAGTGTCATTGCCATTTACCTTAAGCTACAGACGGCAGCACTATCGATTCTGAAGGCGTCGAGGCAAATTTCTTTGACCCTGGAAACACATGATGGCTAAAATGTGATTGGATAAAAGCTCTAAAATACTAAACTTCTTACTGAATGTCACAGTGTCAGTTAGCTGTCAGTCTTTTTTTCTAAGATTCTTACTTCTTTCCTTTTTACAGTATCTTTTTCTTGTTGGCTTGTTGAAGACTAAACACGACCTGGTTCTTCCCCTGCAGCTGCTCTAACTGACGATGGGGTCCTCCTGAGGGACATGAAGACCCGAATGGATGAAGTCCTGACCTTCATCGAAGCTCACATCAACTTTCTAAACGAATACAAAACAAATCCATCAGACCAGGAATCAGACAGCAACCAGGTTGACAAAATGGACACCTCAGGAGAAACCGACGGTGACGCTTCTTCTCCTCCACTTTAAACTCTCATGTTTAACGAGTAGGATTTTAGATTCCAAATTTCTCCCACATAGTGTCAGTTTCACAATCGGTAGTTCGATTATAAAAACTAATTTCTGCAGAATTTGTGTTTTCCTGAAGAGCAAGTTAAGTTGGAGAATTCATGTCCTCACGACGGAAGAAACATCTTTTCATAAGATATGTAATGCATGTAGATAGTGCTGTAATGATACAGCATGTGGTTTCATTCATTCAGTAAACTTCTCTGTCACTATTTACCTGCAAAGGTAAATATAACCTGTTTTAGCACTTTGCCAACTCCTCACCTCGTTGTTGCAGAAGCTGGTTTACAAAGTGACTCAGACATCCAGGCCCTGACTGAAGGTGACCTGCACAAGCTGCTTTCAGGACCTCCGAATATTAAACGCAGAAGGAACATTTCTGACATAATTCACAAGCAGGTGAGCTAACAAGTGGGATTAGAGAGGGACTAGAACACAGATTACTGATAGTCTAATAACTGTCGTCTCTGAGGTTTGTAAAACGTATTATTTTTGTTTCCACAGCCAATCGACCGGATCCTAAAGGAGCTGAAGCCGTTTATCCCAGAGGCGTCCATGAGAGGTTTGCACAGCCCTGCTGGCAGTTACTTTCACTTTCCCCTGTGACAGACATTTTGTTTGTTTGGACAACAACAGTGGAGGAAAAATATATGTAACCGTATTAATATTATACCAGGAACAAATGTCCCCATTTTTTGTGATTGTTTTCCCAAATTGTGCTATTTGTCACCCAAATTAGAATAACATGAATAAAGATTAAACATTCTAATTTTCTTTCCCATTTCTTATTACCTAACCCAATAAGCATTGGCATTGATTTGTCTTTTTCTTGTTGGCTTGTTGAAGACTAAACACAACCTGGTTCTTTCCCTGCAGCTGCTCTAACTGACGATGGGGTCTTGGTTGATTACCTCGGTCACCTGATGGACATGAAGACCCAAATGATTAAAAACCGGACTGCCATTGAAGCTGAAATCGACTCTCTGAAAGAATACAAAACAAATCCATCAGACCAGGAATCAGCCAGCAACCAGGTTGACAAAATGGACACCTCATCAGGAGAAACAGACGGTGACGCTCCTTCTCCTCCACTTTAAACTCTCATGTTTAATTCAAAGCTGTTTAGATTTTGCAGTTCAGAAGAGCAAAACTGATCAATGGACATTATTGAACAAGAACAGTAAAATATGCCTCTTCTTATTCGTAAATGTAGGTTTATTTACATTTTTTAACCATATCTATGTTGTTCCCCAACAGCGGCCTCAAAAGATCAGACGCGGAGAAGTCTTCCTGAGGATCGTACGAATCCCCAACGTGAACCTGGTTCACCAGGAGGAGCAGGTGAACCTCCCTCCCTCTCTCTCTCTCTCTCTCTCTCTCTCTCTCTCTCTCTCTCTCTCTCTCTCTCTCTCTCTCTCTCTCTCTCTCTCTCTCGTTTAGCAAGTTAAGTTGGAGAATTCATTTCCTCACGACGGAAGAAACATCTTTTTATAAGATATGTAATACATGTAGATAATGCTGTAATGATGATACATAAGATCTGATGTGGCTCTGTGATCAGTGAGCAGCTTGTGTTCAGCTTGTCTTCACCGTCTCTGTGGCTTCTGGTTGCACAGTAAACATCTGCCAACCCTGTGAAATATTGGTGTTAAGTTAATATGGATCATTCTGTGATTACATAATGCTGTTTTCCTAACAGGGTCCGGGTCACATGTGGGTCCTCCACCCAGCGGTGGTCCTAAAGATCTCCTTAGTAGCCAAAGTGAATCCATTGCACCAGCAGCAGCAGGTGAGCCTCCCTCCCTCTCATGTTAATGAGCAGAATCCAGCTTGAAGTGCCGTTAGAACTCAACCTGATTGTCTCATTAGGGGCCAAATTATCAAATGATGTACAATAGATTTTGGAGTCAGAATGTTCATTTCCAAATTTCATGTTAAAGGCTCTTCGCCACATTCAGGCAGCTTTGACAGCGGTGATGAAAAGGGGTCACAATCGACTGATCAACCACCGAAACAACGTGAGTATAACTTGATTCTTCCTCGCACATCATGACATATACCATTTTTAAATGAAATATTTATGTTAACATTTGTTCATGTCCACAGCCGCCCCTTCATTGCACTTTATTCGTTTGAGCACTGTGATTTTACGGCTGAACATAATTGAGCTTAAATATCTTCCATGTCTGACGTTCCCTCCATCAACACACTTTAATATACAGTTATCCTAACAGTGTTACAACTAACGTAAAGAGTTATTGTATCCCAAATCCATTTTTGCATCATTGTGCTTCTTCTTACAACCTTTTTTCTCAAAATAAGCTTTTTAATGGTAAAATATCTCTTTCTACGTCCTTGTCAGGTCGTACTGTCAGTACTGAGGAGACAAATAACCAAAGTGAACCTCGTCCACACGCAGCAGCAGGTGAAGCTCCCTCTCGTCTCCTCTTCCTCCCTCTCGTCTCCTCTTCCTCCCTCTTGTCTCTTGTTTAGTGAGTTTTGTCCACTTTGAGGTTCCGTTACAACTCAACATGATGATCTCTTTGGTTAAACCGTGACACTGTCATGATGTCCAGGTTGAGATGCTGTGTTTAAAACTGTTAAAGAGATCTGAGAGGAAGAATCGTCACTTTTCTTAGAGTTGGCTTGTTGAAGACTAAACACAACCTGGTTCTTCCCCTGCAGATGCTCTAACTGACGATGGGGTCTTGGTTGATTACCTCGGTCACCCGAGGGACATGGAGACCCAAATGATTAAAAACCGCACTGCCATTGAAGCTGAAATCGACTCTCTGAAAGAATACAAAACAAATCCATCAGACCAGGAATCAGCCAGCAGCCAGGTTGACAAAATGGACACCTCATCAGGAGAAACAGACGGTGACGCTCCTTCTCCTCCACTTTAAACTCTCATGTTTAATTCAATGCTGTTTAGATTTTGCCAATTCAGAAGAGCAAAACTGATCAATGGACATTATTGAACAAGAACAGTGAAATTTGCCTCTTCTTAGTCGTAAATGTAGGTTTATCTACATTTTTTTAGCCATAACTACGTTGTTTCCCAACAGCGGCCTCAAAAGATCAGAGGCAGAGAAGTCTTCATGAGGATCGTACGAATCCCCAACGTGAGACCCGTCGATACGGAGGAACAGGTGAACCTCCCTCTCTCTCTCTCTCTCTCTCTCTCTCTCTCTCTCTCTCTCTCTCGTCTAATTTCTCCCACATAGTGTCAGTTCGGTAGTTTGATTTTAAAAAACAAATATCTGCAGAATTAGTGTTTTCCTGAAGAGCAAATAAAGTTGGAGAATTAATTTCCTCACAACGGATGAAACATCTTTTTATAAGATATGTAATACATGTAGATAATGCTGTAATGATGATATATAAAATCTGATGTGGCTCTGTGATCAGTGCCATAATGCTGTTTTCCTAACAGAGCCCTTGACACTTCTGAGCAGGGCCTGAAGTTAACTTTTTTTGGCCACCAGCCACTATGGCAGGTGGATTTTGAATTCCACCTGCCACAGAGGTTTTTTACTAGCCAATGATCCTGCCTAAAATAAAGGTATACGATTCAGAAAATGCATAAGAATGGTTCTTGAACTTGTACAGAATACAAATTAAACTCCTGTCGAGTTATTAACTAACTTAATCTAATTTATGACAAGACCTACATAATGACTTGCAACTGTATCTGACCTGGTGTGACAGGCATTTACTTGTAGAATAGAAAATAACAGCCAATCATCTCACTGATTATTTATTTAGTTGACGCCCAACTGCAAGTCATCGCTGATTCTTTGGCACTGTAGTGTATCCAAGTTCAACATTTCTTTTATTGATTTTTACATTACATTCATTTTAAAGGCTTCAGCGCCGACGGAAGACGCAGGAGCAGGGTTGCGATAAACAGACTTTACTCGATATAAGACAGGATACACGCTCATGACGTTCGACGAGACCTGGCAAAGGACAAACAACAACAAACACGAAGGGCTTGAATACAGACGGGAGGTGCAGGTGATTGGGAACAGGTGGGGACAATCAGACACTTGCACAGGGGGACAGGACAACGCGGAAGGTGACGTTTACCCCAGGGACACCAAATACATGCAACTTAAGTTGCAACAAAAAGACAAGACCAAACCGTGATAAACAGCTTGGTGGGCTTGCTTAACAAAAACAATGGGCTACGTGATTGGTCAACAACACAACACTTGCTTTGTTTGAGCACCGTGATTGTGTTTAATTCTTATGAATCTCATTCTCATGTTTCTTTATTTCTACAACGGATTAATCTTTTATTTGAACTATTAGAGATATTTGAAGAATGATTATGTTCTACTGTTTTTCTAAATGTATTAATCTGTCTCACACTCACAGCCATGTGTTCTTTCTACAGTCACGTTGTACAGGATGGTTGTCAGCGGACAAACTTTTACAACCCACTTGAAGCTGATGGAGAAAATAAAGAAACAAGTTCAGAATCTGCTGTATGAAGACAAGACCGACAACCACTCGGTCACTTTTGTCTTCTGTCCGATCAGTTCTCGCGTTGCGTCAGACGTTGAGGCAGCCATGTCCGGTGTTACAGGTGAGGGAAGGATATTCAGCCTTTTTGTTATTGAAATGGAAATTACATAATTTTTTTTACAATTTTTTGCTTTTTTCATTTGAATAGAATTTTGAATTTGAAAGTTATTTTTTCTTTTGGTAACTCCTGTCTCCCTTCTCTCTTTCGTTGTGCTCAGATGGTAAACCTGTCATTCTGGTGTTGATGCATCACACACACCAAGTCAGAGTAACGTCAACTATGAGAACATGGAATGTTGGCGCCGACGTCTTGTTGTGTGTCAACGTTTTCTACCATGAGTCATGTGGATTACTGCAGTGTGATGAAAATAATGCTGCTGTCACTGAGATAGGAAACAAATTACTGGAGCGCTTCATCCTGAAAAGTCTCCATACAAGTGGGAACGCCGAAGGTGGTCGGACCGAAGGTGGTGGTAATGTTTATGATTGGTTTCCAACATTTTGGATGAAATAGCAAAACAAAGAGTTATCTGCACATTAAGTGCTGTTAAATTTCTAAATATTCATCTGGTAACTTGTGTTAACCATTTTCCAACTCAATTATTTATCCAATATCTACAGATTTACGGGAAGAAAAATGAATATTTGAGCTGCTATTGACCATCAAACTTATCTTAAAAAACAATTAAACAGAATAAAAAAAAGTAAATGTAATAACTGTGATTTTACGGCTGAACATAATTGAGCTTTATTATCTTCCATGTCTGACGGTCCCTCCATCAACACATTTGAATATACAGTTATCCTAACAGTGTTACAACATCATTGTGCTTCTTCTTACAACTGTTATTTTCTCAAAATAAGCTTTTTAATGGTAAAATATCTCTTTCTACGTCCTTGTCAGGTCGTACTGTCAGTACTGAGGAGCAGAAAACCCAACGTGAACCTCGTCCACACGCAGCAGCAGGTGAAGCTCCCTCTCGTCTCCTCTTCCTCCCTCTCGTCTCCTCTTCCTCCCTCTTGTCTCTTGTTTAGTGAGTTTTGTCCACTTTGAGGTTCCGTTACAACTCAACATGATGATCTCTTTGGTTAAACCGTGACACTGTCATGATGTCCGGGTTAAGATGCTGTGTTTAAAACTGTTAAAAGATCTGAGAGGAAGAATGGTCACTTTTCTTAGAGTTTCACTTTCCTTTTACTGTAAATCGGGGTTGTTGTGAGGACCAGCTTGGAGGAGAAATACAGCATAGATTTATACTTTTTGGTTTGGTTAAATGATTGACAGTTAACTCCTGTCGGTTGAGGGAAATCAACCAAATAATCAATGTCGTTCCTCCGTCGTGTGATCGATCGCTTCTTCTCTCGTTCCTTTGGTTTGACTCGTCTTCACATTTCATGTTAAAGGCTCTTTGCCATGTTCAGGTCGCTCTGACAGCAGGGATGCAGTGTGGTTACAATCGGGCTCCAGTCGAAAACCGAAACAACGTTAATATAACTTTCTTCCTCGCACATTCATGACATGTACCATTTTTTCATGTTAATATTTGTTCATGTCCACAGCAGCCCTTCAATGCACTTCCTTTGTTTGAGCACCGTGATTGTGTTTAATTCTCATGAATCTCAATCTTATGTTTTTTTTTATTTCTACATCACAAACTTAACCTTCTGATACCCAAATACTGTTTAATATAATTTAATCATTTTAAAGAGTGAATTAAATCAGCACATATACAGTGAATTTGTTGACTAAATATTTTCTTTTCTTTCAGTCCTTCTGAGTGGGTGTGAAAACAGATCTGACTCATTGCTCATGTTATGTTTCTTATTATGAGTGTGTCTTTCTGATAAGTTGTCTAATGAGACATTGTCAGTTTGTTTGAAACAAAACGAATTACTGCACATGAAGGCATCATTTGACAAATTTTATCTTTTCACTTGTGTAGTTTTTCATCTTTTATTTGAACTATTAGAGATATTTGAAGAATGATTATATTCTACTGTTTTTCTAAATGTATTAATCTGTCTCACACTCACAGCCATGTGTTCTTTCTACAGCCGTGTCGTACAGGATGGTTGTCGGCGGACAAACTTTTACAACCCACTTGAAGCTGATGGAGAAAATAAAGAAACAAGTTCAGAATCTGCTGCATGAAGACAAGACCGACAACCACTCGGTCACTTTTGTCTTCTGTCCGATCAGTTCTCGCGTTGCGTCAGACGTTGAGGCAGCCATGTCCGGTGTTACAGGTGAGGGAAGGATATTCAGCCTTTTTGTTATTGAAATGGAAATTACATAATTTTTTCACAATCTTTTGCTTTTTTTTATTTAAATAGAATTTTTAATATGAAAGTTACTTTAGACAAACAATCTAAATTTAGTAATGAACTGATTGATGTGTTGGTAAAGGAGGATCTTTTGGTAACTCCTGTCTCCCTTCTCTCTTTCGTTGTGCTCAGATGGTAAACCTGTCATTCTGGTGTTGATGCATCACACACACCAAGTCAGAGTAACGTCAACTATGAGAACATGGAATGTTGGCGCCGACGTCTTGTTGTGTGTCAACGTTTTCTACCATGAGTCATGTGGATTACTGCAGTGTGATGAAAATAATGCTGCTGTCACTGAGATAGGAAACAAATTACTGGAGCGCTTCATCCTGAAAAGTCTCCATACAAGTGAAAACGCCGAAGGTGGTCGGACCGAAGGTGGTGGTAATGTTTATGATTGGTTTCCAAAATTTTGGATGAAATAGCAAAACAAAGAGTTAGCTGCACATTAAGTGCTGTTAAATTTCTAAATATTCATCTGGTAACTTGTGTTAACCATTGTTCAACTCAATTATTTATCCAAAATCTATAGATGTACGGGAAGAAAAATGATAATTTGAGCTGCTATTGATCATCAAACTTAACTTAAAAAACAATTAAACAGTTAGAATAAAAAAAGTCAATAACTGTGATTTTACGGCTGAATATAATTGAGCTTAAATATCTTCCATGTCTGACATTTCCTCCATCAACACACTTTAATATACAGTTATCCTAACAGTGTTACAACTAACGTAAAGAGTTATTGTATCCCAAATCCATTTTTGCATCATTGTGCTTCTTCTTACAACTTATTTTCTCAAAATAAGCTTTTTAATGGTAAAATATCTCTTTCTACGTCCTTGTCAGGTCGTACTGTCAGTACTGAGGAGCAGAAAACCCAACGTGAACCTCGTCCACACGCAGCAGCAGGTGAAGCTCCCTCTCGTCTCCTCTTCCTCCCTCTCGTCTCCTCTTCCTCCCTCTTGTCTCTTGTTTAGTGAGTTTTGTCCACTTTGAGGTTCCGTTACAACTCAACATGATGATCTCTTTGGTTAAACCGTGACACTGTCATGATGTCCGGGTTGAGATGCTGTGTTTAAAACTGTTAAGAGATCTGAGAGAAAGAATCGTCACTTTTCTCATAGTTTCACTTTCTTTTGACTGTAAATCGGGGTTGTTGTGAGGACGAGCTTGGAGGAGAAATACAGCATAGATTTATACTTTTTGGTTTGGTTAAATGATTGACAGTTAACTCCTGACGGTTGAGGGAAATCAACCAAATAATCGAAGTCGTTCCTCCGTCGTGTCCGTCTTCTCTCGTTCCTTTGGTTTGATTCGTCTTCACATTTCATGTTAAAGGTTCTTTGCCGCGTTCAGGTCGCTTTGACGGCAGTGATGCAGTGTGGTTACAATCGGGCTCCAGTCGAAAACCGAAACAACAGAAATTTGACTTACTTCTTCCTCGCACATTCATGACATGTACCATTTTTTTTATGTTTGTATTTGCCATTAACATGAAGAGCAAAACTGATCTTTGGACATTATTGAACAAGAACAGTGAAATTTGCCTCTTCTTATTCGTAAATGTAGGTTTATTTACATTTTTTGAGCCATAACTACGTTGTTTCCCAACAGCGGCCTCAAAAGATCAGAGGCGGAGAAGTCTTCATGAGGATCGTACGAATCCCCAAAGTCAGACCCGTCTATATGGAGGAACAGGTGAACCTCTCTCTCTCTCTCTCTCTCGTTTAATTTCTCCCACATAGTGTCAGTTGCAAGATCGGTACTTTGATTATCAAAACAAATCTCTGCAGAATTTGTGTTTTCCTGAAGAGCACGTTAAGTTGGAGAATGAATTTCCTCACGACGGAAGAAACATCTTTTTATAAGTTATGTAATACATGTAGATAATGCTGTAATGATGATACATAAGATCTGATGTGGCTCTGTGATCAGTGAGCAGCTTGTGTTCAGCTTGTCTTCACCGTCTCTGTGGCTTCTAGTTGCACAGTAAACATCTGTCAACCCTGCGAAATATTGGTGTTAAGTTAATATGGATCATTCTGTGATTACATAATGCTGTTTTCCTAACAGGGTCCGGGTCACGTGTGGGTCCTCCACCCAGCGGTGGTCCTAATGATCTCCAGAGTAGCCAAAGTGAATCCGGTCTACCAGCAGCAGCAAGTGAGCCTCCCTCCCTCTCATGTTAATGAGCAGAATCCAGCTTCAAGTGCCGTTACAACTCAACCTGATTGTCTCATTAGGGGCCAAATTATCAAATGATGTACAATAGATTTTGGAGTCAGAATGTTAATTTCCACATTTCATGTTAAAGGCTCTTCGCCACATTCAGGCAGCTTTTACAGCCGTGATGAAAAGGGGTCACAATCGACTGGTCAACCACCGAAACAACGTGAGTATGACTTCCTTCTTCCTCGCATGTTATTATTTGTTCATGTCCACAGCAGCCTCTTCAACGTACTTCCTTTGTTTGAGCACCGTGATTGTGTTTAATTCTTATAAATCTCATTCTCATGTTTCTTTATTTCTACAACACAAACTTAACCTTATAATACCAAAATACTGTTTAATTTAATCATTTTAAAGAGTGAATTATATGTGAAAATAGATTTCTTATTATGAGTGTGTCTTTTTGAGCCATGTGTTCTTTCTACAGCCACGTTGTACAGGATGGTTGTCGGCGGAAAAACCTTTGACGCCCACCGGACGCTGATGGAGAAAATAAAGAAACAAGTTCAGAATCTGCTGTATGAAGACAAGGCCGATAACCACTCGGTCACTTTTGTCTTCTGTCCGATCAGTTCTGGCGTTGCGTCAGACGTCGAGGCAGCCATGTCCGGTGTTACAGGTGAGGGAAGGATTTTCAGCCTTTTTGTTATTGAAATGGAAATTACATAATTTTTTTTACAATTTTTTGCTTTTTTCATTTGAATAGAATTTTGAATTTGAAAGTTATTTTTTCTTTTGGTAACTCCTGTCTCCCTTCTCTCTTTCGTTGTGCTCAGATGGTAAACCTGTCATTCTGGTGTTGATGCATCACACACACCAAGTCAGAGTAACGTCAACTATGAGAACATGGAATGTTGGCGCCGACGTCTTGTTGTGTGTCAACGTTTTCTACCATGAGTCATGTGGATTACTGCAGTGTGATGAAAATAATGCTGCTGTCACTGAGATAGGAAACAAATTACTGGAGCGCTTCATCCTGAAAAGTCTCCATACAAGTGGGAACGCCGAAGGTGGTCGGACCGAAGGTGGTGGTAATGTTTATGATTGGTTTCCAACATTTTGGATGAAATAGCAAAACAAAGAGTTATCTGCACATTAAGTGCTGTTAAATTTCTAAATATTCATCTGGTAACTTGTGTTAACCATTTTCCAACTCAATTATTTATCCAATATCTACAGATTTACGGGAAGAAAAATGAATATTTGAGCTGCTATTGACCATCAAACTTATCTTAAAAAACAATTAAACAGAATAAAAAAAAGTAAATGTAATAACTGTGATTTTACGGCTGAACATAATTGAGCTTTATTATCTTCCATGTCTGACGGTCCCTCCATCAACACATTTGAATATACAGTTATCCTAACAGTGTTACAACATCATTGTGCTTCTTCTTACAACTGTTATTTTCTCAAAATAAGCTTTTTAATGGTAAAATATCTCTTTCTACGTCCTTGTCAGGTCGTACTGTCAGTACTGAGGAGCAGAAAACCCAACGTGAACCTCGTCCACACGCAGCAGCAGGTGAAGCTCCCTCTCGTCTCCTCTTCCTCCCTCTCGTCTCCTCTTCCTCCCTCTTGTCTCTTGTTTAGTGAGTTTTGTCCACTTTGAGGTTCCGTTACAACTCAACATGATGATCTCTTTGGTTAAACCGTGACACTGTCATGATGTCCGGGTTAAGATGCTGTGTTTAAAACTGTTAAAAGATCTGAGAGGAAGAATGGTCACTTTTCTTAGAGTTTCACTTTCCTTTTACTGTAAATCGGGGTTGTTGTGAGGACCAGCTTGGAGGAGAAATACAGCATAGATTTATACTTTTTGGTTTGGTTAAATGATTGACAGTTAACTCCTGTCGGTTGAGGGAAATCAACCAAATAATCAATGTCGTTCCTCCGTCGTGTGATCGATCGCTTCTTCTCTCGTTCCTTTGGTTTGACTCGTCTTCACATTTCATGTTAAAGGCTCTTTGCCATGTTCAGGTCGCTCTGACAGCAGGGATGCAGTGTGGTTACAATCGGGCTCCAGTCGAAAACCGAAACAACGTTAATATAACTTTCTTCCTCGCACATTCATGACATGTACCATTTTTTCATGTTAATATTTGTTCATGTCCACAGCAGCCCTTCAATGCACTTCCTTTGTTTGAGCACCGTGATTGTGTTTAATTCTCATGAATCTCAATCTTATGTTTTTTTTTATTTCTACATCACAAACTTAACCTTCTGATACCCAAATACTGTTTAATATAATTTAATCATTTTAAAGAGTGAATTAAATCAGCACATATACAGTGAATTTGTTGACTAAATATTTTCTTTTCTTTCAGTCCTTCTGAGTGGGTGTGAAAACAGATCTGACTCATTGCTCATGTTATGTTTCTTATTATGAGTGTGTCTTTCTGATAAGTTGTCTAATGAGACATTGTCAGTTTGTTTGAAACAAAACGAATTACTGCACATGAAGGCATCATTTGACAAATTTTATCTTTTCACTTGTGTAGTTTTTCATCTTTTATTTGAACTATTAGAGATATTTGAAGAATGATTATATTCTACTGTTTTTCTAAATGTATTAATCTGTCTCACACTCACAGCCATGTGTTCTTTCTACAGCCGTGTCGTACAGGATGGTTGTCGGCGGACAAACTTTTACAACCCACTTGAAGCTGATGGAGAAAATAAAGAAACAAGTTCAGAATCTGCTGCATGAAGACAAGACCGACAACCACTCGGTCACTTTTGTCTTCTGTCCGATCAGTTCTCGCGTTGCGTCAGACGTTGAGGCAGCCATGTCCGGTGTTACAGGTGAGGGAAGGATATTCAGCCTTTTTGTTATTGAAATGGAAATTACATAATTTTTTCACAATCTTTTGCTTTTTTTTATTTAAATAGAATTTTTAATATGAAAGTTACTTTAGACAAACAATCTAAATTTAGTAATGAACTGATTGATGTGTTGGTAAAGGAGGATCTTTTGGTAACTCCTGTCTCCCTTCTCTCTTTCGTTGTGCTCAGATGGTAAACCTGTCATTCTGGTGTTGATGCATCACACACACCAAGTCAGAGTAACGTCAACTATGAGAACATGGAATGTTGGCGCCGACGTCTTGTTGTGTGTCAACGTTTTCTACCATGAGTCATGTGGATTACTGCAGTGTGATGAAAATAATGCTGCTGTCACTGAGATAGGAAACAAATTACTGGAGCGCTTCATCCTGAAAAGTCTCCATACAAGTGAAAACGCCGAAGGTGGTCGGACCGAAGGTGGTGGTAATGTTTATGATTGGTTTCCAAAATTTTGGATGAAATAGCAAAACAAAGAGTTAGCTGCACATTAAGTGCTGTTAAATTTCTAAATATTCATCTGGTAACTTGTGTTAACCATTGTTCAACTCAATTATTTATCCAAAATCTATAGATGTACGGGAAGAAAAATGATAATTTGAGCTGCTATTGATCATCAAACTTAACTTAAAAAACAATTAAACAGTTAGAATAAAAAAAGTCAATAACTGTGATTTTACGGCTGAATATAATTGAGCTTAAATATCTTCCATGTCTGACATTTCCTCCATCAACACACTTTAATATACAGTTATCCTAACAGTGTTACAACTAACGTAAAGAGTTATTGTATCCCAAATCCATTTTTGCATCATTGTGCTTCTTCTTACAACTTATTTTCTCAAAATAAGCTTTTTAATGGTAAAATATCTCTTTCTACGTCCTTGTCAGGTCGTACTGTCAGTACTGAGGAGCAGAAAACCCAACGTGAACCTCGTCCACACGCAGCAGCAGGTGAAGCTCCCTCTCGTCTCCTCTTCCTCCCTCTTGTCTCTTGTTTAGTGAGTTTTGTCCACTTTGAGGTTCCGTTACAACTCAACATGATGATCTCTTTGGTTAAACCGTGACACTGTCATGATGTCCGGGTTGAGATGCTGTGTTTAAAACTGTTAAGAGATCTGAGAGAAAGAATCGTCACTTTTCTCATAGTTTCACTTTCTTTTGACTGTAAATCGGGGTTGTTGTGAGGACGAGCTTGGAGGAGAAATACAGCATAGATTTATACTTTTTGGTTTGGTTAAATGATTGACAGTTAACTCCTGACGGTTGAGGGAAATCAACCAAATAATCGAAGTCGTTCCTCCGTCGTGTCCGTCTTCTCTCGTTCCTTTGGTTTGATTCGTCTTCACATTTCATGTTAAAGGTTCTTTGCCGCGTTCAGGTCGCTTTGACGGCAGTGATGCAGTGTGGTTACAATCGGGCTCCAGTCGAAAACCGAAACAACAGAAATTTGACTTACTTCTTCCTCGCACATTCATGACATGTACCATTTTTTTTATGTTTGTATTTGCCATTAACATGAAGAGCAAAACTGATCTTTGGACATTATTGAACAAGAACAGTGAAATTTGCCTCTTCTTATTCGTAAATGTAGGTTTATTTACATTTTTTGAGCCATAACTACGTTGTTTCCCAACAGCGGCCTCAAAAGATCAGAGGCGGAGAAGTCTTCATGAGGATCGTACGAATCCCCAAAGTCAGACCCGTCTATATGGAGGAACAGGTGAACCTCTCTCTCTCTCTCTCTCTCGTTTAATTTCTCCCACATAGTGTCAGTTGCAAGATCGGTACTTTGATTATCAAAACAAATCTCTGCAGAATTTGTGTTTTCCTGAAGAGCACGTTAAGTTGGAGAATGAATTTCCTCACGACGGAAGAAACATCTTTTTATAAGTTATGTAATACATGTAGATAATGCTGTAATGATGATACATAAGATCTGATGTGGCTCTGTGATCAGTGAGCAGCTTGTGTTCAGCTTGTCTTCACCGTCTCTGTGGCTTCTGGTTGCACAGTAAACATCTGTCAACCCTGCGAAATATTGGTGTTAAGTTAATATGGATCATTCTGTGAT
>CM037934.1:12208369-12227874 GCA_021346845.1 Apeltes quadracus | reverse complement strand
CTTCGTCCCCCCGCACAAAAAAAATAGAAGACTGCTGTTGGCCATGACTTGGCTGATGAATGGAGGAATCAAATAGCACACATTGAAAGCTCCAAACCCAGACAGACGGAGGGTCAACATCTAGTTCTGTATTTCAATGAGCGCCTCATCTTCTCTCTCACACACACACACACAGTATACTTGGTTTTATTCAGTGCAGTAGACTGGTTGTTACTCCCGTCTTTCAAGTCAGACCTCTTCAAACCGGAAAGTCATTCAAACGAGGTTCATCAATTTCCTTCCTATAGATTGAAGATGACCGTGATGACATTTCATCGTTCCACTTAATGGAGAATCCCCAAAATGGCACTCGTACATCTTGTGTTGCTTATTGAGTTGACGTGTCTGGTACTCGGACACGAGCTTGAGAACCCATCAACGCGATGACACGCTTTGGTTTTCGTAAAGTAGTAAGTAAGCTGCCTCGCAGTGATCAAGATGGAGCTCGGAGGAGGGAGCGGTGGGGATGATGGCATGTTTCACCTGCAGGTCACGTGGCACACTACACTGCAGACCCTTACATGTGCAGCCATCACCCGCCCGTCTACTGAACGCGTCCAGATCGGATGTCGCAGGGCCCTTTAATCAGAACAGTGGAAAGCAGACGGAAGGCGCGTCTGCCCGATTCGTTAACTGTGGGAATCCACACGATGCACATATCAGATGTTGAACTTTTCACGGCTGGTTGTTGATGACTTTGCCACTCATTCAAAGAGCCTTTCATTCGCAGCCATGAAACCGTCTGAGGCGCCATATATATATATATATATATATATATATATATATATATATATATATATATATATATATATATATATATATATATATATATTAGATATATACTACACCAGGGGGGGACCTCGGAAAGACATCGGGCAGGCGCGCTCATTTCACTCAAATAGTCTCCAACAAATGTTGCTTTAAGTGCGCGCGCCCGCCAGCGTGTGCGTTTGCGCCTGCGTGTGTGTGTGTGTGTGTGCATGTGTGCGCGCGCGAACCGGGTGAAAGGAGGGGTTGGAGAGTGACGCTGGCTGCGCATCGGTGCTGAGCGGAGCGCTTACCTGCAGATGAGAGGAGAACACTCGGGGACGAGCCGCCGCAGCAGCAGCAACAGCGACGGGAAGCACAACCGAGGGGAGAGAGAGCGAGAGAGAGAGAGAGACAGAGACAGAGAGAGGGACGAGTAGCGAGGAGGGGAATTAACTCGCGCCATACACCGGAGCGTCAGTACGCGTCTACCCGTTCTTTTTTGGGGGGTGTTCCTCGTGCAGGCAGCTCGCTCGCTCGCCACCATGAGAAGCCACTTCGCTCTGGTCCTGACTGCGGCGCTTCTGCTGGACTCGTTCTGGGTGAGATCTCTTCTCCTGGCGTGTATCGGGATGCTTTTGAAGCAAGTTGTGAGAGTGGAAAGGGGCGCGGGGGGGTTGGTGGGGGGGTCGGGGAGCTGCTTGAGTTGGAGCGCATGGACCGTTGCAGGGTCGCGGGGAGTCCAGTGTCGGTCCGGGGTGCGCTCGGTGCCGCAGCGGCGCGCGGAGCTGCGCCCCCGGTCCACCGCGAGGGCGCTGATCCGGTTCCGTCTCTGGACCCGCAGCGGGTCCGTCGGCGGGCTCCAAGTTGTGATCGGCACTCGATGATGGCACCCGTTCGTAGTGGGCATCAAACAAACGTGCTCGTGAGGGTTATTTGAGCTTAAGCTCCCTGTATGGGGGAAAATCTCCCCCCCCCCCACCCTCCACCTCCCCCCTAAAAGCATCCGCCTACAACAAGTTAACCTTTTTAAAGTTGCGAGGTGCTTTTTTCTCACAAATTTTTAGAAGAACCACGCTAAGATAGCCCCCCCGCCCCCCCGTTATTCATTCCCCCCATAGGGGGGGGGGAGCAGAGTGCGCTGTGTCTCCTCTTCTCTCAGACTCCAGCCCTGGCATCCACGGCTATGTGTGTGTGTGTGTGTGTGTGTGTGTGTGTGTGTGTGTGTGGCGGTACGTGCCGTTTTTGTGCCATTAAAAACACTTTCAACTCATAAGTCTGCCCCCCCCCCCCCCCCCCCACCCCACACATTAACACACATTCAAGATAAGACACCTCTGCTGCATTCCTGCTGTTTTCTCACTTTTGTGTGTCACTTAACCCTTAATTGTTACAACGCTTGAAGAACCCTTTCTGTCATTGGCTGGTTGTTAAAAATTGAGCTAATGAGCTGCGCGCCTTCTCTCGGGGTCCTGCGGGCGTTGAACTTGTTGAAAATATTTCCCTGCTACACCCTCCGTACATTAAGGCCCCCTTCGCTCCCAGGCTCGGGGCCAGGGAGAAATCGACAAAGCAATGGAATCCATGTTTATCGATGTTCCTGCTTGGTGTTCTCTTCCTTCCAGAGGAATAATGGCGAGCGTGCTTCCCAAGGTCCTTGCCGACCCGGCTTCTCTCAAAGCTTCTACTCCCTGCTGATTTCAAGGGATGTACTGCAAGGCCGGGGCATCCGCAAAGGTAAGAGCTCGCCACGCCGGGGGGGGGGGGGGACGGGGGACGTGGGGGGGACACTTCGGGTCCACGTGGACGATCAGCGGGTGCCGCGGTCAAGTGCGCGGACGGACCCGATCGCCGTTCAAACACTTCTTCAAACGTTCCCGGTGCACGTGGCCGATGATTCCCGCCTTTTTGTTACGCTCCTCCGGAATGCCAGAACGCGTTTCCTTACAGCACAGCCTTATTCAATATCATCGTCGTCATCACCATCTCCACCCATTTGTCACCTCGGCACCGCCACGTGGTACCCGCTGCGTTTGCAGTGCAGGAAACGGAATCGACGTCCTGCGTCTGATCTGGCGCTGCTGCTGCTGCCAATGTGGGCTAATTGCAATTCTCTATTGATCCCAATGTTTTGTTTTTTTTTCTTCTCCTCCCTCACGGCTCAGCTAAGCCGTATTGTCTTTCCGTGGGCGCACAATAGCTCTTTTGTGGGTCGACAGTGTCTCCGGGCAGCGGCTCGATGTAAATGTCTCACTCTCCTTAGCAGCGAGAGACCTCGTAGTGTCTGGACTCTCTCTCTCTCTCTCTCTCTGTCTCCCCCCTTTCTCTCGTATTCCGATGCTCAGTATATTTTTTCTGGGCTGGTTTCCTTTCCCGTGTTGTTCTTTTTGCCGAAGTGATGCACGTTCTGGGGGGGGCATCGGCTTGATTGCGGCGTTTCATTAACTTGAGTGCCTCGACCCGCCCCCCCTCGGCTGGAAGCTCTGTTCCAGGGTCGCCGGCAGTGATGCCCTCCGCCCAGCAGGGGGTGTTAACGCAATCATAAACCATCCCATAATGAGCCGTCACTGCCGTGTTTTTCCTCTTGCTTTGCTCTGCGAGGGAAGGAGGGGACGGGAAGGTAGTTGTCTCCGTTCAGATGTGCTGGGAGCGAGCGGGGGGAGGGGAGGAGGAGGGGGGGGGGGGGTCGTCCAGAGGTCCCACGGCGGCTGTTTCGGCTCTTAAGAACTCTGTACCACCGACGAGAGATGTTTCTGGTGTGACTTTCCTACGTGAGCCTCACAAAAACATACAACTTCATTACGACTTCAATCACATATTTAAGACCCTCCATTGGGTCCGCCCACACACACACACACGCACACACAGCTGCAATGTCATCTTCATGTGCGTCTGAGTGCACAGCTGCAGACACACACACACACACACGCTGTATGTGTGATTTACCGGGCTCAGGCGTTGATTTATAGTCGGTAAGAGTGTCGGTGGAGGGAGGAAAGAAGCTACTCTGGAATGGCTTTAATAATAACGTTGTTTAACCCCAAACCATCAAGCGGGGCCAGGAGTAATGACTCCCCCCCTCATGCACATACACACACACACACACACACACACACACACAGTGCCACTGGGGGGACGACGGGAAGGGCAGAACTAGGAACCAGGACCTTGGCCATGATAGGGGACGATGTTTTTTGGGGGTCTAGACTGTTTTATTTACTTTGTCTCTTCCTTCCTGCGGCGTCTCAACCTCATTCGCCCTCGTATCTGACTCTGTGTCTGTGTGCGATGGAGTCAAGGGGGAGGATTCAAAGAACCGTTTGTTAAACTCCCCATGTGTTTCTTTTGGACGCGTCGGTGCCTGAGCGATTACGCTGACGTCCACAGTGCAGCTTCATTTTTCTCTCCGGTATTTTTATTGGGAAGCTCCGCCGATGCTTTGTTCCCCCTCGGGTAACTCGTCAGCCCCGATTAACGGCCTGGATGTCTGTATTTTGGTGACCACATCTCTCCTTAACCCTCCTGGACGGCCTCAGCATTGCTGTTGTACTCATAGACACGTTTCCCTGATGCACTCGTTCTCTCTCCAATTCCCCCCGCACGCACGCACACACACACACACACACACTCGGCCTCTTACGCACACAATCAATGTTAATGTGACTGTGTTGGCATACGCTGCCATTCAGTACAGACGGCAATGCGGCGGATGGCATTTTCCCTCTCTGACCCAGATCTCGCCTCCCTCCCTTTGGGTGCCACCTTGTTTCTGTATTCACAGCACGCCGTCGCCCACCAGGAGGATGAACCACAAGGAACGGAGGAGAGAGCTTTGCATTCTAAATAAAACAAATTGTTCAGAGCTGTATTTTTCCTGCAGGATGATATTCCCCCCCCCCCCCCCCCCCCCCCCCGACCAACTTCCCCGCCCCCTAAAGAAATCTCTTTCTTGCCGGAACCCGTGAGGCCGCCGAGTCCCACTCGGTTCAGGAAGCTTTTCTGTGAGGTTTAGAAGAGATTTCCCCCAAATATCCACTAGTTCGTTTTTTATTCTTAACTTAATTTTGTGTCCAATGAGGAGAAAAATAACCTCACAGGATCCCTTGCCCCACTTGCCCAAGAATCATAGCAAAATGACCTCCGTTTTACCCCAAATCTCTGCCGACACCCCCACACCCTCACACACACACACACACACTTCTGTTGCTCAGCGTTGCGGCGATGTGGGTACCGGAGTCCACCACGGAAGCGCCGGGAATAAAAAGACGGCAGTTCTTTTCAGCAGCCCCTTCGGGAAAGGCGATACATCCATTTTCTCTTTCCCTTCACGCTCAAACGGAATTAGATAGTTTTGATTTGCCGTTTACCTTTTTTGCCCTCAAATCTCACAACACACAGCCTGCAATCTAATCTGGCTCCGTGAAATCCAGCCCGTACTTCCATTCGGCCTACGTAACCCTCTTTGTTTCTGCTCGTTATGAGCTGCGGGATCCTGGTGCTTTACTTTTACCGCATTCAAACCCATTCCGTCTTTCCGTAGGATTGAGTCCCCCCCCCGCATAAACAAAATCCCCCGAATTAATGCAAAATTACAGCAACAGCCCTTCTTCTCTCTCCCCCGTCGGTTTGAGATGTTGAACATGTGACGGACACGCCCGGTTTTTATTTGAATGTTTTAGTTGGACGTCTCGTAAAAGCTGCGCTTCATGCCGTTCGGGGGGGGGGGGGGCAAAGGCTAATCTGCCCCCGGGGAGCCGCTACAAAATGACGGTCGACACGTCTGTGTGTTCAACAGTCTTCTCGGGAGCCGTGCGTGGAGGCGATTCCGTCGAGCGTTTCCTGCCCCGTGGAGGTGCAGACCTGAGCGGTTTCTGAGATGAGCGGGGTTCCATTTTGATTAACGTTGTGAGGCCGCAGGGAACCCCCCCCCCCCCCCCCCCCACGCCGCGAAACACTTAATGTGTCCCCACCTCGAGTGCTCCGAGGCGCTGGGCCGAGGCGCCGGCGGCCGCTGGCCAAGGTTTTTTTTTTTTTTTTTTGGGGTTGTTTTTCCAAGCCGGTCATTAGAAAGGCAAGCGGGAGAGGACGAGAAAGGGAGGAAGCAGGTGGAGGGCATTACTTTTAATGAGATTTTTGACATCTCGACACCCTTTTGGTTTTAAGAGGGGAGACGGGGAGCGAAAGAAGGGGAGAGCGGACGAACAAATGTGAGATTGTGTGTGTGTGTGTGTGTGTGTGTGTGTGTGTGTGTGAGAGAGAGACCTCTGCCTACTTGTCATCTGCTCGGTGCATTAGGAGACCTCCTGCCTGGGTGTGATGGGTCTACTGGGGTCCTACAAGGACCAAGGTTACGGCCCCTCTGAAGACATTAAACCTGTTTAAATAGTTTGCCTCTTTAATGCACAGATGGTCTGCATGGGCTGATGGCAAGGGGACGCCGTTAGCTCTCTCTCTCTCGCTCTCACTCTCTCTCTCTCGCTCTCGCTCTCTTTTGTTGTTCTTGTGGCCGATGTCAGATTAAGACTCCACAGTGGCTGCCGTGAGGTGCCCCTGCTGTCTTTTGGTAAAATAGTTTGTCAACAGGAGCAGCGGCCCGAGGCGCTCCCGGCGCTGTCCCTTTCGCCGGGGACGCGGTGGACAGGGGATTACACCGGCCGGATAACGATAAGCCTGCCAGGCTGTTTTTTCTCTCCCGCCGCTCGAGTGTCACACTAACCGAAGTCCTTACAGCGAGGCTACTGTCGGAGGGGGAGACGGGGGGGGGTAAAATCCAGGGTGTTTGTGGAGAGAGACGTGGAGGCGCAAGATAAGGCTCCGTGTCCCCCAAAGCCGCAAATCGCAGCGTCACATGTGCTCCGGTGGCGGTGCAACGCAGAGAGCCGTCACGGATCTCCAGAGCAACAAGGGCCTGTTGTCCGGCCATTACGATGGAAACTGAAGCCGGCGTGAAGCAACCGGTACACGGCGAGGATTCGGCCGTCGCGAGTAGCAGACCCACGGACGCCACCGTTCTGATGTTCCAGGTTATTTTTCCACCCAGTATTTCGACTATTCAACGCAGGAGCAAAAAGAGCCCTCAATTAAACACCCATCCCGCCGAGAGAATCCCTGACCAGATCGTTAAAGTTAATTAAAAGACCTCTGTCCCTTTATCGCACTTTTCTAATCCACCGTCTGTGATCTCTCTGAGAATGTGGGCGGGACGAATCCGAGAGCATCGCAGCCTCATGTGCTATTCCTTTTGCTTGAAGATCCCTCGTCTCCGTTAAGGGAGGATGAAAGGTGGGAGCCCCTCAGAAGAAGCGGCTGTCCGCTAATCGCTAATTGTGTCCCGAACTCCTCGTGAACGTTTCCCCTCGATAAGTTCGTGAGTTCAGCGCACAGTCGAGTCGTGGAAGCCGCGATTGGGACGGCGGGAGGAAAAGGGGACGGCGGGGGGGGGGGGGGGGGGGGGGGGGGGCAACAAACAGTAGGGGCAGCAATGTTAATCAGAAGGCCCTTCTTTATCCGCCAGGCTAGTAGCTAAAAAGGGGCTAACGGAGGCGCTTCCAGAGAAGCTCTGATCTCTGCAAACAGCGTCTGAGGCTTCGTGTCGAGATGGATCTTAGGGTTGTATTGGGGGGGTTTGGGGGTCTCCTTGTAGTTTCGGGCAGAGTGAGAAGGCTCGTCGAGTGATTGCAGAAACGCGTCCTTGAGCAAAGACCAACAGAGTGCCGGGTGCAATTAAGCGCAGCCTTCTCCAAGTAACGGCTTTTAAAAAAATAAAAAATAAATGAGCGAACCTCATTGATGTGAAGCTGAGACTAATGCTCACTGAGAATGTGTCAGCTGTGTTTTCTGTTGGCAGCTTATTTTGCGCGAGTCTTTGGAGCTCAAACTCCAATTTTCAAATATGAAACAGAATCAAGGCAGAACTTATTTTTACACGCCGACCCCGGAGCGCCCGGCGGTTGGAGCTGCTTGTCTCACGTGCGTTCAGATTGAGTCACGATTATAACTTTATAAAGGACAACGAATGACCCACAACAAGCAATCTTTAACAAGGGATAACACCACAACAGCTTGTGACACATAAATCATTTGTAACACTAACAACAGTGGAGTAATTGTACATTTGTTTTAAATCGCCCCCCGCCGAACTGCATGTTGGGTACAGCTCACAACAAGACAACGAGAAGAGCCATACAGGAGGAACAACGAGAGACCCGAGGTGCACCTACGCAACCGGTGCACAAGAGAGGAGCCGCGTCTGTTCTGGAGGGGTTTTGATTTTGGAATATCCGACGTACGTAGATCAGAAATCGATTCTATTGCAAAGTCCGCTGAGCCTCTGGTGGCAACACGAGCAGCCGCAACAAGCCAACGCGCTGACTCGCCGGCCAGTTACGAGCAAGTTGGCCAGCAAGCGGCGAACAGCTGTTCGGGTAGCCGGCCGTGGTCGTTTTTTCGGGGTCAATGAATGAATATGTTCACTTGTACAAAAGCGATCACCGCCATTTACTGGGATACCCTCAGAATCCTTCTTAACACCGTGATATGGATTATTGGGCATTGCGCACAGCCCCGGGTTGAACCAGTGAATGTTTCAATCAAACATCGATTAATAATTGTTCCTTCAAGTCACTATTTGATGCATACGGCACGCTGGGACATTCCCAAAAGTCGAACCATGGTGCCGAGCACCAACGTAGCTGTTGGGTCGTCGATTCTGCATCACCGCAATTTAAAAAAATTAAATGCACTTTGCAATGGTTGTTAATCATTTAACATGCGTATTGAGCAATGGCTACATTCACCTCTGTAGCGAAGATGACTATCGATGGCTACAATCCAGCCCACAGTGCTTTGTGTGTGTGTTAAATATGTTTGAATTTAAAATACCGCACCGCGTTGGAAGGAGACCAACGGGAGTGCGAACCGTAATCGGCCGCGGCGTTGGAAAGGCTCACTTCTCATGAGAAGCCGGAGGATCGGAGGCCTGCAGAATGTATTCATCATTTCGGCATCAAGGCGTCACGCTATTCGCGACGGCGGAGAACTTTCATCACACTTTGGCTGATGCTCCGCTCGGCTCTGAAGCTCAACGCAAGCATCCCTCCGTCTGCACGGCTCAAGAAAGGCCTCGTAACACTATCGGTCGAAACTGCGTGATTAAACGGGGGCTCCGCCGGCCCGCTTCGAGCCGCGAGGAGCGACACAGTTTAAAAAAAAAAAAAAAAAAAAAAAGGAAGAAAAAGAAAGAGCACAGCGGCCAGAAGTCCTTTCTTGTGGCTCGCTGTCGGCCTATTGTCTTTCGCCGCACTTCAGAGGAAGAGGGGTAATAGAACGGCCCCGCTCTCCTCCTCCGGGCCTGGCAGACAATGTAGCAGGGAAGCAGATAAGTTGTCTCGCTCCCGATCTGAGAGTGATCAAAAACAAAGTGAATCCTTTTGCCGCGAGGGAGCAGGCTCCTGTGAGGGGGGTGATTGGGAGGAGAGGGAGAGGGTGCAGAGGGGGGAGACAGACGGGGACGGGGGAGGCGCACTCGGAAGAGTAAAAAAACGGCGTTTGCTCATCCCGTGTGTCGGGACAGACGGGACTGCTTTCCCTCTGCACTGAGTGGAGACGTGGCCGGACAGGAGACAGGTGACGGGTTACCTAGGGGGGTGCGGGGGGGGGGGGGGGGGGGGGGGGGTGGGGGGGGGGTTGGTTGGCGTCTTGTTGGCCTCATTGTCCAGTAGGGATGGCGGATGCTTTGTTGGCCCCCTGCGAACCCTGTGAGAGGTCAGTCTCACGACATTAGACATCGCACATGTGTAAGCTTCTATACTCTACAGCCCCTCCCCCCCCCCCCCTCAAGCCCCCCGCCCTCCCCCGCACACACACATTTAGATCGCTGACAGTCCCCAGAAACAGAAGGCAGGGCCGAGATACAGAGATTAAAGGATTACAAAGCGATGGTGTAATCCAGCCGTCAATCACACCTCATTAGCAAACATGGGTTTTAGAACAGGCGACAGGTAGTGAGGCAGGAGGGTGCGGGGGAGAGAGGGGGTAGGGGGGGGGGGTACATGTGGTGGTAGGAGAGGAAGGATTGAGGGTATAAGGGAGTGGGAGGAGGAGAGCTGGGGGAGGCGGGGAGCAGTGCAGGTAGCAGCCCCGCTTTTCCGGCTCAGGGTGCTCCTCGGAGAGTTTTTATTAAGCTTTCATTCGCCTCTTGTCTCCCCCCCCCCGCCCCTCCCTCCTCCCCTTTCACCTCCCTCGGCCCCCCCTCGCCACCATCATCACCACCAGCAGCAGCAGCCTTGACGGAAGCGGATGCAGGGAGCCCCCGTCATGTCAGTCACGTCTCAAATCCACGGTTCTGCTTGTAATTCCCTGATTAATTAAGAACAGTGATTTGTTAATTTAATTATAGGTGTTGGGTCGGGGGGGCCGGGGGGGGTTTCATCTCCCCCTCTCTTTCTCCTGCCGCTCGCTCTCCCTCTCATCCTCTAATTTTCCCTGCAGCTTTGAGGAGGGGAAATGAAAGGTACGGCAGAGGAAGCCTTCAGATGCTTTATTAGGAATTGATTTGCCTCGGTGCCGAGCCGTGGGGGGACACGGCGCTGAAGTGCCTCCCGGGCAGAGACCCCCCCCCCCCCCCCCCCCCCCAGTTCCTCCCTCATGGGCTGAGCGAGGGGGGTGAGGAGGCACGAGCGGGAGACAGAGAGAGGGCACGGGAGCAAAGGGAGACACTGCTGGGGTGTCTACGCCCGCGTTGCTAATGGGGGAGTGAAAAGACACCGCTCTCTGTAAACGCGTTCCGATCCAGGGCCTCGCACAGCGGCCCGGCTGAGGTATATTCCGCCGTCCCCGACTTGGTTTTATTAATGAACTCCCATAAGCACAATGCGAGTTCATTAGGAACACCCCCCCCCCCCCCCCCCTCCCCGCCTCCCTCCAGCTAGTATCGCTAAGTAGGCAGCTCAGCCTACCTACTTGTGTCATCTGTTATTTATTTCCTGCATCTTCACGAGCTGATTGGCCACAACCGCGTCTCACGTCCCCTCATCACAGCACCGTGACCAGGTTATTCATGGTTTGGTCCCCCCGTTGCGGGGACGTGTTCTTTGTTTGTTTGTTTATGTGCGTAACATCGGAGCTGGCGGCCGGCGAGGATTGAACTGGAGAACAGTCGGCCTCTCATCCGGCGAACGCAAGGAAATGGAAATGGAAGAAGCAGATTAAAGACGCTTGGCCCTTTTTTTTTTCGGCGCCTCGCGAAACAACGACGGTGTCGATGAAAAGGACTCGTGGGAGGGGGGAGGGGAAGGCGAGCGCCGCGTTCTCAGCCAGGTGACAGGCGACACGTTTGAGCCTGAATTAGCTGCCAGTCAGAGGCGCTTTATATAACTTCACACGTCCTTTTCCTTATCGCCAACGACTGAGATTATTGAACACGCGGCGACGTAAACGCGCCCTGCTGTCGGCCCCCGTACGGGGCACCGGTGGGGTTTTTCTTTCAAAACGGAGGCCGTTTTGACGAGGGACTACAATGGTTTTTTTCAAAAGCTTAATTGTGCTCTTGTGCCCCCCCCCCCCCCCCCCACCCCCACCGGGCCGAGCAGAGGATACGACGCGCGGCCTCTTTTCTTTGAAGCGCGTTCCAGCTCCCCCGCCGCGAGGCCGAAGTTAAAACACGACGTCGCATCCAATCCGTCTGATCCGCCGTTGTTAGTCGCATGTGGAGTTTCGCCGGCGCGTGACGGCGCGTGTCGGCACACGAGCGGTTTTGTCCTGCGGAAGCGGACTAATGAATGAGGCGTCCTGCTCGTGGGGCGATATTGGCCCGGGTAGCAAACCCTTTGATGTGATTAGCTCCGTGCACTGGCTTGACAAATTGGCCTGTCCTTACCTCACAGCTGAAACACTAATCTATGCCAAAAAACAAAGAAACTCCTTCCGCCTATCAGAACAGCGTAGCGTGTGTGTGTGTGTGTGTGTGTTTAGGGTGGATTGATGAAGAGGGATGGGTGGAATTGAGTTAATGGTTAAAACAGTCCGCTGTGAGGATGTCTAGCATAACAATGTTTGCCGTCGAAGCCTTTGCTCACGGGGGACGTGGCGAGTAAATAACGTATACTCACTGGCGGCGTTCCCGAATTCGGCACAATGTTCCAGTTGATTTGTGTGTCGGGTAAATAATTGCATCGCCTTACAGTTGAGTTTCCCGTTTTCATGAAAGGCTCTGAGTGAATTTGAGGAGTCACAGGCTTTTATTGTGAAAGCTTAGATCTGATCTGCCCTTCCCGGTGTACAATCTACCCTTTAATTACCCGCTTCAACTTTCTCTTGTTTGTTTGTGGGTGCACTGTATTTACTGTGCACCATAAACCTCGCTGCATTTTTTTTGAGTGTAACGTTCTCTGCAATGAACAGTTTCCGATTCACATTCCGTCTCGAGTAAAAGTTGAAAGGAGTATCTGTCGTGGTACGGCCGCTCATGAATATTTCCCTTTCGTCGATGGTTGAAAAAAAAAAAATCGTCATTTTTTTTTCCCTCTTGCAATGTTTGCGATCAAACTACTCACGCGGGGGGAAAAAGGGAGGTTTCTGTGTCTATCTTGGCGTTTCACCGCGCCGGCGGCTTCAGCGAGACTTTCTTAATGTTGAACTTTTAATTTAGATACCAGCGCGCGGAGGTAATTGGTCTGAAACTTTCTTTTAACATATTGCAAGTCCATCCGTGGAGCTCAGCCACTTAAGATAGTGTTTAATGAATTCAGCGGGCCGTGGATGGGTGACCCGAGGTGGAAGACAAAGAGGTTGTATATATTACACCTATCTGATGGGACGTCTTCAAATGAGGCGGAAAGCACTCTCGTGTCATCATCAGGCGGAAAGGGATTTGCTTATCTCGGACTCGGAGGAGCGGGGTCTCCTCCGTCTCCCCGACGACGGCGACGGTAATTGAGCCTCCGTCTGAACGGAGCCCGAATGAGACCTCATCGGGCGAACTTTTGCGCTCTGGCAAGCAATTAAATTGTTTTGACAATAATTCGGGACGACGGAAACGCTAAACAAATGGATGGTAATATATAGAATTATAGTATAGTGACACAGCAGACGAATAAACGCTCCCAGTGGCACGATGGAACAATGCAAGTCGGACTCTCAACATCGCTCCGGCCTCCTTCACATCGCTTTCAGTCAGCCCCCCCCCCCTCCCTACTACCACCCCTCCCATCTCCTCAGTCCTTTACTGTGGCAAGTGGAGACTCTTATCATTGATTTTCTCTTTTCTCCCCTTCTGTTCCCTCACTGCTGCAGCCGCTTCCCAACTTATCTCTTCTCCGAGGGAGCGATGTGCCGCAGTGGGAGGGCACTCAAGGACAGATTCTTTTCGGGGGATTCTCATTCCTTATATCGCGCCCCCCTCCCCCTGCGAACTTCCTTCCTCGGCCTTCCGCGTTCCAGCTCTGTGATGTTGTTTATCCGCCTCTGCCACCTGCACCCGCAACCACTCGAAGCGCTGCCTCGGCGCTGCACGCGTTCCTCGGGTGACTCGGGTGTGCATTGGAATGGGAAACGTAACGGTTCACGAGTGTGTGTGTGTGTCTGTGTGTGTGTCTGTGTGTGTGTGCGCGTGTGTGTGCGCGTGTGTGGTTTTTGCTTTTGTTCCTCCGGCGGCGCCTCCTCCGTCTGAGCCGTGGTAATCACTGTGCTTCAGCGCCTCTGTAGGAGTCAATGAAGCTGAACTCATTGTCTCTCTACATGGAAGTCAACAATTGTGTGAATTCCCCCGTGACACCGCTCAACCGTCTTCCCGCGTTTTCCATCAGTCCCAGATGTGTCCCCGTTTGTCCTTTCCCGCCCCGTCTGTTTGTCTCCCTTTCGCCGCCTGTGTGTTCGTGTGCGTTCGTTACTGTTTCCTCGTCCCATTGAGTTCCATCGGGGGGTAATTGAGCTTAAGAGAGATTTAATTCCCATGTATGTATATCTGTATTTAATCTGAGTCAAGGAGTCTATTTAGGTTTGCTAAACAGCATCATCATCTAATTTCCAAACAACAGCAGCTGAAAGGCGTCTCGGTGAAATTCTAATGTTGTTTTTTTCTAAATAGATTAACGACATTTAAAGGATATTTCTTTGCAGACTTGAAGTGCAGTTAGTTTGGGGTCCGTTGTCCCTGCGCCGCCGCTGAAATGGAAAGAAAATGTTATCAGTAACTGCGCGGAAGCTAAAAACCGCCGCGGCCACACTGGCAACCTGGCGGTTCGTCCTCCGTCCCTTTGACAATGTTTGACCTTCACGCTGCACTGCAGAGCACTCAGAACCCAGGCGACCTCAGTGGCGTGTGAGCGGGGGCGGGGGGGCGGTTAGCTAGCTGTGCGGAATGTGTGTAATGGGACGGTAAACCAAAGCCAGGGAGGGTCGGCTGATCGCTGGGTGGGACGGGAGCCCTTTGATTGTTTCGATGGAAGTTGACTGATTGTGGATCTAAATGGCCCCCAATAAAAAAAAAAAAAAAACAAACAAGCTAACACTCGCCATTCATTTCTCCAATAGTCTTTTGCAAATAAGAACTATAATATATATTAAAGGCTACTGAGTGGGGATTGCTATTGACAATTTGTGGTTAGTTACAGGGGCTGTGTTAGGGGTATGCAAATGTTGTTAATTGTCCAACTAATTGCGTCAACTGAAACAGCACTGATGCGATTACTTGCCTGCCAGTAGCGTGCCGTGCAAGTCTTTCGGACGTACAAATATGTCCGCTCGAGCGTATCGCGTCGCGGAGGAAGGTGGTCGCTTCGTGCGCGGACGCCTTTTCTTTGCTGTGGCCTTTTTTGCTCAAAACATGTTGCACGAAGCGGCCGGGCATCGGGGGCCGCTCTCAGGGAAGGGCCTCCCCCCCCCCGGACTCCCCCGCCCGGATGAACATGAAGTGCAGAACACACGTCAATACACACAGACAATTAAACAAGACTTCAAGAGCCTGCGTGAAAGCGGCCAGCTCCGTGCCAAGAGAAGGGTTGTTTAAAAGTCATCCCGTTCAATCTGATGTGAATCAACATATTTTTCCAAAAATGCCGCTTTCGCGTTGTCGTCGGGGAGACAGATGTTTGTTGTAAAAGATCCCACAGGATATTGATTCTCTTTTTTGGCATGTATTTGTATTTTTGCACTATGGGTCTCGTGGGGGTCTCGGGGACGGGGGAGGAGGGCGGGGGCGGGGGAGGGGTTAGCTTGCTGAAGCAGACCAGTGGGCGACACTGACATTTGGACTCAAAGGCTAATGGGATGCCTGAGTCCGCTCCTGTCTACCCCCAAACCACCCCCCTCCCCCACACACCCTTCTCTGTCAGAATGCGTCGACTTCATCGTTTCGTCTCCACGTGTGGATGGTGGCTCAGTCTGGCCGTCAGTCTTCGTGTCTCTCTGATGGCTGCAGCTGAAGGCTCCACTGAGAGAGGGAGAACGGGAGGGAGGGAGAGGGGGGGGGGGAGGGGGCACAAAAGGGAATATCCGTGTCGCCTCTAATGGAAGGACACATGGAGCTCTGCCCTTACAGTGGTAAAGCGAGACCTCCGTCAGACCAATCATTTATTCTGTCCAAAGCCTCGTTTATTGTAACCCGAGGCGACGTCTCTAATGATGATGGCTGCGCCCGGCGGGTCGAGGCCTGGGAAGGCCCGGCCGTCCCCCCTCCCCGTCTACGACTGACCTATCATTGGACCCTCCGGGCCAAAAGCCGCCTCTTGGAGCCAGAAGACTGACTTGCGATAGCTCTACGGCTGTGTCGCCCCTCCCTCACCCCCCCCCCCCCCCCCCCCCCCCCCGCCGGTACAGTCATATTTCACCAGTGCTCTATTACAACGCAGCGCTTAAATAAGACATTTCGTCCCTTCAGGGTAACGGATGCTGTGGACAAAGACCCCTCTACCCCCGGGATGGGGGTGCACACCTGTTGCAGGACGGTTGCAAATGTTACTTTTAAGTGGTTTCTCTGCTGATGGGATTGCTCTTCTCCGGCAAGAACATTTCAGTAACATTTCAAGTGTAAAAGAACGACAGGAAAGGTTTATTTTTGCTCTTGGAAATATCAACTTAATTAGGTTGAGCGTGTCATTGACAAATCTGGCCTGACATTTAGGTCGCTGGCAGGTAATAACGGAGAATCCCATTTCACGCGTGTGATGAGAGGCGTGTCGTCCTGATTGAAGAGGGGGCAACGCGTTCGGCGCAGCACTTTTCCCCACGGGCCCCAATCAGTCCTGAAGTGCCAGGTGTTAGCCGGCGTTTGTCTCCGTCCTCGGCATCCACACGTGTCTGGTTTATCAGCCAAACTTCTCCTCTCAAATGGCTCTTGGAGGATCTTACCGATTTACAGTCGGTACTTGGAAGAGCGTTGGAAGAAAGCCGTTAAAATGGCGCCCAGACGACGAGGACCCCCGGTGACTGGCTGAGTTGTGTGTCACGAATGTATACCTTTGATCGGCAATTGGCCGAACTGCTTCACGGACCCGCCTCCTGTGGGCGCCGCTCACACCCGAAGCATCAGGCGGTCAGGGAGGGCCCGCAGGAAAAGTATACATTTTATGCAGATATCACATTTGACCAATTGTATTTTATTTAAACATCTCCATGGCAACCGTGGAATCCTTCAGGCGTCCCCCCCCCCCTGGTCCGAGACGGACTCGTGCCATCTATGAAGACGCGCCACCTCGGCAAAATGTCCGCGTCGGCGTTTCTTCTCCTTCCAGACCGTCTGTTCCGTTTCTGGACTCCGCGGGAGGCGGGACCCGAGGAGGTGGCCGGCGGAGAAAAAAAAACCTACAGCACAACCATCTGTTCGCATCGCCATGTCTGCGAGCCGGTTCGGCGCCAGATAGAGCGCGGGAACCCCGACGACGGCGCCCCGACGGCGCCGCAAACCTCCCAACCCGGAGCAGCCAGACGTTGCTCATGCGGGAGGCCGACCGGATTGCGGAAACTGCATCTTTGAACAACGGTGTCGGACGGTTCGCTGGCCCCGTTTGGCGTCAAAGGATCAGCCAGGTGTAGACTGGCGTCTGGGATTGGAGGAGGAGGAGCCGGGTGGAGCCGGGACGCTTCCTCCACCGACGCACGGACATCTGTCTCGGCGAGATAACGAATAGGCCCGCCACCCTTTGGTTAACGCACGTTACCCCGCGATTACCTGCGCGCTTTGTAGCCGCAGATCGGGTAGCCGTTTCGCGTTGTTCCCTGACGGCCCCTCGTGCGCGTATACGGTCGCGCTGGGGACCGCCTCGTGATGGATGGCCCCCGATCTCGGGTCGGGAGGCCCTCCGCTCTTGGTTTCGTCTCGGTGTGTGCAGGGGATGATTTGTTTCCCCCGTTGCAGCCAGGCAGGATGCTCCCTGATATCCATACGCCAGGAGTACTTGACTCATTTGAAGGGAAGAAAAAAAAACTCAGCGACGGCGAAAATTGAGTTCACAGTTTCCTTTCGGGTGAACGGGATTGACAAATTCAGCGTTTTCTCTGACAGTGACGCTGAACACACTGCCAAGCTGTGAGAGGTAATTTCTGAGGAAGCAGCCTTATCTGTCTTCACCCCCCCCCCCCACCCCTCCGGCCCCCCCGCCCTCCCTCCCTCCCGCACCACCCTCCCACTTCCCTGGTAGAGGAGAAAAGGGGAAAAATAGAGCACAGGAGATGAGAGCCGTCTGGAGCGGAGGTAGATGCATGTAGTGCGATCTGAGCTGGCCGTTTGTTACACACGCACGCACACACACACACACACACACACACGCACACAGGCGGGGAAAAGAGCTGCCACCTGGGAATCTGTGACATGATGAGGTTTCACAAGGCCTCTTTTTTTTTAAATAGGGCCGTGTTCCAAACCGCAAACCTCCGCCAGGTGCCGTGACCTCGCCCCGCAGGTTTCCTGTAAAGCGGGCGCATCTTGTGGCTGACGGGCGGAGGACAAGCGGCGACCCGACGCAGCACCCGCCGGTCACTCGCGCCTCATTTTTAGCCTCGACCAAATGTAAACGTGCCATGTGGGAGAAATGATGGCCTTAGAGGTTGATGATCCCGCGTGCTACATTCTGCTGACTGAGGTCACAGCCCAGTGTGTCATCGTGTTGGAAAAGACGGCATCGGTCACATGACCGGTTTGAGCGGAACGCATCGGTTATATTGATGAATGCACGTCCTACAGTGCATTTTTTTCAAGAGGAGCTTATAACTCCTACATTTGTTTTACGTGTACGTGTTTTTATAATGTTTGTATAAACACATATACTCTATACACGACTCCACACACGGGGAGCTACGATCCGTTTGAAAAATGGAGAATAACTTAAATAAAATAGGACAGCCGGCGGCCCGCGAAGCAGCTCGAGCAAATATCTGTCACAGCTTGTTGCTAAATTGTTTGTGGAATCATTCCCACCTGATTTATGCATCTATTTGAAGAGGTTGTTTGTGGGAACAATAAACGGCGCACGGCGAAGCCTCTTTGTTTCGTTTAAGCCCTGAATGCCTCACAGAGACTTTAGGGGAACTACCACAGGCAGACGGGAAGGTGGGTGGGGGGGGGGGGGGGCAACCGGTCTGCATGCTCACATTCTCAGCTTGCATTATTATCGTGCGGTTGTGTGTCCGTCCGCAGAGAGTTTGGGTTCATGGATGCAGACAGCTGTCTGGTGTGGACTGCCGGACCGCTCGGGTAACGTGTTGGACCCGGGCAGGTGTGTATGAATCGCTTTGACTAAATCCAGTCAACCAGTAACTTTCCAAAGGAACAGCGGCGAGTGTTTCTCTGCTGGAGCCGGATTGGTTTTGTATCATCAGCTGCAGGTTGCAAACCAGCTCCAACAATTGCAAACCTTGCCTCTATTTTCCCTTTCTTCCTTTTTTTTTAAAAGACAACTTTATTTCTTTGTGTTTATTGGATATCGCCAAAAAGTGTAGAGTTAGCAACAAAAAAAAGAGCAGCCCCCTACCCCTCTCCTCCCTCCCCCCTCGGGTTAATCGCCATTTACAGAGTAAAAAAGGGCGACCGGTGAACCCAGTGGAGAAAAAAACCCCAACAGGATTTAAATCCTACACAGAGGAAAACGTGTGTGAGAAAGTTGCTGTGAGAAACCGGTCGGTTGTTTCTGACGGTGTGTTCTCCTTCTCCCGGCTTCCTGCCCCCCCCCCCCCGCCGCCCAACCCCTCCTCGCTCGCCGCGTTGGGACAGTTGGAGCAGAAAACGACGCAGGATGCCAGAGAGAGAGAGAGAGAGAGAGAGAGAGAGAGAGAGAAATGAATGCTGTCATTAATGCTGTGCGAATCGATGGACTCGGGGCCTCCGCCCGTCCGCCTGTCCGCCGGTGATTGTGTTGCGCTCATTATCCATCTCTGCTCCAGGTAATTACCGGCTTGTTTTGATCGGAAAAGCTTTTAATTAGTTGCTCATTAGCATTGTTTAATTAAACTCACCCCTTGCCTTTTATAACCCCGGAGCGCCGCTTCCCTTTCTCGGGAGGTAACCGGCCGTTTTGTTTTGCCGTTTATTCAAGTCGCCGGATATTTCGTTACGTTCAAACGCCTTCGCGCTTGTGATCGCGCTCTACTGGGGAGGGTCAAGAGGGGGGGTCAGAGTAGAAGAGAGTAAACTAGAGTGGGAGGAGGCGGACCATCCTGACAGCGAGAACGCAAAGTCTGATACCCCCCCCTCCTTCCTCCCCCCTTCTCCCCCCTTTACATATTCAATT
>CM037934.1:11748959-12207869 GCA_021346845.1 Apeltes quadracus | reverse complement strand
ACCAAGGACAGGAAAAGCACGGAGATGCTGATCGCGGGGTTTCTGTATGTGGCCGACCTGGAGAACATGGTGCAATATCGGCGAAATGAGCACGGCCGCAGGCGAAAGATCAAGCGGGACGTTGTAGATATCCCCAAGAAGGGAGTTGCGGGACTGAGGTTGGACCCCGAACCGGTCCCCGTTGTTTCTGTGCCAGTTGCCCCCCCAGCTGCGACGGAACGCGTCAGCTCAGCAGACGGGTCGGACACGGATAGCGGACAACCACAGTCTTCATTCTTTGGGATTATATCATCTCTTCCCCCTGTCAGACCACCGACCCTGCTGGGGCGCCATCTCACCAGACCCCTTCCTCCCTCGCCGTCGAGCGTGGAAGAGTCGTTCTCCCAGCTCCTAATCAGCCAGCCGGGGTGTGACGAGGTGGAAGGTGACGATGAGCTGCAGCCGTACGAGTGGGCATCCGGCAGCAGTGAAAGTGAGGAGGAAAGGGAGTGCGAGAGGGGGGCGGCGGCATCCGTGCGGCGTCTCGGTCAAAGACCGCTGAGAGAGCGCCAGCCAGCCAGGATGCCTCCAAGGGGCGGGCCTTCCAGCGCCGCTCTCAGCCTCCGCTCGCGAAGTCCCGACGGACAGTGCACCGTAACAGAAGTGTGAGCGACCACGCAACGGCGTCTTTCCGGCAGATTACAGGGTGCTTTCATCAGGTTGACAAAAGAAGTGTGCATCTTTTTAAAGGTCCCATGAAATGGAAAAATGCCATTTATTATGGGATTTGTGTCATTGGATGTATTTCACCACATCCATCATTTGAAAAAAAAAAAACTTAACTAAATATCTGTCTAAATATCCAAGGACATCTAGCCAATTGATTGTAATCTTGGTTTTGTATGGGATCCGGTTAACCGACTCTTCCGAACACAAAGGTAACTAGCAACAGCAGCAATAAGATGGGTCACTGCAGGGTACCTGGATGTTAGATTCAGGAAACCATTTGAGGGGACCTTTAACACATGAAGCGTTTTGTTTTGAAGACCTTTCTGCCGGCAAAGAGCTGCTTACGTCGGTGGTCCCGCATCCCCTTGAGCGGGTCACGTCGTGAAGCACAACAGTCCGGCTGTCGGGCCCTAAAAATGTGATGAACTGCTTGGTCAATGTTGTCCAGAAGACTACGCCCTTTTGGTTCTCTGCTCCTTTTTAGAACATTTTTCATATGGCTGATATTGCTATTTCTTGACGGGGGTGGAGGGGTCTTTTGAAGTGATGGTGTAAAAATTCAGCTTAAATGTAGCAGCTTTTGCAAACGTTACGGAGCGGTTAAACTGCTTGCTGATTAGGTTGTTTGGCTGTTGGGAAGTTTGAATCAGGATCTAATTAATCATAATTAAACTGGAGTTGGTGTGTTTAAGAATAGGAGGGTTTTCTTTTCCTCTATTTTAGTCCTGAGTCTTGTTTTAATAGTGGCTTGTGTTGCTGTGAGCTCTGTGCTGAAAAGCTGCAAAGTATCAAGTTTTATGTGCAGACAGAATCTTTTGGAGATCTATTCCTTGTCATAATATCATCACAGACCTGACGTGTACTTGGACCATCTCGAGCTGTCCTCACATGCTCTGTTTGTTCCCTTTCTCTGCCTCTGCTGCTATTATTTTAACTGTCAAACTTTTTTGCTCTTGGTGTTTTACCCTGTGAGTTATCCAAACAAACTTTAGTGTGTGTTTGCGCTGTTGCTCCTGTATTTGTTAACATATTAAATGTCTATAATTTAAAATCATCTGTTGTTGTTCTTGGTATTTTTTTTTATGGACTCTTTTACGTCAAAGGTCTCTGACTCACACGCCTGTTTGAAATGTGCAGCAAGAACCCTCAGGATGGAGCTGCTTTTAGACAAGGGGGTCTCAGACTGTGGGCCGAGACCCTCTAGTGGGTCGTGATGGTATTACAGGTGGGTCGCATGGGGAAATTTGGAATGATTTTTTTTTTTTTTTAAAAGAATGTTGAACTTTCCATGTTACAGAAGTACACACGCAGCTGTTGCCTCTCACAAAGTCCTCAAGTGGGTCGTGACCGAAACCGTTTGAGAAGCACTTAAACTGTTTTAGGTGGCTGAAAACCCACCAACAAGAGCAAAGACTTTTTTTTTTTTTTTTTTTTTTCCTCAATCCTCTACGTAAGATACTGGTTTTTATTTTTTTTACTGTTTTTTTTTCAAGATCTTTGCATTTTCTGGGTCTGATTCAGGTGTGTTCCTTTTGGATGTTTCAAGGTTGTGGGAACGCAAGACTTTGCCAAAACCGAGACCACCAATGGAGCCCCTCCTCCACCCCGCCTTTGTGCGTGGTGACGGGCCGTGACTCTGATTAGAAACATGTTTTAATGAGCCAAACCTTCCACAGGACTGTTGTCTGTTACTTTTACTGACAAAAAGGTTCAAGGTGTGTTTCTGCTTTTGGGTGTCATTTACTTGTGAGGCTTATAAAATGTGCCCGAAGGTGAAGGTGTGTCGTTACTTCACATCTCATGGTCTTCCTCGTGGCATGGTTTTGTCATCACGGCTGTGGTGAAAGTATCAATTCAATCAAATTCCCTCCTCTTTTGTGTTCAGAATGGCTGCACCATCTATTTGTGATGATCGACTCATTTCCCAGGAAACTCGGCACACCTCTCCCTCTCACGCTGAAAATCCCAATAGATCACATGAAGGTTGACTAAGGAAGCATCCGGTGATGACTGAACGTCTATTGTTGGGATCACTATGGCGATAAGGTGCCAACGGGGGTGCGGAAGAGAAATTAGAATAACTTGGACTCGCCTGTCACAAAAAAAACAGGCCGTCACACATTGACACCTCAATGCTCCCATTACGTTGTGCAATAGGAGCATAACATTAGCTGACATGCCCGGCCGGGGGGGGGTCACTACATGTTTTCAAGCACGTGGTTGCCCTTGAACTCCCTCACTAGAGCCGGTTTACCTGTCAATCAAGTGTTGTTCGTGTGAGACGCCGCAGAACTGTGCATGTATATTCGTTGCTTTCCGCCCCACCGTGTGTCACATTCAGCCGTTTGAACTATTAGTATTTCTCCGCGCACGTTGCGTCGCTGCATTTATGTTGGTTGTGTCATCAGTATTTCTAACCACGATGATGGGATTTACAGACGGGGTATCTGACTCCTGCAGGAGCCAGGAATGACCTCACTCCATCATCGAGCTAACGCCATTAACGCCTATCGAGTGACACGTCGTGCTAAGCCTGCTGATGGGCGGCCATTTATAACGGCCATGTGTCGTTACTACATAAAGTTTATATCGTGGGTATTCTTCATTTCTAAAAACGGTACGCCGTGACGGCGCGGCCCATTTTCGGTTTGCAAATCCGAAATTAACTTTGACAGGTGAGATATAAATTCTAAAAGAGGAGTAACGCTTCATTGGCTGCGTTATTACAGACGCCGAGCCAAAAGTTAAAAATGTTGCTTAAGTCATGGACCGAAATGTTCCGGTAGGATCTCAGTACGATGGAATAATCGAGTCGTGTCAGTTTTAAATCTCTAAACATAAATTCGCTTAGGTTAGCTTAGCTCAGCCTGAGCTTTTTCAAAGTAAAAACAAATCGGCCTGCCGGCACCACTGCGTTTTTGGATCTTTAATATTGGGTTTGCGTTGTGTGTAGATATCTAGTCAGACCACGGGGCACAGTAGTGGCTCCCAGCTGACCGCTGCACAAAAAAACCCAAATTAAAACCTGGCCGTTTGATAAATAGACCACTACGGTCACCTCTGCCGGGCAACACCAGCTACTCCCCGCTCTTGTTTTGAAAGGCGAGCCTCGTGGGGTTGTCTTTCAAAGAGTAGATATTTGGGCCTTTATTCTATTTTAATGGAGATGTCTAAAGCTCTCAAGAAGCCCTTTAGGGTGGCGCTCGCTGTCCGTGACGGTGCCACCGGTACACTTATCATCCGGCATTTTCAATGGACGGACAGACGGACGCACTGACAGTTGGGACACGTGGAGATGAAGATGAAGCGAGCAGGACTGTGGCACGAGCTACGGTCCAACAGATGGGGCCTTTTTGTAGCGTGTCCCCCCCCCCACACACACACACACAACAAACGCCTTTTGGCCTCACAGGTTTGGCCCCTGAATTCGTAGTTAAAGCCGTCAACAAACCCACCTGAGCACAGCAGCTTGGTAGTCCATGTTGCTGCAGGTGTTCATCATCTCGTTTTATGTACCTTATATCTTTCAGACTCAACCAGAGGGGACGTCCTTTAGCAGACCGCCGTAAGCGCTGGAGTAAAGTCCCGAGATGCAAAGAGGAGCGTCGGAGGAAGACTTTGAAACAGCTGTGAAAGGACTCGGCTCGGGGGGAGGGGGGCGGGTCTGTTCCCCGTCGTGTTTGACCTCTGGAACAGGGTGGTCCTGTCACTCTTCCCCCACATGCTTTTTTTTTTTTGTGAGAAGCACATACAAGTGGCAGTTAATTCTATTCCGAGTCCGTCACAGTGGCAACTGACAGATGCTGAGGATTTCAGCATCCCACCCCCGAGGGTGCCGCCAATGAATGAGACTCTCCAGACGGAGATGCCGCTCAGGGTCAGAGGGCAAGGGAGGACAGGTGGAAGTGTGCAAGTGGACGAGAGGAGGCGGCATGAGATTCACACATGCCTCAGACAAGCGAGAAGACGTTGTGTTTGCCACCGAAGGGCCGATCGAGACGAGGGTAACGCTCGTGATCCAGCATGTGGGGAAGGTATATTGAGCTGATGAACGGAGGATAGAAGTCTGCCTAGCGACCGACAGTCGACAGCCCGTCGCTGCCAGGTAACTTTGAATTGACTGGGGCAAAACAGCACGGGACTGTAACACATCAAGCCCCTTTTTATGGGATTCAAATAATTAATTCAAAGCGTTTGTGAGCCAAAGCTGAGATTAAAAACAGCCACAACTATGCGGAGGCCCAGAGCGGCCATGTTTATTTATTTGAGTTGAGTGACACAAATGGTCGTGGGTGTCCTCCAATGCTTGTGCTGGTCACGCTCCTGCACCAGCGCACACACGCACGCACGCACGCACACACTCACACACTCACACAAGCACTAGTAAATCATTCGAAAGGGCAGATCAGCACCTTTGCCATGATCAAAGCCATGAGAACAGACTGCAGGTGGGTGTCCTGCAATGTCCGGCTCGGTCGTGCACAAACACGCACACACACACACACACACACACACACACACACACACACACACACACACACACTCTTGAGTTACTCATTCAAAAGGTACCGGTCAGCCCCTTTTACCGTGATCCCCAAACCATGAGAATAGAATGCTGGTTATGCATTAGTTAGTGTGCGCTAGAGTACAATTGCAAAGCGATTACAGGTCTCCTGTCCGTCCCGTTGGTAGTGCGTGCCACGCCAGGGAGACAGAGAGAGAAACCGACGCCCCCCCCGAACACCTTCCACTCTTTATTTATACCACCAAAAGACAGCAGGGTAAGATTTCTGGCACCGAAACCCACGTCACGCTTGCTATTTCGGTCCGAGGCGCCGCATAGCACGGCGAGGTGGGGCGACAGGGCCGAGTGACTTCCGCACACCCGACCAGCGTTTATGGGACATTTTACACTCGGGCCGCCTCCGCCATCAGGGGACTGTGTGCATACCCGACGCGGGGGGTTAGTGCGTGTGCCTTTGTGTGCCAAAGAGGTTTATTCGGTGAGAAAATGCACACGCGTGTAACATGCGCTCCGGCGTCGGAAGAAGTTAAGAGCTTATTGATGCGATCCTGTGAGGCGAGAAAGGGGATCCCTGTGCAAATTGGTGGACCTTTTGGCATATTTGCAGCCACTGGAGCGGCCGTGGCGCCGGCATGCGGGGAGCTGCCTTATCAGATGTCCGTTGGCCCTGACGTGCAGTAAATCCTCATCATCATCATCATCATGAAGGCCCATGAAATACGAGCCGCCGTTAAGTGAACAATGCAACGCTGCCGCAGAAAGAGACCCGAGAGTCTTCACGTCAAAGCACTGTCATATTTATTAACAAGAAAAGAAAATACATTGAAGGCATATTATGTTTGTTTGTTCACGGCTGTTATTTGAAAATCTTAAATATGTCACTTTTACAGTTATGAGAAGAGTAAAACACACCGGTGGCTCAGCGGTTAGCGGGTCGCGCGCTGCTGCGAGCGGAGTTGCAGCTCCATCTGCTCCATCAAAAAAGATTCCACTCGGGAACCGCGAGGATAGAACGCGACAGCATGCACCCTCAAACGTAGGGCAGAATCTCATTAAACAGAAAACACCTGAAATCGAATACAAAAAAAAGAGAACAAGAGGGGGGGGGGCCACAGCAACACTGGAGAATGTTGGGGATGTTCTTGTTTTTTTTCACCTTGAGCGCTTCTTTAGCTCCCTTTAAAGCACTTTGTTGCTCAGAAAGGTCCTTCGTATTTACACAGAGAGAGGTGAACATTCACATCACATGATGACGGTCTCAGTCTGAAGCGAGTAGGAGACGAGCGGCCGGTGCCTCGGAGCGGGACTCTGCGCCCTGCTCAGGGGGCTCGGGGGACAGGCGGCCGCGGCAGGCGTGCGCCCGGCCCACCTGGAAGGAGGCCGCTGGTTGGCCGGTCGCGCCGGGCGAGAGAAGGTCCCGCTGAGATTGGCTGGGGAGAGATGGGCGGGGTTCACCTGAACGGGGGACGCGGCGGAGACGCTGTGCGCTGGCCTCGAGGCGAACTGGAACGACGAGGCGGAAGGAGCGCCGCCCGGTCTGTGAGCCGCGTGTGCCGCTCTCGGGCTGCAGCCGTACTCGTGTTGGATCTCCAGCATGTCCAGCAGCTCGATAAGTCCCTCGTCCCTCACTCGGCCGCAACCTGCCGACTCCTGTCCGGCCGCCCCGCCCCTGTGGATCTTTTGGCCCCCGGAGGAGACCGCGTGGTCCATTTTGGGCTCGCCGTGGTGAGGCGCAGGCTTCCGCGCCCTCTCTCCCTCTCGGTCGGCCCCTCTGTTCGCCCTGGGTCTCAGCTTTGGGCTCCCGGCCACCTGCGGTCTCCTCTGGGACGGCTGGGGACTCCAATGGGACCCCTTGGAACCACCGTAGGCCCCCCTGTGACGAGCCGAGTCCGACCCCCGGTCCTGGCTCCTGGTCTCTGTCTCCGCCGTCGGCGCGTCGGCGTCCGCGTGGCATTTCTGGGCGGGCCTTGCGGCGGCTCCGGGGGCTCTGCGCTGGCAGCCCGGGAGGGCGGGGCACTTTGGCTCCGGCGCCGGCACCTGGTGAGTCACCACCCCGGACTCGGTGAGCATTTTGCCCTCGTTTTCCTGAAGCATGGCGCCAAACTTCCTGAGGACCGAGGGGCTGCCGCACTTCCTGTCGCCGAGGCCGCCGGGACCGAAGGCCTTCCTGTCCGGGGCGGGAGACTCGCCTTTGGCGACGGGCGGCTGTGAGCGCGGGGGGGCGCCGGCGGAAGGAGCGTCCCTTTGGCCGAGCGGGGGCTTGGCGCCGGTGTTTTCCTTGTTGGGGGAGCTCCTCAAGTGAGACACTTGGTTCTTCCTGTTTTCAGTCTGTTCAAACGTCCCCACGAGCTGCTCTTGACCGAGCCTGAACGAGAAAAAAAAAAAAAAACGAAACAAGAAATAAGAATTAAAGGTGTTTCAACTCACGTTGTCCTGTGAAAATGTCCATATGACGTGTCTCCAGTGCACTTACCTTTCATTTACAGAGCCTTTTCTCATCTCCGTGGCCGGGCTCACTTTGATTGTGTCACTGAAGCGCTGAGAGAGACGGGGGGAAATGTAGATATTCATATCAATAATTGCCCATTTGCTATATTTAGAAGCTGTAAGGCTGCTAAGCCGCCCTAGTGTGGATTAGCATCAGCTGTGCACATGGCCTTTCCTGTGCAACAGGAAACAGTTAGCCTGCCTGTGGGAGCCGACTGGAAGCATCCAGGTAACTTTAATCCTGATGTTCCCGACCGATCGCCAGCTTTGACTCATATCACATGCATGTATTTGGTTCCCTGAGATGTGCAGAAGTGGACAGAAAGAGACACGAGGAGGGGGGAAATGGCGTGATTGGGTCTCCGCTTACCACACGGCGGGCTCCGTTGTTCCTCTGGCTCGCTTGTTGCCCCTGCCCCAGGTAATCCTGCAGCAGGTCACCGATCTCCGAGCCGGCGTGGCAGTAACCGTCGCCCCTCCGATGACTCGCGGGGCAGCTGCACCCGCCGGCGCTGCGGTGACAGCCGTTGCCGCGGTGATGCGCCACCGCCGTTACAGCTGCGGGTCGGTCCTCGCCGCAGCGGTGCGCCGGGCCGTTTTTCTGGTCGTCGGCGGCGACGTCGCTTGCTCCTCTGCGGGCCTGGACGTCGTTGTACAACTGGGAGAGCGGAAAACGGACGAACACGTGAGCAGCCGCCTCCGCGCGCAGGTTCCGCACAACGACACGCAACCAGCTCGACAAACTACACGTTATTCCACTTTGAACGAGCATCTGTTCTCGTGTCGCGACCTCTCTCGCTCCTCTGGCGTCGGGTTTCAGACCGTGCGTGTCAGTGTGTCCAGCACGCCTGTCGGCACACCCCACTTTAATTATCTTGTTAACATTTGTCTGTATCTTTGCGCCAACGAGGCCACGGAGATGAGTCAGTCGGTGCACTGCCGACACACACACACACACACACACACACACACACACACTAATTAACACACACTCAAGGGACTATGGAAACACTTCCTGACCTAGAAACAAAACCATTAGCGTGTTTGGATCCCAGTTAAAGTAAATCATATAGATTCTATGGTGCTGAACTCCTTTATCTGTCTCGTGAAAACACAATGCAGATCAGAACAGAATTAGCCAGAGAATGTAACCGCTCTACGTCTACATCGTAGTATTGTACAGATTCCCATTTTTACACCATAATGACCATGACGTCCCCACTGAATAGACCCAGTTATGAAATTACATGATGCATTAAATCATGAGGTGTGTTTTCGGGGCAAATGGCAGCTTGAAATCACCTTTTTGCAAAACAAAAAAAGGAAATCTTACCTCTTCGATTTTTCTCTGGATGTCCTGTAGCTGGTCCTCCCACTCCTGCATCTCAGAGTCAAAGTTGTCCATCAGCTCGGGCCTCTCCTTCCCCCAGGCCCGGCCGCTGTGTTCCAGCCCTCGCTCCAGATCGATGGCTGCCATGATGCGCGCCGTTCGATACCCTGAGGCCTCTTTAAACGCCAATTTCCCCGGTCTCCTGTTCCACTTTCCTGTCAGGGGTCACAGGGGGTCATATACATATGATTCACTTTTTTTACAATGCCAGTAGAAATGTTTCAAGTCTTCAGGCAAGGCCGAATTACAGCATCACCAAGTTGAGTTGCCTTGTTGGACACTTCAGATAGTGTGCCGACCTACACAGCACGTGTGAGCAGGAGCGTTGAGGCCTTAACGAGTCCAATGGGAACACTAATAGACTAACCATTATTGCAGCCCGTGGCTTTTTGTTGTTGTTGTTGTTGTTGCATCATTAAATACAAGTATCCTGGTAGAAAGTGCACGGATGTACCAGCCGATTCCCTCCCACTTGTGATGCAATAGCAGAGATATTAATAATCGTGTAGCTATGCATAGTAAACCGTACGCGTGGCTGAGGGACCTGGGAGTTAGAGGCTAAATCGTGAAAAAAAAAGACTAGAAATAGATAAATATCAGTTCTGAATCATTTGAAAACAACACTTAACCATATCCCTAAAGGGGCCTCACGCAATCTCTATTATTGATGATACCGATCATATGTAACCAATTAAAAGTCGCGTGGTTCCATATGACACCGAACCATTACAGACACTCCATCGGTTACCTCTCTCAACAGAAGCTTTCTCCGCTGCAGTATAAATCCCCCGCCTGCTCTACTCCGCCGCGCCGCACGCTGCGCGTCTCCGCCGGCCTCACTGCTGTCCCGAGTCCCCCCTCTGCGCGCTGTTCTGCCCTGGCTCGGGTGTTACGCAAACCGCCCACTAGTTCCTCTTAAAAGTGCCCCACTCCGATGTCGGGGGTGTTAAGTCCGCAGCGTCGGAGCCAGAGAGTAAACAAGTTGGCGTGGTGCGGCCGGCCTTTATACCGCCGCGCGCTGTTTACGCGGGCGCGCCATTGGAGCCGGGATCAAATATCATAATGTCAAATTTATTCCACCATTTGAAGTCTCGATGGGAACAACTGTCGTCACCGGCATCCCGGCTATAATTACTGGGCGGGGGGGGGGGGCACACGGACCGAGGGAAAGTGTTTACATTGCTATTTCAGCTGCTGGAATCTCTCGGCCAATGGGCTCCTCTGTTGCTACTCCGCTTTGGGATGCTCGGGCAGATTCTGTCTTGTGACCATGCGCCACTGCAAATCATTTTTTCCAAGGGGTGCCAAATGGGTGAGTGTGACAGGCATAGTCACTAACAGAAAAGGGCCGGGTGGATGCCTGGCATGGATGGAATTATTGAACGTCACGCGAACGCAAGTTTTTTTTTTTCAGGAATACTGTTGCTTCAAAAAGAGCAGGAAATGTTTGAATCCTCACTCCGTCCCGGAGTAACCCGAACATGGGACCGTATGTTCTTGACCCGCTGCAGTGACGTCTGAAGACAGTTGCTACTGTTCATCTGACCCCCCCCCCCTCGCTCCCCCCTCATCCCCCATCATTTACTAATCAGGCTCTGTTCCTGCTGGGAACGCCGGTGTCCCTCGGACAAGATCTGACATTTAGCTCTGAATGTGATCATCAGAATTCCTTCCAGATTAAAGCCCCGGGATGGTCACCATTATTTCTCCACCTGTTATGTTTCCTGACGAATGTCAAATGCTTCAGGAGTTCATGAGAGCGGGACAAAAACAAACTATATACTTTGCATAACCTGTTACGAGATAACTTAAGGTTATGTTTAGAAACAAGGTTTCTCCAGGTTTAAAAGGGGAACGCAAGGTGATCCAGGTTTCCTCCTCCCCCCCCGCCCCCCCGACATGCTGCCGACCTCAAAGCTTGATTCAGCAACGCTTGATTCATCTCAAGCAATTAACTTGATTCATCTCGTTGGGTTGATAAAAGTAAATGTAAAAGAGAAGCTGTCGTCTTCTGCTTTCAGTGTTTGTGCAAAGCGAATCATCTGCTTGCTTTTCACGTTTGCATCACTACAAACATCCGATCTGAGACACATTTATGGGACAATAGTCCCCTTTTATCGGATTTGTAACTCACCTTCATGGGGGACGGATGTGGACTGTGATGTGCTATGGGTAATGTGGACTCCAGTGTTGAATCACACTCTCTTGAATGCACCTGCAGCCGTAGGAAATGCTGCGCCTTTTCTGTGCTTTTGGTTACCTTGGCAACAAATGATGCGGGGAGGAAAGAATAACAACAGAGCAAAAAAAAGAAAAAAACAGAAGAAAACAGAAAAAAAACAAGGGATGACATGAATAAAGGAATGCGTACATCACAGAACAAAGAAAAGAGTAAAAAGAAAGACTAGTTTAAAGATGGTGGCGTAGGAGAGGGACGAGAATAACACAAGTATGAGGATGAGCAAAATTATAGGCTGGAACATCTGGGTGGAGGAAGAGTGGAGTGACCAACCGGGATGTAGGATTTAGTGAGAAAAGGGAAGAAACAGAATCAGCATAAAACTCTCTGCGCCATTTTGAATATTACCAATAAACGTCTCCGATGGACATCTCACCGACAGCGGCTCCTCGTTGTCCCTGTCCTCGAGCCTCGGCACCTCCAGCCGGTCGATGAAGGTCTGCAGCTCTTTGCGGAAGGCCTTCATCTGGGCGTTAATGCGATACAGCAGCTCATGTTCCCTGATCCTGCTGCCGTCCTCCTCCCCGCCCTCCTCCCCTCCCCTCCCGAACATCAGGTCGCCGTTGGAGACGAACACCCTCGCCTCCGAGATGACGGTGGCCGTGTCGGCGATGAGCCGGTCGATGGTGCGGACGAGCCTCTCCGCCTCCACACGGAGGTCCGTCATGTGCTGCCTCTCGCGCAGGCCGCACCGGCCGCCGGGCAGGAAGCGGGCCAGGGCGGAGGAGGAGGAGGCGGCGGCGCCCTCGGGTCCGGTCGGGGTGTAGAGGCCCCGCGTGGGCGTCAGGCAGCGGCTGCTCCCGTTATTATTGTTCCTGACCTCGTCCGAGTCACTTTCCCCGCCCACCGGGCCCTCGCGCTTGCGGTGCGGAGGGACGAGGCGGGAGGAGTTGGAGTCCTCGTCGCTCTCGCGCCGGCCGCTGGCGGCACCGCCGGCGTCGCTCTCCGCGTCGCTGTCCCGCGGGCTGGGCCGCAGGGAGAGATGGGAGGCCAGGTCGTAGCGCTGCATGTTGGAGAGCAGCACGCGGTTCTCGTACTGCAGCTGCATCACCTGAAACAAGGCGAAAATATGTTAGAGGTAAATATAAAATCTTTAAATACACTAGATGATTCAATAATTTAGCAATGTAAGTGTTAGCATTAGCATTAAGCTCAAGGCACTGCTTTGCCCCGTGTTGGGGCCCCCTGGCTAGGGGGTTAGTTCGCTTATGCCTTGGGCCGGCCCTGTGATTAGACAATACTATTCCAAGTGATACCTTTCCACTTAGATCATTAATCTGTAGCCTTGCTGCCTTTAACTCCTCCTGCAGAGCTTCTGCCTTCGCCGCATCGATCCCTCCGGCTGCCGCTGCGCCCCCGTGGCGCCCGCCGCCCTCGTGGGCCTTGAACCGCAGCTTGTTCAGCTCGGTGGTCACTCTCTTGTTTTGATCCTCGACGTCGGCCAGGTTCCTCCTCAGCAGCTCGGCCTCGTCCTCCACCAGCTGCAGCTGCTGCCGGAGCTCTGTCTGATCCGAGCCGGCCCCGCCCGTCGCTCCGCACCCGGAGCCCCCGGAGCCCTCCGCTTCCCCGCGCAGGTCGTCCAGCTCCGCCCTCAGGCCACGGTTCTCCACCTGCGGGGGTGGGGGGGACAGAGGGAGGAAAGGCTCACGCGACTCCCGCTGAGCTAGTCTCCCCATCGGGGAAAACCGGGGGAGCCGAGGTCCGCTCTTACCTCCAACTCGACTATTTTCCTCCCCAGGATGTTGGCCTCCTCCTCCACCAGGCGGAGCCGCAGCTTGAGCTCCGACTCCCGGGTGGTGGGCGGCCCTCCGGCCTCTCCTTTCGGGTGGGTGCTGTCCAGCTCGCCGTAGAAGGAGCGGTACTTCTGCAGCTCCTGCTCCAGACGGTCCTTCTCTTTGTCAATCTTGGCCGTCTTCTTTCTCATGAGCACCGCTTCCTCCTTGATGAAGGCCAGCTGGCACTTCAGGTCCTCGTTGTCCTCCTGGAGCGAAGACACAACGCAGACGCCACAGACGTGTACTTTTCATTCAAGTGACTTGAGTGATTAATATGCGAGGATGTGTGGCTTTTAATAACTGACAACTTCTCAAAAATACGCACCAAGGAAGCTAAGGGAAAAAGATGAACGATGAAATCAGAACCGCAGGTGTTTACGAGACACTTCCTGGGGATTAGGTCCATCACTTGGGGCAACATGGGTCCTTATCCTTATTTGTAAAGAAAACAACAAGCTCTTACCTCTGTTGGAGTCTGTGCTGGTTTCCTGTCCGCCTTCTGGGTGTCCTTGCTTCCCCTCCTCTTTTGAGACTGTTGACAGAAAACGGAAGCGTTAACGTTCGAGTAGAGTAGTTGAAAATATGTATCTGATTACGATGGTCTACAGCTTCTCCACATGCAAATAGATGAAAAGCTTTTAGATTAAAAGGCGCCGTACTCACAGAGCAGAAGGCGAGTTCTCGACGAAGTCACATGTGGCCGCGCTTCCACTCACCTCTTTGGTTTTGTCTAGTTCATTCTGCAGGGCTTGTTTGGTCACTTCGACCTCGATGAGTTTCTGCCTCAGCTTCTCGTTCTCCTCCTCCGTCTTCGTGCGCTTCTCCTCCACCTTTTCCAGCTCGTGGTGCAGCCTCACAGACACATCCTTCGCTACCTGCATTGTTTGGTTATTGTGAGGATACAGCCCTTTTAGAATATTTTCACACCTGCCTTTGGGGATTTGTATCTTCCCTTTTAACCATCTCTAACATTTTACTTTACTGCATTCAAAGCTACAACCTCGGCGATGGTTTTCTCGCGATCGCATTGTTTTCACCTGTTGCAGTGATAACATTTAAAGCTTTGCAAACACGTCCTCGTGACCCAGAAGAGTGGAGCAACACCTTCCCCCTTCCCCCTCTGCACCTTCAGGTCCTGCTCCAGACTCCTGAGGAGCTCCTCGTCGATCTCTCCCGTCTGGGCGTAGCGCAGCCGCTTCCTCTCGGCCTTCCGCAGGCGATACTGCAGGATCCGGCAGTTTTTATTGGCCCGCTCCAGCTCGCGCCTCATCTCCTGCAGCTGACACGTGTCTTCCTCGTAGAACGTGTCCCGCATCTCGTCCATCTCGGTCCTCATCTCCTCAATTTCACACTGGTGGGTGCGCAGTAAAGATTGCGTGTCAAGGTTTAGGACCAGGAAATCTCTGCTCATTGGTCGACTTTTGGTTTTGAACTGCAGAGTCAGCGATGGAAGTTTTTTGACTTTAGCCAAATGGTCAGCTTTTCAGATGTGCACATTAAGGAAACAGAATGATCTCATTTCAAATGCATTTCAGGGCTGGATGTCATTTTATTTTGAAGCACTGTCATGCCATCCCTCTTTGTCCCCCATTTTAACGGGTGAGTCGTGATTGAATTGATCCTGGCAGTTTGAAATAATCAATAACAAATGAGTCATCTGTAGCCAGTGTATTTTCAATTAAAATCCCAGCCAACCTTTTCATTTCAGTGAAGACATAAGATGTTCAACAGACATATCAATTGATGCTTTCTTATCTGTGGTTTTGCAAACACACAATTAGAAAACCAACAGGGATTCAGGAGCCCAGCAGCCCTCAACTACAAACATCGATTTCCTGTCATTCTAATGTGAAAAAAAACTAACGTGGACTATTTGACAGTGGATTTCTACAGTCCCTGCGTATGACAAGGCTTTAGAATGGAAACGAAACTGCTTCAAACCTTGAGATCTTCATTTTCGTCCAGCAGTCTCTCCACCTCTTCCTCGAGGGCCTGGTCCTGCTGTGTCACGGACCCCGCCTCTGTCGCCTCCGCAGCCGGCTGCGGCTCTCCCGCGGCGGCCTCCTCGGTCACCATGTCCTCCGCCCTGGTCTGCATCCTCGCTCCGCGTCTCCTCAGTCTCTTGCGCAGGTGGAACTGGGCGAGCTCAGCCTGCAAGCGTCCCCCTCTCCACGAACCAAAACCGAGGCCCGCGCCGCAGCCGCTCCTCTCCCCGCGGCCTCCCTCCTCTCCGGTTGTCGTGCCTTCCTTCGCCGACGAAGACGAGGCTCCGGCCGGCAACACACGCTGCGAGGAGTCTCCTTCGAGGCACGACAGGCGCAAAGCGGGGCGACGGGCCGATGCCGAGGAATCCGTCCGATCTTCCCCGACGGCATCCGCCCTAGTCGGTGTGACTACATCAGCTTCAGCACCATCCGGGTGAACAGCTGCGCCGACGCGGCTCTCGGGCTCCCTCTCCCTTCCGTCGGCGGACCTCAAACCGTCCCTCGGCCCGGCGATGGGTCCGCTCCTTCCCGCGGGCGGAGGAGACCTCGTCCTGGCTGGGTGTCGCGGAGCTCGCTTGGTGGCCCCTTGGTGGGCTGTAGCCGGCGAGGGAGCCCGGTGCTGCCTCCTCCTCCCTGCGCTATTGTCCGCCGGAGATGCTGACGACGATGATGATGATGATGCTGATGATGATGATAGAGGGTCTGCAGCGCCGCTGGCGGCGGGCTTCATTTTCTACACTGAAATAAACTCCCAAGAAAATGAGCTTTACCTTACTCTTTTTTTTAATTATCGCAAAGCTACAAGGCCATTCGTGCCTGACAAAATAAAGGCCACTAAGTTGCAAAGCTGAGGCCGGTTTGAACATCATTTAACATGCTTACTGCCTAACTTATGGGAAGATGCTTCCTGCACGCACGCCACTAGAAGCCGCTTTTGTGCAGCTCACTTTTTATCGAGCTCATCGTCAAGACAACTTAACTGAACACAACGCGGACTGTGGAGCCGCTGAACGGGACCGAGTCGTGTATTCCTCAACGGTCAGAACCAGAGAGCTCCACACAACGTGTGCTTAATAAATAGTCTCTGATTGCGCTTACCGCAGAGTTACTCCGGAGAGTCGCTGACACACGGGGCGGCGCCACCCGGCAGTGCAGGGCCACTGGCCGTATGACGTCATGACGTACGTAACACCAGGACGTGCTTCCCCCCCGTCCCACCTTTCCTTTTCTTTCACGTTTAAATGAGTTTCCTTGACATGCAGAGCCATAATTAAGTAGCTACACGTTAAACAAGCGCGCAAATTTAGATGAATAAGCACAACTCAAATGCAGAAAAACTATGACCTCTTCAATGAATGATTGACAACATGTTGTACTGTCCAGACTGAGTTAAAGGCAGGACTAAACCACGCCTAAAGTACTCATAGAATTCAATACTGTCCAATAAGTGATGACTTATTACATCGATTACATCGACCATGAAAGCAGTTTGGAGACGCATCAGAATCATGGGAATTGCATGTTTTTAAAGTTAGAACATGCGCTGAGTATAGTGACTATATCTCTTTCTTCTTTTGGCTTTTCTAAATCCGGAGAAAAAAAAAAATATATATATTTTTTTACCAACTTCAATGAAACAAATGTAAAGAATATTCCCATACTCTAGCTCACCCACCTCTGCCATCATTTAGGACCCAATACCTGCCATGTTAATACCCCTGGGCCCGGTAGAGGGAGCCCCCGTCTCATGAACGGAGGCAGTGGAAGTGCTGAGGGGTAATCTGCCCCACACACACAGTCAGAGAGCCAGTGAAACGCTGACTGTTTCCACTCAGTTAGGCTAGAATGAGCTCCTTAGTCATTTAATTGCTAATGAGATGAGTGAGTGATGGGTCAGGTTTGGAGAGATTTAACCCCCTAAAACCGTCCCCTTCACCCTCTAACGGACCAGCGGTCTCAGCAGGCCAATCCTCCAATGAGACCACAGGCTTTAAGACCAGGACCAGTTTGAGAACTACACATTTGGGTTACACATAAGTAGTGTATCTGCATTTGGACGTCCGTTGGGGGGGGTCTTCGCTCCGCAGGTTATAGTGACCTGTGCTAAAGGCTCTCAGCAGGAAAGCCGTGGCCCTTTGCAATCCTCTTAGGCTGTGGCTTAGATCCCTCTGTGTCCCCGTGGAGGACAAACACTGCACCTCTCACTCATCTCATCCAGACTGTACCGTTCACACCTCCACCCCGTGCACCTGCACCCTTACGCCACGGGGGCCGACCTATACAAAGTGGTGCACCATGTGGCGCGTGCACGGCAAGTTTGAAGGCGGAGGATGCGGAATAAGTGGCCAAAAATACTGAGGCCTATCGGGAATTAGACATTTGGAGGTGGAATTGTCTAAAAGATCAGCTGATCCATCAGGGGGGTGACGGAGCAATGGGATGCAGTGATGAGGAGGAGAGGTAAAGTCTTTTAGATCAACCACGGTGTTAAATTCATAGCCAATGTCACTTTGTTGTGCTCATTTACTAACCCTTGGGGCTAACGTGAACATTAGTTACACGCCTTGCCTGTATCGTGCAGCCGCTTGACTCGATGGATCCACACTTGCATTCAAAACGATGCAGTTTGAGAGCTACAGGAGCCACTTCGCGGCAGATTAACGGAGGCTTTTCTCCCAGTGACCTGCTTTCCAGGGTATCTCATGGAGTGACGTGGAAGTAAGCTCTTTTGGAGCTAAAGCCAATTTGCCCCCAAAGATTAGGGCAGATCTGTCTGGTTAGCCAAAGACGCAGCGTACCTCTGACTGTCACACACACACAACCAGAGGAGATCCTTCCATCTCCTCAGGATGTGGAAGGAAGTACAGAAAAGGAGAGAAAGAAAAAGGCTTTGTCTCTAGATTAGGTTCCTAATGCAGGACGGCTCGTGCTGCATGTGGAGCAGAATGGTGCTTTAGCCGATTTACAAGTGTTAACACAAAGAGACACAAACATAAGCTGTGGGGTGCTGACATTGTCTTTATTTCAGTTCTATTTGCAGCCACAAGCTGTGTAGCTTTCATTCTCGTTGAGACAATGAAAAAAAAAAAAAAATAAGCAGAAAAGTGTCCTACATGGCAGAGAGACAATATTCAGCTGAGTTTTTAATCTCTTAATTTTGCACGTCGCCTACATTGCTGAGCAAAAATAAATAAATCATGAGGACCCACAAAAAAAATATTAAAACAAAGATACCCACACGTTTGCATAAATAAAACAAACTACAGCCCCTCCCTCCCCCAAAGTCTTTTTTAAACCCCATAATCAATTAACAATGATCACAAAAAAAAACTGTAATCGTGTAAATGCATCACAGTTAAGCCTCCGTTAGAGCAAGTAGGTGAACAAATACTTAAATACAGTAAATGGCAGTTGTCATACTGTGTTTTTTTTGTCTCTGATTATGAGTAAACATACATTTCCCCGCCGAACAAAGAAAAAATGCATCTGCATGTTGTTTTTTTGTTAATAGTTAAATTGATTAAAGCTCTTATAGAGCTCTAGAAAATGAATTAGCATATTAAAGACTATTTAAGCTTTCAGTTTAAACAATACTGGAATCCAGAGTACAAAAGTCGGAGGAATTTTGGTTGATAAGTTAGTGGATGCTGAGCACATTGTAGGTCCAACAATATTTTGGTCCTATTGCGGTCCGAGAGCCAGTTGGACAGAAGAGACCTGGAGCCTAATGGATCAGCATCGTTCTTGTTATGGAGACAACCAACACCCCTCTCTTCCTCTCACAACCCCTTACAGACACAAACACACACACTTCTAACCTTTCCACCTCTCCAAGTTGGTCACAAATCACATGTTCTACATGATGTGCAGTGATGGTGAAGCCAGTCTGCTTCCTGTTCATCCCCTGCCCACCCTCCTTCTATGTTCCTCAAAAACGACTGTCTTTTTTACATTTTTTTTAAATGATATATATATATATATATATATATATATATATATATATATATATATATATATATATATATATTCGCTGAGCAGCCTTTACTCCCTTTTCGCTCTTCCTTTCTTTTGCCTCCTGCCGTTCTCCTCCACCTCCTCCACCACCTTGCCGTGACCGTTGGCCACCGCGCAGCTGCCGTTCGCCGCCGGCTTCCCCCCCTTCGGCCCGGAGGGTTTGCGCCGGTAGGCGTGGTAGTAGAAGTTGGCGAAGAGGATGATGAAGGTGACGGCGTAGCCGATCAGGGCCCACTGCATCCAGGCGGGGAACGGGCAGCCCGTGTAGAGCGAGTGGCCGGCGTGGCCGATGGTCACGTGGAACTGGATCTGTCCAACGAAACGGAACAAAACCACACGGGGTTTGAGAAAAAGCCACATGATGCGCATTTTGGAACTTTCATTGGAATAGACAGTAGGAGTAGTTCTCATGTGAAGGAACTGCAATGTTATATCTTAACAACAATACAATTAGTGCTAATGAAATGGTGTTATTTCACAAAAAAGAAACGCATAAGGTATGATAAAACACCCACCATCTGAATAATGGTGAGGTATTTCTTCCACCAGAGGTACTTTTGCATCTGAGGTCCCAAAGCTGCCAGGCCGTAGTATCCGTACATGAGCACGTGGATGGAAGAGTTGATGGTTGCACCAAAAAATGCTGTGGAGAGACGAACGTTTTTTTTTGCATTTTTTGCACCAGCAGTCGTCTTACTGAACGTAAACGTCTCTTCACGAGATGGCGAGACAGACGCCATCCGTCTGACGAGCTCGACGGCCGGGCGCCGCGGCGGTCGAGGACCCTTTACTCACACTGTCCACCGGGGACCCACTTGATGCCGATCCACCAGAGGATGAACATGGTGCAGTGGTGGTAGACGTGGAGGAAGCTGACCTGGGTGAACTTCTTCCTCAGGATGAAGAAGACGGTGTCCAGGAACTCCACTCCTTTGGAGATGTAGTACCACCAGAGAGCGGATGCTATCTGAAGGCGTCAGACACAAGGGGCAGGGGGAGGGTGGGGGGGGCATAGCATCCATGATTGGCAACGGAAGGTGTATTCACTGTCCCACAGCAATGTGTCACAGATCCATCCTGTGTGTTCTTCCACTGAGCTCCTGATTCCTCGGCCTGAGCCACGGCGGCGTGGCATCGTGCCATAATGAAAGAGCAGGGCCCGAGGTTGGAGACGGGGGGAGGGGGGCGCGCGTCTCGCTGCTGAGACCAATTACTCCCGCCCTACGTGGCCGCACGCCACACCCGCTTTTTCCCTTCACTAAACGCACTCGCTACAGCCGAAAAAAAAAAACATTCTTTTTGGTTGCCTGTGCACGGAGGCGAGCTCACCCTGACTTCGTTGACGTCGTCGGAGTAGCTGACGGGCTGACAGAGGTAGCTGTAGCCGGCTGATCTAGAGGCTAGTAGGAGCTGGTGGGAAGAGAGGAAGCAGAAAGTCAGAAAAAACGCCCGCGAGGAAAGTGGGAGACATTTTATAACTACAGAACAAAAGTCGAATCAAACGTGGGCCGTTAGCGCTCCTGTCGCACAACGTGTCCTCACCTCTTTGGCGATGTAGAAGTTGAGGACCACCATGCTGAAGTTGTAGACTATGAGGGTCTTCCTGAGGATGTAGGGCTGGCGGTCCTGCATGTATCTAGGCCCCGCCCACAGGAAGAGCAGGTACAGGCAGCTGATGGCCAGGGTGGGGATGGGAGACGACATCATCGGCCAGCTTTCCACCCTCTTGTCTGGAGGGAACAGAGGGACGGCGGTTACCGGGAACACATAATACACAACGCACACGCACTCTACTACAGCATGACACTTTGTGCTGTAGATTACATGAACAGCTGTGAGAAAAGTACTTTTTGGGTGATAATAACCATTTACATACCACGGTTATTGTAAAGTGACGATGACATTTTGAACAGAAGGATAACAGTTTTCTCCTGCCGAATGAACTCTCACACGACCACGACAACAAGAGCTGTAGAATAGAGGATTCAAGATCTTACCTGCTATAGTAAGGCCCCATTTGTAAAATTCTACAGTGTCATTCAACAGATGTGTTACAGCCTCCATGGCTCTTTGCCTTTGGGTTCCCGATTACACTGCGAAAGAGGGAAAGAGACGGGAGGCAAAGAGAGGCGGCGTCAATGAGAGTCACCCAAATGAAATTACAGGCCATGCGTATCCCATCATTGTAACGGGAAGCACGAGGAGCCACGGCGCGCAACAACGCCACTCTCAATGTCACTCTCCGCACGCACCCTTTTAACGGAGGGAGCACATATGTGCACATATCTGTCTAGATTGACCCCGAAGAGGCAACAGTGTCCATGCCACAGAATAGAATAATAGAGCCAATTAGAAATGAATGGGGGCTGTGTTGTATTGTGTGGTATCGACACAGTAGCATTGCTGCAGATACCCCAAATGAGGAGATGTTAGGCCTCCCGTGGTAACATTAATCTCCACGAGAGGTTAACGCACTTTCCATTGATTCTCATGAAGAATCTGGCCGGTAGCAACAGGTTGAAGGCAACGGCAGGAAATGGGATGGATTATGGCGAGTTCACTTCTTTTCCTCGGTTGGAATGATACCTCATCATTCTTTAAAAAAAAAAAACCTAACAAATCTAAACTACAATTCGCATGAATCGTCTACTACCCCACGAGAGAAAACGTGCACTCAATCGACTGTAATTAGGCAGCGTCGTATTACAAACACTTGTCATCCACTTGGAGGCCGAGAGCAGGTGTCTCCATATACGAATCTATTATTCATCCGAGGCCTCAGGTAGCCTTTCAATAATGAACCGCTGTCCACACATGAGTGTGTTCAGCGGGCACCAGCATGCGCTGAACCCGCCGGCCGGGCTTTGGTTCGGAGGGGGTTAACCGGGTCCGCGCGCGCACACAAAAAGACGCGTGTGTCAGCGGGTTTCAAGAGGCTTAAATTCAATTGATCAACGAGCTTAGATGTAAGTACAAATGCCCGGCGAGCCACAAGCCCGTCCGATGGTTATCTGCCATCGGACTGTATTTAACACGCTAAAATAACAGGAATAGACGTTTGTTAAAGGTTCGTGACAGCGGATGTTGGATATAAAGCAATCAAAGTGCGAGGCTTGGCGATGTGTTTATTCAACGGCCGATGAATCATTTACACGTGTTTTGTATGAGGGATTTAAGGGTTATTTCAAATTGAAAAGGGAATAGACAGTTGGGATCGAAGGGAAATAACAGAATTCTAATTTTACCGGAAAACTATTTAAAACGGGGGTTTGAAAAGGGTCACGTAGAAATAAGTGACTCAACGTGGACAAAGGGCTGGGCTCTTTTTCCACCGAGGTGTCTTAAGCCCCAAAATACGGCGAAGCACTGGGAATAAAAAAACAACAAAAAAAACCCCGTAAAGGCAGGAAAAAGCATTTAGGAAGCCGGGAAGGAAATAACACAAATGTAAAAACCGTACTTACGTGCTCGATATTTAACAGCGTGTAATGACATCCGGTGCAATTTGATGCCAAACTCCTCTCAGTCACTCGCTGCTCTCCGTCTCCTCCTCCTCCTCCTCCTCCTCCTCCTCCTGCGGCCCGTTACTGCCGATCGGTCTCCAGGCCGCTGCGGCAACAGATCGACATCGAAACGGCGATTTTAGGGGAAAAAACCAGACGAGGAAAATGAAAACAAACGTCTCGGACGGGGCCAGTTGTGCGTTCAGTCCGCGCCGGCCGCTCAGCCGCATCTTCTTCTCCCGATCAGCAGGACGCAGAGCAGCCGGGCGCGACGGCGCATGCGCCGAGCGCTCTCCCCTCGCTCCTGCGCCTGTGTTTGGGAGTCGTCGCCCCCCCCTCCCACCCTCCCCCCCGAGTGAAAAAAAACCCGACTTTAACATTACTGTATTTCTGTATGTAAAGCGTGTAATACATCTATGATGATAATAATAATTATTATAATGTTTTGGGTTCCTTGTGAGGCACGTGTTCGCGAACAATGGACGCATTCACGGGCACATGGTTTTAACGTGTGCTTCCTCCCTGGCCGGGCTTTGCCGCCAGATGGCGCTGTGTAACTTCAGTTAGAACGTCTACCTCAGGGTGAAGGAAACCTGGCCAGCTGTGTTCCACTGAGGTTCCACTCAAACGTCCCGCCCGCAAGGCACGTGGTCTCTGACCGATTTGCCATACATTGTGATGTGGCAGGTCGGGGCCTCACGTGGCCCTAAGTAAAGTTGCTGTTATGCAAATAATGCAAAAGAAAAGCTTTTCTTTCTAAAATTCATCATCCCAAAAGCACCATCCTTCTTCCAAGCCGCACGGTGGGCTAAAACAGGGAGAGGGAAGTTGACAAAGTAACTTGCAGATATGGATATTGTTATCCGTCAAACACCCAAACGCCTTCCTTCAGGTGGTGAAGGTCACCCGGTCAGATTACCCCCCTCCTCGATGTCAACGCGTGAGTGTGTTCCGATCCCTCTGCCTGTTTGCACAATTTTGGCCTTACTTCCCTAGCACACACACACACACACACACACACGTTCGTATCCGTGCGGCCGGTTCAGTTTGGCGAGTTCAGAATGCGGTCGGGGCAGAAGGCGGAGGAGGTACGTCGGCGGGCCTGTAATGAGAAATGTCTGTAGCTGCAGCGACCACATCAGGGCCACTTGGAAGGATGCGCTGGCTGCAGATCACTGAAAGAACATGCACTTAATATTAGAACGGGCCTGAGTGGAGCACGGCCCCTGCCTTCGGCTTTTGAGCAGAGTGGTGCTGGTCGGCATATGCGACATCTGGGAACGGTCGCGTTGATGTTTGCTTGGGTCCGCGGGGATTCATTTGCATTCGTTTGCATACTTTCTACACGTTAAAGAATGCACTTAAAATTGTTGTGCTTGTTACATGAAGATGTACAACGTCATATTTGTAAGACGTGAGGAGATGAAAATGAAAGACGAGACAAAAAAAGACAGTGGAAGAGTGGGATTTTGGACGTGTTACAGTATGTTGGGGAGAAATGAAAGTAAAGAAAGAGAAAACAGGGTTTTCTCATGTTCAGATTAATTTGACCACTTTCATGCACAACAGCAAGAACAACATTTCTTTAACCTAAAACGCCGTGTTGGCATTTTAACTGTAGCAAAGGTTCATCTGGGCTTCATACATTTGGAATACTCTCATCAGAGAAGCATGTTTGTTGAATTATCATTTTGGAAAGTACCCACAACATTTAGAGACCTTTGAAAAACTCCTTTTCGCTGTTTGTCATATTTAATGTGTCAATGTGGCTTTGCAGCAGAGTGTCATATGCTGGTGACTGAACGTCCTGTTTTCATCCTTCCTATTTTCTTCCTCTGGCTTCTCTCTTTATTTTCTTTTTCAAGATCTGCGTCAAGGAAATCCCCAGCCCACCACCTGGGAAGAGGAACCACTTTGCACGTACCTCTGCGGCGCACGGATGTAAAAAAAAAAAAAAAAAAAAAAAAAAAAAAAAGTGAAAAAAGAAAAGCCTTTTGGGAAATAGCATAATGGGGTCATTTCCTTCACACGGGCCTCCTGTTACCGCGCGGTCAAACGCTTGCAACTTGAAGTATCTCTTTGCACATGCAGAAAAAACTCATCCAACAGTGCATTGTGGGTGACTTCATACATATCAAGGTGTAATCACAAAGCCCAGAGATTTAGCTCTTAAGTGTGTACTTGCTTTTCTCAATGGTTCCTCTGTGTGTATGTGGCTCAGTGTGCATGTGAACCCGTGTGTAAATGACAAATCTCTGCACAATGGACATTGATCCCGAACTAGAGCGGTTGGTGTTTGTTGTATCGGGTGAAACCCGGTGGATTGTATCATTCTCATGTGCAGAAAAGTGCAACGGTTTCCCATCGATGGCGGAGTTCAGGCTCCTGTCCTAAGTGCTCCTGGCCGCGCTACACTTCCTCCAATTGCACCTAATTGCTCGGCACAGAACTGGTGAATGGAATGCTGTTATTGTTGCTTTCTCGTCCCAGATTTCCTCTGTTTTTCGTCTTTTAGAACTATGGTTATTAATGAGGTGGGACCAGAGCCGACTTTACTTTGACCATAACTCCACAACACAAGGAAAGTTAAAAAGAAGAAAAAAAACAGGGAGAAAAAATGAAAAAAATGTCAGCAAAATGGGACAAACTGCTGCAGAAAGATCATTTAGTTAACTGACACCAAACAAACAAATGGTCTCAATAATCCTTTATTTTCATTCGCAGCTTCGCCGGATAAGCAACAGTCTTCTTCTCGCAAAGGGACTCTGCGGCCGGTGGACATTGGATGAAGTGTGAGACACGGATAAAGTATTAAACACCCAAACCCTCGAAGCTCGCACACTTATTCATGTAACGTGCTCCTTGGCAGAACACGGCGGTCCAACTCTGTGTGTCAGACTCAGGATGTATTCCGTCTGTCTCTGCCGAGGTGGACTCGGTGTTCCCCTTTTCCACTGGATTACACTGAGCGGTGTCCCACATTTGTAAACCTTTAACCTGCCGGACGGGCTGCTTGCAGTTAAACTGAACAGCAACACTGCGGCGACTCAAGAACAGAGACTCGGCCCCGAAAGACAACAACGGACAAACAGAGTGGAATCGAGTATTGTGTTTCCATTCCTAGGAAGCCTCGGTTTAATCATTGCAAAAAGACACGTGTGAACCGCAGTTCAAGACGGGAAGTGAAGATGAAATGCAAAGGCGGCGCTTCTTGAAATACATAAATGAAATACCAGTAATTATTACATCTCGCATGCAGGGAGGGCCGACCGACCGTGTCATTTAGCGGCGGTGAGTATTATAATCATCTCCACAGCAGTTAATCTCTGAGCTGAACGGTTGATTCGAGTGTGGAGGCTGAACTCGCCCCCCTTCAGGAATCCTCTTACTCAGCGGGACGGCACGAGTTATTAGGGGGTCTAATAACACGCATCTGCTTCTCAAAACACATAGATGTGCACATCATGGGATCATCTTTGACTGCTGATAGCACATCGAAAGGAGCCTCCATGGGGTACTGCGGCATCTCGATCATCACTGGTGACAGATAATCCCGGACATATTGCAGGAGGGGCGGGGTGCTCTCGGGATGATGAAATCCGAGTCTCCGCTCTAGGCTGCGGCCTCGGTTCGTGATGAATGACTTTCATAGTGCTGGTTTTGGCTGCAACGCGACCCACGCGGCGATCCCAAAGAAGCCCGCTGTTCCACGCACTCAATGAGAACCGGGTGTGCGAAATAACGGCTTGTCATTCATTCGTATTACAGAGGTTGATTTCCTTCTGAAGTAGATCTCAAAATGTAATGATCCAGTCGTCCGTCGATATGAGCACGTGTCCTATGCAGCCACACCACGGGGTCATCGAGCTGAGTTCAAAGTACATTTGATTACAGCAGCAAATGGACCCAAGTGACCACGTGTAAAAATACACTCAACGACCTTATCGTATCATATCAAGCATGTAATAACATGATGTGAAACAAACAGTCACAAGCTCCTTGTAACTCACTTCATACTTCTTTATGCCATCTCACTGGACACGCTCAATGCAAACAATACTTCTGCCTGTCTTTCACGATATGTAACATCATTTTTCGTTGGAGTACAGGAAACAGGAAATTACAACGGGAAATCTGATTCCCAAGGACTTTTCCTCGCTCGCAGCCATGTATTTTGACAGCATGGAGCAAAATGTGTCACAGCGCTTGGCGGATGGCGTAATGCAATTTTTTTACTGCCCCGCAAAACAAGCTATTAGATCAGTTTTAAATCAGAGGTTTGAGGTGCAGCCAACCCTGAGCGTCCGCCACAGAGGCCTGGAAAGCAGGAGCCCTTCTAGCACAATTTGGTCACTGATTATATTCCCAGCTCTACCTGCAGCGTCGTTAATGGGTGGATAAGCTACGCTGATGATTTTGATTTGCTTGAGCTCTCCTTTCTGGATGTTTTTTTTTTTGTTGTACTGGCAAATGTTTGAGTCATGCTCAGTGGAGGAAGATACATCTCCAACGAAAAGCTTCATCGAATGTGTGATAAACAGGACTCGAGATGTTTTGTTAAAGCTGGCAGCTATTTATTTTCCACAGACACAAAGTTGGGAGACTCTCCATCCCCCCAGAGGCCAACTCATCCGTCATTAGACAAATCGCTGCCTGTTGAATAACCGCATATTTTCAAACTTTGGTTCACAGAGAGGCTTGACATCAACTTGACGGACATGGTTCAATGCTTTCTTCACGGATGGCAGACATTTATCCGGGAACATCTCTCGAAAGAGCTTGAAATGTCCACCTGCCCCGTGAGCTCATTAAACTTTTGCATTATTTTCAGTGCAACCGCGCCACTCTAAATGGGCTCATACCGGCATGCAGCAGGCTACGTGGCACAGCGTTAGTTGTAGGAAGGCCCTGCAGGTATAGCAGTCGGCGGATAATCCTCTGCCCAACGGAGCTCAAAGCCTCTCAGCGCTTGTCACGTTCTGTTACCGTTAATCTGAAGTGGATCCACGGCCGACAGGGTGACCCAGTGCCTGCACCGTACCGGCCCGGCGGAGGTCAGCTTCCGACGTCACCCAGAAAGGCCGGGGTCGCTGCACTCTGAGAATTACTGACTATTACTTGGTTTTAAAATGCCAATGACCTTTCGATGACGCTCTGAAATTTCCACATTTCACACGCATTAAAGAAAGGAGAGTATTTGTGTAGCTACGGGCTTTTATTCATCTTCTCACTTGCTTGTTGAGTTATTGAGAGAGGCCCGAAAAAAAAGAGAAGAAAGCTGCTGTAAGGAATTCCCCGTCCGACCGGCCCGCTGAGGTGAGTTGTTGGCTCAGAGAGACAGCAGATGTCTTCTGCTCTGTGCACGGCTGCTGCACAGAACGTCAGTCAGCTCGCTCTTTGTAACGGGCAGCTATTTTTGTGGGGGGTGGGGGGGGGGGGGGGGGGGATATGAAGGACTTTATTTTAGGATCACATGCAGAGCCACCGAACCGGTGAAACTGCTCTCGCTCACTTGTTTGTGTGGTACTCAACATTTAGAATTGTGTGGGGATTAAAGTATGACATGTGTGCAGCAAAAGAAAACGAATGGAGGTATTTGTTGGCTCACACTAAAGAGCAATAAGCTACTCATCAAGCTGAGATACCCCCCCCCCCCACACTTCCTCCATGCTGTGCACAAGGCATTCAGCACTGTTATGCTGAATGCCTTTCAGCGTTCGCGCCATTTGAAGTGACAGGAACGGGGGCCGTCATTATTGTTGTTTTCATGAATGGAAGCGACATGTTCAATTTTCTGTTGTGTCTTTTTTTGGAATCAGTAACTGGACGGTTACAGGAGGGAAGAGAGCGACCTCACGGGCCTGAGCCACTGCAAGCTCAAATGAAGGATCACTTTATAATTATTTTAATGTTAACTATAGACACACAGGTAAACAGGATGTTTTAATCCACCGTAGTCAATTAGTGGTTTTTAAAATACAACAAATGGGGCAAAGTGACAAACCGGCCAGGGACAGAGTGGACTGGATGTACTGGGGTCAGTGGGCCGTGATGTTGAACCTGGAGCCAATGGTGGAAGACTTCACAGGCGAGTACAACAACACGCCGCTGAAGTCACGGTGTTCTCCGGTAGCGTTAATCGTTAATTCCAGAAGATGTTCCCGAAGCCGTGGCTCTTTTAATTTATTGTCAATCAGTTTTTATTGTTGAGTCTGGTCATTTGCGTGAGACCTTGGAAGACACAGCAGGTCTTGTTGTGAAACAAACATTCTTGCTTGAGGAGTTTAAAGAAAAGTTCGAAGATGACGAATAGGCAATAATCCCATAGGCAAGTTTTCTCTCACCGAATATTCCCCACCAAATTATTTTCCCGATCCGGTCAGAACATCGGCACGGAAGAATAATGTCTTCGGGGGTTTTCCACACGCGACCCATCCAGACACCCCTTAGAGCGCCTGTGGGGATGAATCATCCGGGGTCTGATGTGGTCCGGTGTTTCTGTGTTTGCTTACATTCCGCCCTCAGTTGAGTCATTATCAAGTTTTATTCCATTCCCACGATGTTTTTTTTTTTTTTATCCGTGGCTGCTTGATTTAATGAAAGACTGGAACAATATAGCTAGAATTGTAAATATCCAGAGACGATGTCTCCAACAACACAGCAGCTGAGGCTGGATATATGTAACAGCTTTAAAATGTGCTCCACCAATTTGTTGCCCTCTTATAACGACGTAGCTGTTACTCATTTCATCACGTGAGTTAATTTTGGCCGACTTTGCAATTCTTTGTGGAATAATGGATCAATATCAATAGATGCTGTCCGACCCTTTGCCTATTTCACTGAAATATATGTATTTATGTGTGCAAGAATGAAACAACATAGCTGGAATTCAAAATATTTAAATGGTCTCATTCTTCAGTGTCCGCGCGGCTCTCGAACCTCACGTGCTCGCGCGCATTCACAGTCGTGTCTGGAAGAGATTGTTCTCAAGTGAGAGCAGATTGACGGCGTCTCCTAAGTTCCGGACCGCGGTGGTGGTATTTGCAGCTCCTCCATTGTGCAACCTTGTCAGGGCCGACGTTTGAACCCGCAAACTTCGGCCTTTGTCGGTGTCAATTCAACGCGAGTGAATTTCGCCGTAGAACAATTACAATCAGCGGCCCTCCACGTCAGTGACTTCGATAAGCACTTTTGTTTGTGCGGAGCCGTTGGAGCGTGCAGAGATAATACAGTATGATAAGGAGTCACATGATACGGCTCCTCCTCCAGTAACAACAGGCCCAGACGTTGGGCCAATTAAATCATCGGTCCCTCAGGGGAAAACAGATGAAACATATTGCACAGATGAACTGGTGTGCAACATGGCGATCTGCTATTGTGTTCACGTCGCTCGTGTGCGTTGTGGTCAAACAGCCCATTGTCATGTGAGGCCGGTCACAGTGAGCGTCCTACCTGGGGCAACCACCATGGCTTTTGGACATGCTGGTTTTGCTTACACTAAATATTGAAGCTTGCAACACTTTAAAGCTGTGGCCCGCACATGCAGAGGAACAGTAAAATAAGTGGTTGTAGTAATTCGTAAAGCACACCTGTGTTTTTCCTCTCCAAAGTACCGGGGACACGTGAAGTTCGCAGATGTTCCCGGCGCAGGGAGCCCGGCTTTACACGCAGCTGCAGAGAATAAACGTAAACTTAATTGCCAAATAAATTTAGTTGATTATACTGATGGATGACGGCACAAATTGTGACTTTGCGCTTAGGGAAACGCAAAGGCTGTAATTTGAGATATGCGCTATATTTTTATGGCTCTTCACACCGGCGATCACAAGGTTATTTATGGTTCTGTCAGCGCGCGGTACATGGGAGGGGTTGGGATAATTTCGTGGGTGATTGTCAGGAAGCGGAAGACCTTCTGTACATCACAGAGCAAAGACCAAACAAATCATGTGAGTCCGACATTTAATACTTTCCTTCCCTACACCTCTCAGCCCCAAACCCTTGTGTAGGTCTTAAACGTAAGGCTTATTAATTCCGTCAAAAAGCTCGGTGTAACATTTATTTTAGCAAATATGACCTTAAATGGATAAACTGTCCACTGTGAATTAGTTGGGGATATTTATCACATAAGGAAAGAAATCAAGAAATCGAGAATAACAAATAGAAAAGAACGGTAAACACAAACAGCAAGTTATACATTAACAGAGTAAGTATAAGGCTGGGTCACAATTAAATAAAATAATTGAGCGTCTTGCAATGGAATCGTATGATGATGAAATCATATCCCACAATACACCATTATTTCATTTAAATTTATTATAACAAAAACAGATCACTAGACGTGTTATTTACTTTGGAGTTAAGAAGCGAAACACAAAAAGTGACCAGCAGGTTTTAAAGTTTTACACAGCAGCTGAATTAGAAATATCAGTGTAAATGTTCACTTCATATTCATGTTCATCATTGGGAGTTGAAACCTTATGGATTCTGGTTTATGAGGACATGATCAGATTTTATTTTTCCCATAAACGTGCTGCATTCTGTGAACCCAGACTTTCATTGCTCCATTTGCAGCGCGTTTTATTATGTGCAGCGGTGTTGCTATCCATTCGTGACATAATGTGTCTTTGTGCGAGAACAGCGGTTCAGCAAAGATTTCCATTGCTCAAAGCCTTGAAAATATAAAATGCTCCTTTTAGATCGTGAGTCATCTTTTCTGCTCTCTGCTTTTTTTTTCACATCTTCAGATGACCAATGGAAGGTGAAGCCTGCTCGTCTTCCCATTGCTCTCTAGTGGCATCTTCCTCCCCTTCTTCCTGATGATCCGTTGACTCCGGAGACTTTCTGCGCCTTTCCTGCTTTCCCTGTTTATCTGCGTGTGCATGTGTGGTTTTTTGACATCATTAACAAAGCAGGGGGTCGGGGGACGGAGGGGACGGGGGGTGTTATAATGACCTTTCGTTGCATCCTTTGTTGTGGAAATCTCCCACATGTGAATTAGAATTAGACCAAAAACATCGCTGTTTGATCACATGTGGATGAATATGAGACAGACTGAATGATATAGGAAAGGGTAAATTAAAAAAAAGCAAAATGTTTAATGTGCTGAGCCTCTCAAAGGCGACCCAGCATGTACATGTGTAAAGTAAGGGAAATAAACTAAAGCTACTTCCTGGTGTTCCCACTTCCGAGTATCCACCAATCCTTGCGAAGCAAAAGGCCATAAGGCTCCAAATGATGAGCGCGACCCGGAGGAAGCGATCAGCTGAAAGTGTGAGGAAACAAAACTCACCAACACGAAACCTCAGTCCTGCTCAACCTGAATTACCTCTGTCCCCGCTCTAACCCCCCCGCACCCCCACCCCCCGCACCCCCCACCTCGCTCTTTCTCGTTCTTGGTCCCTCTATTTCCTTTTTCTCCCCAGATGTCGGCTCACCAGCTGCGCTCACACACACACACACACACACACACACACACACACACACACACACACACACACACATACATATTTCAGTGACTTACCACACCGGGGATCAAGCTCTTTTGTCCCAGACTTTAAAGATCGCTCTTTGTTCTAATTTTTCCAGATCTTTTTTTCACCATCTATGACCACATCAATTTAAAAAAGATGCCCCTAACTCACAAACGACTGCAGACCAACTATGGGATGTGATCCGACAAGTTCGGGAATTTGGCTGTTTCTCTGCTCTAATCCGATTAGTGTTTCTCTTTGTTTTGTGTGCGTGTGGCTAATGTGAAAATGATTTGACTGCAGTTTTTCGTCCAGAAAACGAGGACAGTGATGTTGAAAACGGGATTTATTAAATTTGCTTCATTAATGTTGAGTCGGGTTTTCGTGCATGACGCATCCACACACTCACACCACTGAAGGGAAGTGATTGCATCCCAGAGTTCCACATTTAACAGCTGACATCACACCAGCTAACGATCGACTGTTCACTAAGCTCCGCCCACCCCCTTAGTTACTGTTGCCAGGTCATACCGACCCCTCCAAAAGCTATTCCATATCGCTGTAAAAACATCTATCGACAATACCATGACTTTGGTACTTAGTGCTGGAACATGTGGGATTCAGATGTGGTTGGACCGCGGCGGTTCGGGGGTTGTTGCCACGGTGACACGTAGGCCGTCGCCATGGCCGCCCCTCCAACTTTCGGGCTAACTGCGACCAAACCAAATTGAACGCCAGGAGAAAAGGATTCACCAACTCTGAGATGACAAACGTGCAGCTCAGATCATCCATCAGGACGCGAGAGGCATGAAAGAGCAACGTGTTCGGTCGCTGACACTTTTCTCTCTCTTTCACTCCCTCCTCTCAGCTTTCTGTCTCCCCTTCAGAAAGCTCCCCGACCTTTGACCTCAAAGCCCCGGAGAGACAAGATTGGAAGCCCATAAATCAGATCAGTGGGTTTCTGGACTTTACCTTCACTTGACATGGGACTTTATGGGAGAGAATTTATGAGCGTTTCTGTTATGCAAAGATTAATTAAGAAGGGTGAGTTGTAGGATGTGCACTAAATTACTTTGGCCTTCACTTACCCTTTGCAGTACTCTCGGAATGGTAGAAAAACAGTTTTTCACATTTTATTATACTTAAAGTCTGAAAACACACAAACGCACACACACAAAATGTGCGATACAATTTAAGTTAATCAATTTAAACCAAATTATCAAATATAATGTCTCCCAGGGCTCCATGCTTATTCATCAATGAAAACGGAAGGGGTGCAATCTGTAACGGTAAGTGGTAACCAAAAGAAGAAAGAACATACATTTATGCAGCCTCCCTGGATTCATTCTATAAGGTGTACCGTTGTTATATGTAATCATAGGAATCCCTCTCTTGTTTACAACCGCTACTTTCAAATATCAAAACAATGGCAAACTTACAAAAAAAATTAAAAAATGAAAATGCAGGACGCCGAACAACAAAATATAGAGAGCAATTGTTCCCTGAGGCCAGTTGTTCCTGATACGTTCCCAAAGCGTTTCCTCTCTGCCAATCAGGGAAGCCAATTTTCCGAAGGGGATTCTGCAAAACCAAAACAGAAGAAAATAGCAAAACAAAAGTTAAAGATGACTTTTCCATGAATCTCAAAACTGTCCTTAATGACCAATTAAACAAAAAAGGTTTAAATTGCAAAAGAAATATAGAAAATCCAAGATTATGAAACGGAAAAGGAGAGTGGGAAACACAGTCACGCAAACAAGGAGACGAGTGGTTGAAAACGAGCAGTTTTTCTCACAGAAATGCAAACACACTCGGTTGGATCACCTGACCGTTGCCGTCACACCATGACTTTGGTTTTACTGCATGGTCATTGAAATACACATTAAGATGCAATTACTGCGTTTTCTTTTCTTTTTTTTTAAATATTTTGCTTTCGTGCGCAATTTTGCAGGCAACCACTTACATCTGTTTTCCAAATCGGGACCGGACAAGTAAATTACTTTTGTGCAGATTGGTAATGCGTGGATTGCAATCAGTTGTTTGTCAGGTCAGAATAGGATGTTGATATTGGCCCTCTAACCTTCTGTAACAGATGCACGGTCTGAGAAACTTTATAAATATGGGCTCAGTAATTGTTTTGGAATGACATCAGCCTAAGAATGGAGGCAAAAGGAAATAAAGAGGCTGATTTAGTATACTGAGTATGAATCAGCCAGCATATCTTTCTTTTTTTTTATGACATTAAAACGTCTCTTGAGCAACATATTTATGTTGCTCAAGAGACTGCTCAGTATAAATCACTTTGTTTGTGCAAACACGCAAAAAAACTCACACAGAGATTTCCATGTTTGCAGGAGCTGCCTCCAGGAAAACGAGAGGTTCGGCCTCCTGAGTCCCCCAACTATGTTCTGTGAAGCAACTCGTCCTGCAGCACGAGGTCATTGGTGACAGATATATTCACTCCTTTAAACCCTTTGTGCACGAAGGGCCCAGCAGATCTGAGCGCCTTTTTTCCTTTGTGGCTGATGTAGTTTTCAGAGTTCAGGAGGCTCTGCACTTAGAGCGAGGTGTTGGATCAGTGGACGTCCTGTTCCGTCGAGGTCACGTTGCGTGCAACAGTTGTATTCATTGGAATACGCGAGTTGGCTAAGTTGGGTGTTGTACGTTTAGCGGAGCCTGACATTAAAGGTGAGCGTTTGTGAAGTGGGACTGTGAATCATCCTTGCAATGTTCATGTACGATTAACCATAAGCTCGGTGCTACTTGAGTGAACTTTGCGACGCCTCCTTGGAATAATAGACTTCGACACAGAAAATCTCTCAAAAACGGACACGTTCAAACTTTACAGTCTACGATAAGTCGGATGCTGGAAGGATTTATCTGAAAAGTGTCACGGCTCCATTTCCACACAGCCTCCACCCGTCAAAAATGGCTTTTACATGCACACGTGGAGGTCGGTTAGCATGATAGCACCTGATGAGAGGCCTAAAAGAGCCCTGGTTCAGGTCTACACATATGCACGCTGTGGATGAATTCACCCCGTTGATGGCAGATGGCATTTTAGTTTCTGCCAGCATTATTTATGTCATTTGCAAAAGCCAATTTGGTGCAGCAGCTGAATTTGATGAAAAACAGGCAGCGAAGTCAAACCGTGGAGCTTTGGGGCGAGTTTGTTTTGTTTTTCCCCCGCATGGGAACATTACTGTGAAACTGAAACCGGGGGGACGCAGAGCCTGCAGACTTAGCACAGCCTGCTTGTGTTTTTCTGACCTGCAGCACTTATAATGCAACGTTCGGCGGGAGAACATTCGTCCGGGCGGCTGTCGCAGGAGACGAGCGGTGTTGTGACTGAGGCTGCTTTCCGTGATTAATTACACATGAGTTCTTCATCACGCTGAGTGCGGCCGCTGAAAACGTTCCACCTCTCCCGCAGCTTTTTTCCCCCCACGAGGAGGAGGAGGAGGAGGAGGAGGAGGAGGAGGAGGAGGAGGAGGAAAAACGTCTCATTGTAAAAAAAGGGCTTCGGGATAAATGATCACCGCCTCGGCGATGCATCTCACCGCCACCTCATACAGAGACAACGTTATACTTAACTGCACACAGGTGTGTTTCTGGCAGCAGCAGCCAGATGGCAGGTGTGTTTGCTATGACAACGTGATGATGACTGTCATTACAGGCCGAGTAAGAACAGGCGCATCGGTTAGGAGGCCGGGGACGGAGAGCGAAGCCATTACGCTGTTACCAGGATGTGAGCACACACACACACACACACACACACACACACACACACACACACACTCAAAGTGGTCGCACACTCACACGGTACATTATCTGATTCTTGAAAAGTTCGTCCCATCTTTGCACTTTTCCTGGCGTCTTTTTTTCTGACGACACCAGCTAACTGCTACTTCAGCTGCTGGTTGTTGTGTTTTGTGTCTGCCTGTGTGTGTGTGTGTGTGTGTGTGTGTCTGTGTGTGTTGCAGAGATAAATACCAGATGTTATTCAGCAGGAGAGAAGGTACCAGCTTCTCATGCCTCGTAAAAAATGCTGAAAACACTAAAATAGAACTCTGCAGCAGTCGAGGAAAGTGTGATTTTATAATTATTACTTCATTTCTGTGTGTTAAATTACCAGACTAAGTGTCTCCCTCTCCATGACCAGCTGGTTTCCGCTCTGACAACCTGTATTCTCCCACTGGCCTCAGTGCAGCTGGCCAAGCTATTTACATTACCACGCATAAACATTTAAGATTGGGGATGATTCAGATTTATTGTTCCGGCCAGCTTGTTGTTTGGCGTCCAAATATCACTAAAAAACTCTGTCTGCGATTGGCTCGCTCCTCCAGGAGGAATTACCATCATTGTGTTACCTCATAATCGAGGAGATCAAGTTTTGCTTGTGGCTGCGATTCACAATCTCCAAAAGCAACTCAACCCACGCTCGTCTCACCGCCCGAAAACTAGACCGGCCGTCGTGCAATGCAAACACACAAACGGCACAAACGCACAAATGCACAAATGCAGACACGTCTCTCCAGACACACAACGTTGCTTCTCACAGTCTGGCCGTTGCTTTTGTTTTGATTTGCTCGCTGGCCTTTGACCCCCCCCGGCTGCGAGGAGCTCGGTGGACTCTTGGTCCTGCTGCTGCTCCGAATGGATCTGCGATGGATTTTTCCCTGTGTTGTTTGCAAAGATGCACACGTCGCATGCCACCGATGTCTTTGTGCCTCGACGATGCAGAAACACGGGGATAACACGGAATGTGTGCATGCGCAACAATTCACACTGGTATTCCGTTTATCTACCGCAGTGCCGGCCCGAGCCTCTTGGGGGCCCTAAGCAGCCGCTTAGTTCGCTTATGCCTTGGGCTGGCCCTGATCTACCGTGGCGTCTTTCCATTGTTGCTCCATTTTGAATCTGTCTGAAATAATCAGTCTCAGATATGATATCTTCCTGGACTGCAGGAAGAAACGGAATCTGAAATAAATTAATCTGTCAGCGCTTATTCAGACCAATAAATCACTTGGGAATTCTTTTTTTGTGGTATTTCTTGGACGGGTCCTCTTAAAGTCGTATAGCTGTGCTATTTTAATAAACAGTAATTTTCACATTCATCTTTGAAGGCTGATTCGTAGCTTTGAGTCTTTGTAACAGATGTTCATAGTTCATAAAGGCCATCGCGGTCGGTTACCCCTTCTTAGAAGAACCGTTGGGCAATTCGAGAAACGTTTCCAGAGTCCGATAAGCCGATTGATCCACTTTGGCCAGCTGGGTTAATGTGAAGCTGGAGCCACCAGCTTGTTAGCTTAGCATACATTTGAAAATGGGTAAAACAAACAAACAGCTAGCCCCGTCTTTGTCCAGGCCAAACAAAAGTAGCCAGATACCCCAACAGGTACATCTAAAACCCCTCAAAAGGTGAGGTAAACTGTACAAACGAAGTAAGCTGGAGTGCCGTGTTGAGGAGACAAACAACATGTGCTGTTTTTCTGCTAAGCTGACCGGCCCTTTTGCTTTTAACATCACACTTAGTGCGTAAATCTTCTCATCTGACTCCGGTCAAGTGAGCGAATGTGTGTGTGTGTGTCGCTAGAATTGTTCCACCAGAACAACAGTGCACATTCCAGGTCTGGACCCAGGACGTTGTTTAGATTCCTTCATAAGCTGGACTTGAGCTTTGACCCAATTCAAAAACTGTAAACTTCCTCTACTCACCTGTCAAGACGCTACTTAAAAGCACCACAGCGACAGACCCCTTAAGCTACCTGTGTTTCACGTTAGCCCCTCTTTCCTCTTTGTGCAACACACTAAACGCCTCAGTTAATCCCGTTCAGCCCTTAATAAGGAAGTGGATTGTTTGTTTTTTTGGTCCTTACCGGCGAGAGTGACCTAAAAGACTGCGGGAGATGGGGGGAAGCATGTGTTACACTACGATGGCCGGTAAATCATGTTGCAGTGACTACACCAGAGCACTGAGCACATGCTTATGGAGGGAGGCTAATCAGCTTTCTGTAGATGGGCTAATGTCCTTACAGTGGCTGAGAGGGGGGGGGCTATATTTAGTGTCCACTCTCCCTCTTAACGGGGGATCACATTGGCTCCGTTCTCCTTTTCCGTAGCTCATCTCGCCTCGAGGACGAAGACGGCATAAATCTGCGCGCTCAGAATGTCACCAACATAACGTTGAGTTAAAGAGCGCATAAATCAGAGGAAAAGGCCAGATAACAGAAAACTAAGAGAGACAAAGGAACATGGCTTTAGAGTAACGCAGACCGGGAGCCAATCGACTCAGGGGACCAAGGCCCTGCTGGAAATAGGGTCTGTGCATGGTGGTGCATGGCATCTACCTGCTGCTGCACACTGTCTCAGATAACGGGGTTAATTGGTTCTGCTGACGCTTGCTGGCAGAACCCGTAGTGGCTGCTCAGGTCGTTGACCCGACGGATATTGTTCCTCTCTCCTATCAAAGCTTGGGTACAAAACCCCTAAACAGGTGAAATGTCATGCAGATTGTTATATAGCAAGTGGTGTGTGTGTGTGTGTGAGAGAGAGTGAAAACAAAAAGTGAACTGAACTTTCTTTTTTTTTTTTTTTGCTTTTTAATTCTCAGGTTTGACACAATTATCAGGTCATTATTTTCATGTCCAAACGGGACAGCGGATAAAAACAAGTACAACAGTGAAACAATCTCTTTGGAGCAACATGAAACCCATTTGAAACAGCTCAGAGCGCCACGCACACAATGAACACAAGCATCTCTGCGTAGCCGCCACGTCCACCTGCGTTGCCCTTTTAGCAGCCGAAGTCACAATCACAAATTCGCACACAGATATCACAACACACTCAGCTACACGGCGTTGAATCTGCCTGCTACATCAGCCAAGAGAAAACTGTACAAAAATAGAGATTGGTAGAAAAATAGGACGTCTGACATGTTTGAGAGTTTGTAAACCTGTTTGCTTCCACGTTCAGGCCCTTTAAATATCCATGTGATGATCTTTATCCGCTTTGTGCAGTCTTCCCTCATTGGTACTTATCCGTTTAAAAAGAAAATAACAGAAATAACAGCCATGATTTGCTCATGCAGCCCGAATTCACACACATTACAAACTCTTAAATTTTATTGAAACTTTTTTGTCTTCATGCAGCACATTTTCTGTACATGATTCTCCTCTGTTGAGCCTCTAACTCTTTTCTCTTTCTCTCTCACACATGGAAAGGACACACAGAGTATGTGTCCGCATTTCATTCACTGCGTACAAATTATGTTGAGAAATAATCTCGACGGTGAAGAGGAAAATAATAATGTTCCGGTGTAATTCGAGAAAAAAGAGTTTGCCGTTTTCGGAATGCATTTCAAAAGTTAAAGTAGCCCTGCAAAGTTTTTTGCCACTAGTAGCGCCATGGAGCAATTACAATAAAACAAATACTTTTTTTTTTAAGTATTTATATCCTCCAATCCATTTTACAATATTTAATGGATGACTCATCCTGTCATAAAAGGCAGTGAAGAAGAAGCCAACTGTGTTTAAAACAGTCCAAGAATCTGCTTTGCATGGAGGAGGAAAGCGCACTTTACACTTTTGTAGTATTAAAAGTATTTAAAGTAATGCATAATGCGTTTTGGTGATACAAAATTTACACAAAACTTTTTTTTTTGTAATCAAAACTTCACAGGGCACCTTTAAGTTAGTGTGAGTTGTATATATTTCAGATTAAAATGCATTACAGTTTCACAAGAACATTTTTGAAATAGAGTAGTAGTCCTTCATATAATAACTCACAATTACCATCTCATAAGCATTTTTGATCCAACCTCTACCCCCCTCCTCCCCCTCTTCTCTCTCCCCTCTCCCCTCTCCCCTCCTCCCTCTCTACCGATGATGAGATTATTTCGCGTCTTCTTCTTGGGTAATCAGGATGTGTGTTCTTCGAGCGCGATTGCAGATAAGAGCAGAGTCTTTAGCTTAAAAAAAATCTGTTGATCTAAAACCTGCCTCTGCGAAGGGGATCTCACATGGGTGATCTCATTGCTCTGCTGTACATTCATCACCTCCTTGAAAATCCACTAGCCCTCAACTAACAGATGAAGAATCACCAAAATACCTCTTCCCTTTCACGCTTCAACTCAGGCACTTAAAGAAAATGATTCGTGCATTGTTTCGTTGATTTTTTGAGTCTCGGAATTGAGATGAAGTTGAAAATGTGTAAACAGAATCCAGTTCCTCGTGTTGCATTGTCTGTGAACAGGAGTCCCACGCTAAACGCACGGCGCACACCGGCGAAGCGGCACCTTCGGCGCGCCGCGTGGTTTCCTAATCTCTGCGGCTGTACGTGAGTTTGTCTCTGGTTTCTCATCTGAGAGGATCTCATTCGAGTTTCGACCTGTGACCCCCACAACAGACAAGAACAACAGCAACACACGCGGGCTGCTGTCGCTCTACCGAGTCGACCTTCGAGGTGAGAAGCCTGGAAGTGACGGGTCGGGCCTCCATTGCTGGCGTCTCTCCCAGTGGGCTCAGCGCCTCCTGCTGTGGAACACTAACCCCGGGAAAGCCTCTCCCTGGCGCACCGCCATGGATCCAGAATCCGTGCCCTCATTTCCCTCGCTTCTCTCCTTTCATCTGTCCTATTTTGCGTCGTGTCCTTCCTCATCTCGTTTCTCCTCGAGCTACCGGATCAAGAAAGAAATGCAACGCTCGACGTCCATCCCTCTTTAAAGGAGATCCCACCGTATGTGAGCGCACACAGGAGTTTAGTTACAGGGTAACCAGGTGCTGTACATGGGATGGTGATGAGGGGGGATGTAATGCTGCGGGATGGAGGGAGGAAACGGGTAGATGGGCTGAACCTGCGCCACGTAATAGTTGCTGAAGTTCCCGTCCGAGACGTAAGGAGCCGGCTGGTAGAAGCAGGTGACGTTGGCGGCGTTGGGGATGGCGTTCTGCTCGGCCAGGACCCGCAGCGCCAGCGAGGAGATGAGGCTGAGCGTCTGGCGCCTCTCGTGGCCCATCAGGCACACCGTGCTCTCCTGCACCACCTCGTACAGCGTGGCCAGGTAGTCGTACTTCCGGTCCTCCAGGTCCACAAAGTGGTTCTGAAGGTAGGACTCCAGCTTCCGCCGCTGCTCGCCCACGTCGGGGAAGTCAATGAAGAAGCGCGAGCACATGTAGCGCTGCAGCAGCTTCATCTCGCTGTCGGAGGCGGCGCGGAAGCCCCGCACCAGCAGGTGGCAGTACTTCAGCAAGCCCCCGCCTCGGATCTCCTCGGGGCTCCGGGTGCAGATGAGGCGCTTGCGCAGGTGGTCGAGGGCGGTGGGGAAGTCGCCGTAGACGCTCTCGCCGAGGATGGTGGGGTGGAAGGTGGCGGCCATGGGGTGCTCCGAGCACTCGTAGAAGAGCAGCAGCGAGTCCAGGCGGATCTGGAAGGAGTCCACGCTGAACTCAAACTGCCGACGGAGGGAGTCCACGAACTTGAGCTCCACGTTCTTGCCGCGGTTGTTGGAGAGGGAGATGAGGCTCCAGCGGTCCGAGTCGTTGCACACTTTCACCATCTTTTGCACGTAGGCCTCCTGAAACATGCACAGGTGAAAGGTCAGGCGACATCACGGACTAATGCAACCCGTGTTTGTGCAAGTTTTAGGTGAAAACAGAAGTCGAGCCATGCAAGTCATTGTTTGAGGCCTTATGTTGGTAAAGGTCCATATCACATAAGCCACAGGACACGGGCATTAAGTTAACCTGAACCTGAACCACCCTCAAAATATTTGACGATGCCTCTTCATTGTAAAATTGCCACTAATCAGACGGTAAGCTACAGTGATGCGTTTTTTTTCCTCGCTGTCTTCTTTGTGGCTTGGCGTCAACTCTAGTTCCCTAAACAGCTCGAACATGCGTCAAACATGTTTAGTTTGTTTTTTTCTTCTGTGAACGACACGTGCCCTGCTGTTAATGTTTAAGAGTGATTGCACTGTGGGTCTTGCAAAGAGATCTACTGGTTAAAAAATACTCTAAACCAGTGTGAGAAGGCTCCAACAACTGGGCATTAATGCCACTTGCACCGGATAATAACCTTGGATTAGGTCTGTCAATCGTAATGTTTTGTTGATCACATCTGTCTTGTAGATGTGATCTCCTCTTGTATCCAGGTAACTCATTGCTGATTATAACGTGGATCCGATGGCAATTGGATTATACAGAATCCTCTTTGTATTGGAAACCAACCTTTTTTCACTATTTAAATGCTTATATATGTGCTGGTTGTAGATATTTAGGGAAGTGACGATATGGAGACACTTTGATGTCTTTGGCTTTGGAGCAAAATCATTGACCGACAGAATTGTGAAATAAACTCGTAACATGTTATCTTAGAGGGATCTTGCCTGTGTACACAACTTCACTGTGTCGATGTGGTCGAGCTTAGCCAATAGATATGAGTCTTACACGCAGTCCCTCCCACCAAGAGTCACCCCAACAAAACGTTTTCCCCCACATGAATTAATGCATCTTTAATAAAAAAATAGATTTGAGTTGCATTGAAACATTTTGATGTTCTGGTTCGATGCTGCTCGGTTTCATGCCATAAAGACACAAATAAAGACCCACCAACTAAGAATGAGGTGTTACACCTATATGTTCATCTCTCATCTCTGTCAGGGTGCAACGTTTGACACGATCATGTGATCTACAACTCCATACACTACCTTTAAGGTGACCGGTGTGATCTTCTCCTTATTCACCCCCTCTGGCAGGAAATCCAGCAGCGAGTCCAGCACGATATCTTTCACGATCTGAAACTCCATCTCTCCTTTCAGATCGGCGCAGAATATCAAGTCCAGGTCTTTCCAGCCCAGCCCGCTGTCCTCGTGCAGCACGTAGCTGGCGGCGGAGCCGTTCAGCCGCACCTCGCGCACGTGTATCCGCTTCTCCTCCATGCGGCTGCGGACCACGTTGACGATGTCGCGAGGCTTCACCTCCAGCGTGGGGAAGCTCCAGCGGCCGTGTATGGGGATGGAGCCGGTGAGGATGGCGTCCAGCCGCTGCACTTGCTCCCAGTTGAGCACGCTGAGGTTGATGCTCTCGCCGTCCGCGCAGCCGTCGGCCGCCGCGCACTCGACACTCTCGTCCATGTTGCGAAGAGGTAGACGGAAGGACGTAAACGAACGTAAACTTTTTACGAAATCCCGCGGGGAGTCGCGGCATGAACTGAACGCTCGGAGCCGACGCCTGTCATTACAACACTGCGCTGGACGCACGACGGAGAGAACTAGTTGCTTGCCCTACTTCTAACTTCCTACTTGCAGTCCAGACAAATTGTATTTATTAGCTTCCCAGGCGTAGGGCTTAGTCACTGCCAAGCATCTGCTGCCCCGCTGCGCGCTCCGCTCCGCTGCTGCGCTGTCGCCGAACTCCAGACGTGGACCGTTGACGTCGAAACGACTGTTCCTCGCTGCGTCAGCTCGTCAAAACGTCACTAATGCTCAATGACCGATGCATCGCCGCCAGGAGAAACGTTTCATCCTTCAAATTTAACGTATGTCCTCTTCGACTCACTTTTACGCACAGATTAGTGCGCGTCCCTGCTGCGTAACGTCAACTTTACGCACTCTTTAAAGTCACCGCAACACTTTTCCACAACACACCTACTTTCAAAAAGTGGTGTAAGGCTTCTTTTCCTTTACATTTTGGCCGGTTGTTGCTCGTTGGTACTGCGTGATGCCCCAGAGGTCCCACTCCACAGCTGCTGGAGAAGTTGTGACCAAAGTGCTTCCCGTCTGAGAGGAGTTCGGGCGGGTCGGTATGATTGACAGCCCACGCCCACTAATAGTTGCCTGCGCTTCTCCTAGTTACTTTGTGTAGCTGCAATGCTGAAGATAAGGGGGCGTGTCTGAAGAATAGGCGTTATGAGAGAAGCAAACGACGCAGACTGAGCCTTCGATTGATTTCTTTGCATTCCTCTCCAAACGAATGTAAATCATATCTAAACCAAGTTGCAGTTAATGACAAACAGAGCTGTATTTGTATTACGTCTCTGATGGGCACCTGTGATGTGCAGGATGTGAGCCGTCCGTCAGCATGTAGGGCATGGACCACATCGCCTGCAGGTTAGTTGTCATGAAGAATCCATCAGTGCAGAGCTTGGCATGGATACCTGCGTCACTGCAGACGGGATCCATAAACCAGCTTACCGTAGATTAACCTGTATGCGCAGGGCCACACCTTCACAGAGGCACACAAATGCATGTGCACGTATCTGCATGCACATACGCGCGTACACACTCACCCGACCTGCAGGTGATGGCATGCATATGCTAAACTTCAAGGTATTCATCTGCATGCTCTATTGGTAAAACATTTAAAAGGGTACTTTAATTGCATTTTTCATTTGCAGTACTTTCTGAAGATGGAGATACTTGTTCTCTGATAGCACAGCCTCTGTTAAGCACCCGAGGCCTTAAGGCACAGATGGCACATGCAATATGATACATTGTTGTCATTTAACAATACGCCATTTGGGGCAAGTTCCCCGTGACCAATTGAAGTTTCAGTTACGTTTGCTTATTCGGTGAAGTGTTTGCGAGCTGTTTTCACTTCTTGGTCTTGGTTCTTGTGAACTGAGCGTCGGCTTCCGTTAAGTCAAAACATTTCCGGCAGGTCAGCGGCTCTCTGCACTTTCCCCATTGACTGAGAGCTCAAAGTGGGGCTTCCTGTTGATGACGCTTACCATGAAGCTGGTACTTAACTGACCTCTGACTTGTCAAGTGGATGACACTGGCCTGGTTTCCAATGTGTGATGACATCAGAGGATTGGAGAGGGGATTTTCGATGGCGCCCACATTAACCACACCCTCTTCACACTCCCAACAGCTTCATTAAAAAAGTCAGACAATGTGAACACGTCTGTAGATCTGTGGCCGCCGGCTTTCTGATCACGTCTGAAGCATCACCTTCACCAATTGGACCCGTCTTACGCTTTATATCTCTTAACTTCTCCCCCTAAAGGAGTCCGGCCTAACCCACTCTTCCTCTTTATAGCGTGTTCGCCATTCAACCGTTCCCACACGTAGAAGTTAATTAAGAGATTACAGTGAGCCCGTTAGCCGAACGCGCCTCCACTCTCCTTCGCCCATCCCCTCACTTCTTCTGCACCTTCTACTTTTTTTCATCTGTGCGTCTGGATTTTCCATTAGTGGAGAAGACAGCCTGACTCTGCCTGGGCCGTATATTAAGTAAATCTCTCCAATTTGCACCTCTGTAGTCCTCGAGACACCAGAGGAATGTCGAATGTGCCGTTGTAGTGCATTGCTTTACATCAGCGACGTCACTCTGGCGTGGATTCACAGACATTTTAAGATGTAAATGAAAATGTTTTTGGGAGAGAGTGGCTAAGAGAAATGGCATCAGTGGCTTCAGCTGCGAGACAGTAGGTCACTGGGTTGGATCCAAGCGTTTGGTAGTACATACAATTGTGATGTTGGTTCATTGGGGGACTTTACCAGATTTACCTGTTAATGTCCTGTTAATGAAAATAAAAAACCTTAAACTTTCTACTTTGCCTCATGCATTGCATGCAATATTCTTGTGTTACAGTATTTCAAACCATTTTTCGGGTTGTGAATTAAGTTGCGAACCAACATTTGTTCTTTTTCTGTTTTGTGCAATGCAGTATCTTCATTGGGGTTGGCAGAAAAAATTGCGCCATGCTCTAAGCGGTCGATGCTGATTTCCTCACAGTAGCTGTTGAAGCTGCCGCCTTCTACTTCAGGGCAACTAACGCGTCTAAATCGTGCAAACAGTGACGGCGCTTCCTTTTTCTGCAACGACGGTTCGCATTAAAATTCTCCCTCTTCGCTTTTCACACCCACAAAGCGGGCCTGATGTTAAATACATGCTCGCCGACGTCGCTCACGGCACCGTACGCACGCAAAGACAAACCCCCCGACGGTACTTCCAATCAGTTTTAACCCTGACCTCAGTAGAGAACTTTGCTGAGTAGTAGTGTAAGCCCCCACTAAACTCTTCCACAGCCACTAATGAGATTCGCTGACGTGCCCCGCGCTGTAAGCCATCCTGCAGCGCTGCGAGAAGCGGCTCCCAGCATGTCTACATATGAAATGTAAAATGACTGATTAAAAAGAAAAAGGGGAAACGGTTGAGTTGAAATGACGGGTTGCATATTGCGTTAGTGATTCTCTTATCTTGTGATCTTATTTATAAAAACATTAGAGCTACAGGATGACGGCCGTTTCTGCAATCGTTTCCATCTTGAAGTTTAACTCGAACACGATGTTGGGTTTTATCATCAGTTACATAAATGTCTGACCTCATTCGACTATGCACGTGTTCAAGATGTGCATGATTTAAAGGAGACTATGAAAAGAAAATCATAAAAAGTCTTTGCAGACTGCATGAGATGCAAAATAGAAATAAAAAGGTTTTCATAGCACGTATTATTTGTACAGAGAAATCGCGCGTGCTGAACTCGACTCAGTGTTTTAATGCAGCCCCAGACGGTCCTACAGTCCTCAGACATACAACGTTCCGATGTTTGCCAAAACAACTGTTCTGCTTTCCTGACCTGCCATGACTGAGGCCGGCAAGCTGCTGCGCTAAAATAAACAGGAAGTGAATCGCAATATCTGTGACTAAGCTTCCTGTATGATACTGTGGTTGGAGACCACACTGACTTTACTGCCTCATGTAAACTTGCATCATGAAATGTCTCTCAGCTGGGACCAAACATGCTATTTTATAAGCAGTTTGTGAACCCAAATTTAATCTGAGGGGTCCTGTGACAGGTAGAAGATGGCAAAGACTTTAGATGTGCTGGTAACAATGGATACATTGAATAAATATTCATGGTTCAATTGTTGTGCAGATCAAATGAAAATAAAAAAACTATAAAAACTATATATAATACAGTACATTGTTTTTATTCTTTATAAAAACAAGGCACAAATACATATATTGTTCATGGTATAAATTTAAAGAAGGTGTCTCTGTAAAAATCGTTCTAAAATATTTATTTGTTCATGTTGCACATTCCTGGTACAATGTATTTCAGATAAATCAATTCATCCTTCAGCAAATACAGCCTCATGAAATAAATTGACGAGAATTAATTGCATTAAGATCAGAAATGTATTTGCGGTTCTCTCTTCCTGGTCCAATGGGGAAACAGGAAATCCCCTCAATGGTCACAGTGCATGAAGGCACCACAGGGCCATCTGCTGGATTTTGGGAAACAGCCCGTATTGTCCGCAGACATGCTCACTCTGACCTCTCGCTAGGCGGCGCTCTCGTCCCATCTGTCACTATTTCTAATTATCTTTCCCACACTACAGAATGTTGCCACAGCTGTGTTAAGTAAACCGAGTTAGGTGATTTCATCCTTTAATGTGGCTGATAAGTAAAGTGCACTAATGAAAAGCAGGCAACCATGACAACATAATTCATTAAGTGAATGTATTTATTGATCATTGACATTACAGATATTATTTATCTGTGAGGTCAAAAAAATCTTTTGTCACTCAGGTTGCACAATTGATTTCAACATATTTGTGCTTTTCGACTTGCGTAATTAAGCTTCATTATGATGTTTCCATAGTGACACCTCGCACCACAACAGGCTTTGTTTTGAACCCACAGAATGATGTAAGAAAGTAAAAAAAAAAAAAGCCTTTGAGGGATCATCAAAGCTTTGTGTGCACATTTCTGAGACCGTTGTAATGGATCCTGATGACTGACTTTGTTCCCGTGCACATGTACATTTTTCCACTGTGCTTTTGCATCTGCAGACTGAACGTCCTCAGCCGAATATGCTGAAATGACACAAGAAATAAAAGCACAGCAGATGCACATGCCGGTTCGACAGACGGCTCGACACGGGACAGCTCAGATCACGCGATGGATTTTGTTTTGTGGCGATGTGTTCAGATGTTCTTAATGGTGCAGCTGCAGGTGATGTGGCAGTGATTTTGTGCCTGCGGTCAGTCAATTGGCTCTTATTGTGAAAGGTTTAAGTGTGGAGCTCAACTTCTCCGACGTCTTTTGGAGGTCAACCTCAGTCCAGAGTGGTTCACGGTGCAGCGTTGGGCGATGGGGGGAGGGAGGCGGGAGGTGCTCATTGAATTAAACAATAAAAACAGTCTCCTGTGTGTACTTCAGGTCTGGGATGAAGAGACAGGAGAGTGACATAATAAAGTGAAGGAGACAGAGCGAGGATGACTTGCATAAACAAAACATCGGGCGCAGAGGTGCTTAAATGGTCGTGTCCATCCAACCCTGAAGTCACAACTTGCAGCTTTGAATTGTTTATCAACCATCAGACTAATGAAACAGAGTTAATGACGACCGATTTTCAACCGATGGTGTGATGACGTCAACCGATCCAATGACAAGCGGTGCCCGTTGCTGCCATGATTCTAAGCCTGGCCACTTTTGCCCGTCCAATCAAATCCCAAGGACTTTGCATGCTGAAGCTAACGTCGTATCCAGGTTCTGCTCATTGCTCATGCCAGCTGAATTGAATTGTGAATGTTATTCTTCTTGCAATCAAATCTGTACCGAAATGCAACACAAGACCATCAACTGCCCGGTGAACAGTGATTATTTGAACTCGACTGACATTCCTGCTCTGTGTTTTCAGTAAAAGCATTTCAGTCTGGAGAGAATTATTGAACTTTATTATAACAGGCATAAATATTGATATTGGAATGTGTTTTGGGGCTTGGACTCCATCCTGCCGTAGGAGAGACCGGGGACCGGGATGCTGAGCCGAGATGAGTCACACACCCCCCCCCCTGCCTTTGGGAGTCCAGACACCGGTGGTGGTGATAGAGAATAAGTTGCTGCAGGTTCTGCTGTAGATCGGAGGTGTCAGGGGTGGCGGGGTCGCCTTCGGTGCGAGCTGAAATGACAACTGACAGCAAAAGAGAGAACAGTCTTTTAACGTTTTGCTGGCACTGATGCAATTTACGGTATCGTCACCCACGTCTGGCTGGCTGGTCCTACCCGACCCCGCCCCCTGTCCAGTCTTCCTGACTCAATTTTCGCCTAAGCATCATTTATTTGACTGAATTGTTTGCTGTTGCCTCATAAATATTTTCTTTGTGTTTATGATGAGAGCCTTTCCTGTTTGGAGCCGAGCGGAAACTTGATAGTTGATTGTTGTGTTTGTGGTACGAAGAAATCAGCCAATAGGGAATATCTTCCATTAAATATATTTCTCACAGGACTTTGCTGTGTATCCTGTGTAGAAGTAGAATGACTAAGTCTGTTTGAGCAGTTTGCATTTACAGCTCGCTAGGTTGCATTAAAATATGTTTTTCAAACAAAATTACAGTTTTTTCCAACAGTGCGTAAAATTCAATATGCATTTTGCCGGTAAACACGTTTCAAAGTTACCAGTACTTCATCCAATCCAGCGTTTTTAGTAGATGCATAAAAGAGACATGTGGCTTGGGTTTAAACATTTGAATAAAAACTGAGCTGTAAAGTTTCCAGAGAAGTTGGAAATCGTCTCCCATCAACTTCTCATAATTTCTTTTGTCAGAGTTAAAACAGAAGCAACGTGCTCTTGAACTATGAATAGTCGTAGTCGTCTTCTGCTATGTTCACTTCCTGATCCGAGAAACAGCAATAGTGTCACATGGGTTTATTAAATCCTCACAATCATGCCACCTGTTACGTAGCACCGCACCCTGAGAATAACTGTCCAGAAATATATTACCAAAAGTTTATCCAGAGTATACAGTACGTCCCAAAGAGTTTCTGTGAAAAAACTTAGACGACTACAGCAGCTTCTTCTTTCATACAGGGGTTTCCTCTAATTTAGCCCAAAGAGCTTTGAGGTTTTCAGACACGGTCACCGGGCAACGGGGCGTTGGAGGAGGTTGATTTCGGAGCTGCGTGCATTCCAGCCAAGTTCTTCCACAGGAGTCCTCTCAGAGTGGCCCGTGCCTACAGCCCTCTTGGTTGAGGCCGGAAAAGGGCTTTCTACAAACCGCTGCTAGTGACAGACGGCTCGTAGACTGTGGGGCGCCTTGTAGCGATACAAAGGGTCACAAGCAAAAAAAAAAGGGGTTGGTAGAGATTGGTAGGCCTCAATAAACTCTTTGTGAAGTTTGGTCGGAGGCTTATTGAAGGAGACCAGATTCCAACCCATTCCGAGTAAGGACTGGCCAGTCTCGCCACGCGTCAGTTTCCCGGTTTCTGGGGGGGGATTACATGTCTTCACATCTGCTGCACTGCTGAACATGTGGTGGTTGGAAACTAGACGCGCAGCGCTGAGTGATAACAGAGAGTAAATAAAACGGCAGCACAAAACCATCGACCCTTATCACGGCAGAGGGTTTGTAAACAGAAACTGTGGACCACACAAGACAGAAAAACACACACACACACACACACCAACAAAAGTACCAACAGCGTCCAAACACCCGCCTGCGCAGGTTCACACATCTGTTTCGATTTCCATTAATAGAACAACAAAAGGGGTGAAGCCAAATTTTTCTGCAACATAGGCGTCTATAAGCAGTTATGAGAAAGTCCCCCTGGTACTTTGCTGAGAAACTAAAGCTAAATTATGTTTGACAACACGTCAAATCATCAAAATGAAAACAGGTTTCTGGGAAGCCACGGTAGACTCTTCTTTATTTCTGGATTATTTCACAGTCACGGGGGGAAGCCCGGCATAATCTCTTCCCTTTTTTGTTCCTGTCTGCTCCAACTTTACACATCGAATGCTGCCTCAGTTCTCATGAAAAGCTTGTTTCTTGAGACATATCCTTTTAAACCCTGGCAAGGCGGCGATGTTGCAATTGTCTTTATTGTGGTTTGTTCTGTTCTGAACTTAATAATATCTCACATTTTTTTATCTTTCAGTGGCTTCAGCTTCAAACCCTAAGCCTAAAACTCAGCAGGTCACCTGGGTGTTAGTTGGACTGGTGCTGGGGGGAATGAAGCTGCCAAATCCCAATTCAACTATAGAAATAAATGTTGTACAGGAATCTGTAAAGCTCAGTTACAAGAGAGCCAAGCTGAACCAGTTCTTCTTCTCCTCCCTGTGTGCCTTCTGTGCACGTTCTCCATCACCTGGCTTCACTGTTGATACTTCCAGCTGGAGGAGAAGAGAAGAGAGCTTCTGACAAAACTTAACCAAACACAGGGGAAAACAACAGTAAATCTTAGAAGCGTGAGAAAAGAGTAATGAGCAGGCAGCAGTGAGTCATCGACCAGCCCTCGGCACTAATGTAACTTCACCAGTCCTTCACAGACTTGACCCAATCTTATTATGTCAGCTTGTTCGCATTGCTTGCTTCCCACATCTTAAGTTATTTAATCATCTAGGATAACATATTTTTATTTCATTTCACTCATGGTATGCTTTTAAATTAAAATACAATTATTGTTTTTTTAACACACAAATGTCCGGTTGAGTAATTTGAGAATTTTGAAAAAAGGCCTTGTTACGACTGTTCCACCAGAACGTGTTAGCTTAGCTTAGCATAGAGACTGTTAACAGGGGTAAATGGCTAACCTGACTCCTTCAGAAGGGGACAAAAATCAACACATCGGAAAAAAAACATTTATGACTTGGACGAGTTACTTCCGTCAGTCGAAACTGCTAGCTTGTTCGTGCAAAGCTAAGCTAACTATCTCCTACCGGAAGCTCCATATCTTCCACAGCGAACCTGAGTGTTATCAATCGAACCATTGGCAACTACTAATTACACCATCATTGCTGAATGTCGCGCATTGACAGAGAAAGAAAAAAATGTATTAAAAGTTATTTTTTACTTTTCATCCTCACAAACAATTGATCACAGCGCTGTACAACCTTGTCAACATGCACGTACATTTCAGACTATTACAGTCTCAGATAATTTCTTCCTTTGTCTGCTGAGAGTCAGAATAACCCCCTTTTTGAAAACCCAAAACGTGTTACCGATCATGAACCTTCTTGGCATCAGTACACACACTGAATTTCGAGGGCAAGTCGTCCTTGCATGGGAAAGGGATTCTTTCTTTGTTGAGAACTGGCCAGAGAAAACCTTGCCTGGGCCCAAAGCAGCAGCTGAGGGAAATACTGAGTCACCAACAGCACATCCACAAAGTCTCTCCCGCAACAGTCCTCAACTTTTGGTTGGACTGTTTTGTTTTTCATTTAAAGTGGTGTCTAGACAGAGATCAGCCCCGAGGACACGGCCTGCAAAGAGCAAAAAGGGGAGAACCCCTTGGACGTGTCAGTTCCAGTGCCGCCGGAAATGAATGAAATTGTAAAAACTAATGGATTAAAAGGAAAGCACAAAAGGTGAAGAAAAGGATGAATGAAGTAAAATGTTATGAGAGACTTAGAGACTGGTAGAAAAACAACAACGGCTTTACATTATTTTAACAGTGGGTGAGCAAAGTCAAAGAGGCTGAATAGAAAAATTAATTAAAACATTTAATAATAACAGAAAAATGCTCTGGAAGTTATCTTTGGAAACACGAAATCACCCAATAATCGTCTGGTCGTCTGTGGGTTGTTAAAGAACGCTGCATGAGTTTTGGACAAAAGGGGAAGAAGAGAGACCGGCCTGTGAGTTCACTTTTGACAAAACAGCAGCTGACAGTTGACATGTCATTATCATCTGGGGTATTTTGACATGTTCATTTCCTGCATACAGACCTGTTACATCATCCACTCAAGGGAAAGTACTTACTCCTTCTCTGACAGAATTTAAAAGCAGCACATACAGACCTTAAAAGAAGGTCTTTTCCTTGGAAGTCTGAGATTCTGAGTGCAAATTTAACCTTGAAAATAGCAGGTGACAGAAGAGTTGGCGAACTTCATCTACTTGTGAATATTATGTGAAGCTCTAATGCTGTTCTTAGAACCAAGTATGAACTTTATAATTCAATTTGTGTTGTTTGTTTACAATAGAAACCAACCAGACCACAAGGAATTGTTTTTCTGAAGAAAACCGTTATTGATTTATTAAATGGTCAGCAAAATACACACACAATAAACATTCAGTGTACATTACATGTGTCCAATAACAACGAAAAGCTACAATCCAGGACCGTTTCACACGCACAAAGCACGACTCATCCTTCTTCTCCACAAAGACACAGAACAAAAAGTAACTCGGTCCAAGGAGGGACAAAGGGACAAAGTTTGGAAGGAAAAGGAAAACAAAATTCAGTAAAGCTCTATACACCTTTTGGATTTTATCTTAAATTAAATCTGAGTAGATAACTGTATTACGGTTTAAGTTGTGTTGAGATGGGCTGTTGTTTAACAGAGTGGATACACACATTTAATTCATTTGTCAATCTTCACTATCGTCATCTTAGTTCATCATAGCACTCTTCACTGGAGTTCTGTGTTTTGTTCGTTGATCAAACTATCATTATCAAACTTGCATCTTTTGCACACAGTGCACATGTTTCTGGAAGCAAATGCATAGAGGAGTGGATTCATGCAGCTATTAAAAAATACAGATGCTGCAACAATGCTTTGGCTGTACAAGAGAGACTTCAACATGTTGCCATCGTTGCGTGAAATAGCTGCAACCATTAGCATATTTATGATGAGATACGGCACCCCTAGCACAAAAGCGGTCACGATGATGCTCGTAATCAGTCGTGTCGTCTGTGGGTTGTTAAAGAACGCTGCCTCGTTCACTTTTCTGCGGAGGCTGATGTATGAAAATACCACAATAGTTAATGAAACAAATCCTGAAAGAGACTCTGTCAGCAAGTCAGCTATCTGCTGGGCCGGGGAGGAGTAGCGAGGACCACAGCTGTTCAAGTGGTGTTTGGGGATCGTCTGTCGAATCACCAAAGAAGGGACGGACAGGATCATCGCAGTCAGCCACAGGAGGAGCAGCATCCTCTTCCTTCCAACCTGACTGAAGCATTTCTGCTGCTTCACCACCTGTAGGTAGCGCTGGACACTCAGCGCCGTCACGGTCAGCAGGCTGCCGTAAAGGCTGCAGTAAACCAGATATGCAATGAGCTTACAGGTCACCAGGCCGAAGATCCAGCCGTACAGATAATCGCAAATCCACAGGGGCAGGGTGAGCAGGCAGAGCAGGTCTGATATGGCCAAATTCAGCATCAAACTCTGGCTCAGACTGGACAGGTGCTGCCAGTTTGGTCTGAGGACGATCACAGCGATGTTTCCAGGTACTCCCAGCAGGAAGCAGACAGACATCACCAACGCAGGGATCAGACGGAAGGAGACCCAAGTGGTAAGAGGTGAATCTTCATTAGAGAAGGAGATGTTAGAGGGGACAACAGAGGAGTTGAATTCTTCCATTCTGCAGACTTGCTGGCAGGAAAGCCAAATACTGTTTACTGAGCGAGTGATGAAGAAAACTGTGCCAGTCTGTCGGAGGAACAAGATCTTATCACTGAATGTGTTCAAAGAGGAACGAATGACAAATCAACCGCACAGTGCGTCTGTAGTGGCGGGCGTGGTTTTGGCTCGGCTACAGGGGGGAAAGAGGGTTACTGGCTCGGGGAACGGTGCCAGGTTAAGCAATGAGCCTCAGCTGGAGGACCTAATGTTGGTCTCTTCCCCTGCATGAAACACAGTGAGGCGGCCGTGAGCGGGGTGCGGCACAGGCGAGTTGTGTTGACAGAAGAGTTGGCGAACTTAATATACCGATGAATATCACATGAAGCTCTAAGAATGCTGTTCTCAGAACTAAGTATGAACTTTAAAATTCAACTTGTGTTGTTTGTTTGTTGAATTAATGAATCCTGCATTTAATGAACATCATCTATCAGCATGATCACAGTAACACAGCGATTGAGCCTTCGTTTAAATTGTGTGCATCTATTATTTAGAAGTTGATCTTTTTACTCTTCGCCTGATTTATTCCAGTGGCTATTTTTACACATCCAGCTGAGGACCAACCAGATCACAAGGAATTGTTTTTCTGACAAAAAAACGTTATTGATTTACTAAATAGTCTTCAAAATACACACAAAATAAATTTGCACAGGATACATTACATATGTCAAATAACAACGAAAAGCTACAATCAAGGACCGTATCTGTCAGGTATTTTCAGTTATCATTAGAGAGGCGAGAACAAAACCACAGACAAGTCGTATTACTTTGCAAAGGGGATTCTAGCCACACCGCGTTTGCCGTGCCGAAATCCGCCGAAGCTCCTCGGACCTCCGAGTTTTATTCAAAAAGTTCACAGAAGATAACAGATTTACATACGAGGGCGGGGCTTCACCCCTGCTCCGGCCAGCTGTTAAACCATACTTCAAAAGCACTTTTTACTGTGGGTCATTCCTTGAAACCGGTCACTTGTCCGAGTCCCGGGGGCATCCCATCTAAACAAAGAGATCTCAGAGATACTTTTATTGACCCGTATCCTGAGTCACATCTGTTAGGTCACTGTTTGACCAGGCAGTCACAAGGAAGGGTCACTTAGGTGTCACTTCACCCCCTGTGGTTTCTTCTTTGTTGCTCTTTGCAACTGACATTCCTTAAGTCCCGTAACTGCTCAGCATCTCAGCAAACCAGGATTGACCAACACCACTTTAATAAATTAAAGCATACTTTTCACCCTGCGGGCCCTATCAGTATCACACGCACAAAGCACGACTTATCCTTCTCCACAAAGACACAGAATAAAAAGTAACTCAGTCGAAGGAGGGACAAAGGGACAAGTTTGTAAGTTGGGATTTCTATTTATCACTGACAATGCAGAAAGGAAAAAGAACAAAAACAAGTATGGAGAAATAAGTCGTAAGTATGTTTAAAGGATCTGTAAGTATTTCAGTAAAGCTCTCTACACCTTTTGGATTTTATCATTTAAATTAAATCTGAGTAGAAAATTGTATTACAGTGTAAGTTTTGTTGAGATGGGCTGTTGTTTAACAGAGTGGATACACACTTTTAATTCATTTGTCAATCTTCACTGTCGTCATCATAGTTCCGCACTCTTCGCTGGAATTCTGTGCTTTGTTCTTTGATCAAACTATCATTAGACTTGCAAAGTGCAACCTTTGCATCAGCAACAGCATCCAGGTTCCCTTCTTTTGCACACAGTGCACATGTTTCTGGAAGCAAATGCATAAAGGAGTGGATTCATGAAGCTATTTACAAATATAATTGCTTTACCTATTCTCCGGCTGTTCAAGAGAGACTTCAACATGTTGTCATCGTTGTGTGAAATAGCTGCAACCATGAGCATATTTGTGATGTGAAACGGCATCCATAGCACAACAAAGGTGACGATGATACTCGTGACCAGTCGTGTCGTCTGCGGGTTGTTGAAGAACGCTGCCTCGTTCACTTTTCTGCAGAGGCTGATGTATGAAAATACCACAATAGTTATTGAAACAAATCCTGAAAGAGACTCTGTCAGCAAGTCAGCTATCCGCTGGGCCGGGGAGGTGTAGTGAGTAATGCAGCTGGTCAAGTGGTGTTTGGGGATCGTCTGTCGAAACACCAAAGAAGGGACGGACAGGATCATCGCAGTCAGCCACAGGAGGAGCAGCATCCTCTTCCTTCCGACCTGACTGAAGCATTTCTCCAGCTTCACCACCTGTAGGTAGCGCTGGACACTCAGCGCCGTCACGGTCAGCAGGCTGCCGTAAAGGCTGCAGTAAACCAGATATGCAATGAGCTTACAGGTCACCAGGCCGAAGATCCAGCCGTACAGATAATCGCAAATCCACAGGGGCAGGGTGAGCAGGCAGAGCAGGTCTGATATGGCCAAATTCAGCATCAAACTCTGGCTCAGACTGGACAGGTGCTGCCAGTTTGGTCTGAGGACGATCACAGCGATGTTTCCAGGTACTCCCAGCAGGAAGCAGATGGACAGCACCAACGCAGGGATGAGAGTTTGGAAGACCCAGGTGGTAAGAGGTGGATCTCCATCAGAGGAGGAGATGTTAGAGGGGACAACAGAGGAGTTGAGTTCTTCCATTCTGCAGACTTTCTGGCAGGAAAGCCAAATACTGTTTACTGAGAGAGTGATGAACGAAACTGTGCCGGTCTTTCGGAGGAACAAGATCTTATCACTGAATGTGTTCAAAGAGGAACGAATAACAAATCAACCGCACAGTGCGTCTGTGGTGTCGGGCGTGGTTTTGGCTCGGCTGCAGGGAGGAGAAAGGGGGAGTGGCTCGGAGGACGGTGCCAGGTTGAGCAATGAGCCTCAGCTGGAGGACCTAACGATGGTCTCTTCCCCTGCATTAAACACAGTAAGGCAGGCGTGAGCGGGGTGCGGCTTGAGCGAGCGGGACGCAAACAGTGTGTTTTGGTGCATGTGTGACCCAGCTGTGCAAATAAAAACCCGCCAGAATGGTTGTCGTCTGCATCAGGCCCCTGTCACCCACAGCCCTCCAGTGGCACTCAACGTGGGGCCGAGTGATGGCAGCGCGGCCACCGGCTGAGTTGAGCTTCGTGCAGGACCTCAAGCAGTTGATGAAGCCGTCGTCGTACGAGCCACCAATGTTCCTAACCTTCACACACCTGGTGGTCGATGGTTTTCCGTGGTTGACCGCACAAAATGTGGACACTGTTAGTTTTTGGTACCTTTTGACTCAGATGGCAAATTCCAGATTCCAGATACTCGTCAGAGACTGGGTTTAGTGGTCAGTTGGAGGTCATCATTGTGCAACTTAAGCGACTACAATCGAATGGTAATTTTAACAGTAATTTAAAGTACTGCATGTGATTTATAGGTGTCATAGTAATTACACCATCATTGCTGAGTGTTGCCCATTGACAGAGAAAGAAAAAATATACTTTGCTTTTATTTTCTTATTTTTCATGCTCACAAACAATTGATCACACCGCTGCACAAACCTATCAACAAACTCAAGGTGTTACTGTCTCAAATGATTCCTTCCCTTATCTGAGTCGGTATAACCCCCTTTTAAAACCCGGAGAGGGTTCAGAGAGAGAAGAGGAGGAGACCCAGGACAGAACCCTGAGCAACTCCAGTAATAAGAGGACAGGGTTTCGACACAGATCCTCTCCAAGTTACCCGCTAGGTGCGGCCGTGAAGGTTGGACGAGAGAAGGGAGAGGGCATTGCCTGTGACACCAAGTTCCTGAAGGGTGGATTTACTGTGTCAAATGCAGCATAAAGATCCAGAAGGATGAGGACAGAGGAAAGAGAGACAGCTCTGAGACAGCGAGGAGAGCAGTCTCTGTGGAATGGCCCACCTTGAAGCCTGACAAGGAGGTTGTTACGGTGGAGATAGGAGGAGAGTTGGTTAAAGGTAGCATGTTCAAGAGTTTCGGACAAAAGGGGAAGAAGAGAGACCGGTCTGTGAGTTCACTTTTGACTTTCAAAACAGCAGCTAACAGAAGAGTTGGCGAACTTAATATACCGATGAATATCACGTGAAGCTCTAAGAATGCTGTTCTCAGAACCAAGTAACTTTAAAATTCAACTTGTGTTGTTTGTTTTCAATAGAAACCTTCTGCTGAATAAATGAATCCTGCATTTAATGAACATCATCTATCAGCATGATCACAGAAATACAGCGATTGGGCCTTCGTTTAAATTGTGTGCTTTTATTACTTAGAAGTTGATCTTTTTACTCTTCGCCTGATGAATTCCAATAGTCTTTTATTTTACACATCTAGCTGAGGACCAACCGGACCACAAGGAATTGTTTTTCTGAAGAAACCGTTATTGATTTATTAAATAGTCTGCAAAATACACACAAAATAAATTTGCACAGGGTACATTACATATGTCAAATAACAACGAAAAGCTACAATCAAGGACCGTATCACACGCACAAAGCACGACTCATCCTTCTTCTCCACAAAGACACTGAATAAAAAGTAACTCAGTCCACTATCGCCATAATAGCTCTGCACTCTTCGCTGGAATTCTGTGCTTTGTTCTTTGATCAAACTATCATTAGACTTGCAAAGTGCAACCTTTGCATCAGCAACAGCATCCAGGTTCCCTTCTTTTGCACACAGTGCACATGTTTCTGGAAGCAAATGCATAAAGGAGTGGATTCATGAAACTATTTACAACTACAAGTGCTCCAACAATGTTTTGGATGTGCATGCCAGACAAGATTTAAAAAAAATTATGATGGAGTAAAAAAGAAAATTACAACCAAATTATGACCAAAAAAAAGTACTCAAATTCTTTTAATTTGTTTTATTACATTTTTTACAAAACGTCTGTTTTAACAGCTGTGTCCAAGGACCAGTAGTCAGCTCACAGTTGATTTGAGGAAATATGTTGGACAATCTAAAAAAATGAATAATTAAACTTCAAATTGTAATTCATTATAGATCCAAAGGGAAAACAAAATTCACTTGTTTCGCCCATCATCACGTCCATCACTGGTATTTTTTGTATATAATATTAGATTTCTTTCAACAGCGAGCTTCCTCATTAATACAATTATCTATGTTCCCCTTTAAAAATCTGCACTGCATTCCCTGCATTTTTCTAGAAGCAAATACATAGAGGAGGGGATTCATGAAGCCATTTACAAACACAAGTGCTATAGCTATTCTGCGGCTGTACATGAGAGACTTCAACATGTTGTCATCGTTGCGTGAAATAGCTGCAACCATAAGCATATTTGTGATGTGATACGGCATCCATAGCCCAAAAAAGGTGACGATGATACTCGTGACCAGTCGGGTCGTCTGTGGGTTGTTGAAGAACGCTGCCTTGTTCACTTTTCTCTGGAGGCTGATGTATGAAAATACCACAATAGTTATTAAAACAAATCCTGTCAGAGACTCTGTCAGCTGGACAGCCATCTGCTGGGCCGGGGAGGAGTAGCGAGTACCACAGCTGGTCAAGTGGTCTTCGGTGGTCAATTGTTGAATCACCAAAGAAGGGACGGACAGGATCATCGCAGTCAGCCACAGGAGGAGCAGCATCCTCTTCCTTCCAACCTGACTGAAGCATTTTTGCAGCTTCACCACCTGTAGGTAGCGCTGGACACTCAGCGCCGTCACGGTCAGCATGCTGCCATAAAGGCTGCAGTAAACCAGATATGCAATGAGCTTACAGGTCACCAGGCCGAAGTTCCAGCTGTACAGAAAAGCGTAAATCCACAGGGGCAGGGTGAGCAGGCAGAGCAGGTCTGATATGGCCAAATTCAGCATCAAACTCTGGCTCAGACTGGACAGGTGCTGCCAGTTTGGTCTGAGGACGATCACAGCGATGTTTCCAGGAACTCCCAGCAGGAAGCAGATGGACAGCACCAACGCAGGGATGAGAGTGTAGAAGACCCAGGTGGTAAGAGGTGGATCTCCATCAGAGGAGGAGATGTTAGAGGGGACAACGGAGGAGTTGAGTTCTTCCATTCTGCAGACTTGCTGGCAGGAAAGCCAAATACTGTTTACTGAGCGAGTGATGAAGAAAACTGTGCCAGTCTGTCGGAGGAACAAGATTTTAACACTGAACTGTGTTAAACAAATAGAGGAACGACTAACAAATTAACCTCACGTGGTTTTGGCTCGGCTACAGGGGGGAAAGAGGGTTACTGGCTCGGGGAACGGTGCCAGGTTAAGCAATGAGCCTCAGCTGGAGGACCTAACGATGGTCTCTTCCCCTGCATTAAACACAGTAAGGCGGCCGCGAGCGGGGTGCGGCACAAGCGAGCGGGACGTAGACGGTGTGTTTTGGTGCATTTCTGACTCAGCTGTGCAAATGAAAACAGACTTAACCCGCCAGAACGGTTGTCGTCTGCATCATTCCGGAGCCCCTGTCAACGTGGGGCTGGGTGATGGCAGAGCGGCCGATCTTTCCACCCTATTCTAGAGTAAGCTTGATATGCAATGAGCTTACAGGTCACCAGGCAGAGGGTCCAGGTGTACAGGGTAGAGAAAAAGTGGTTTCTGTAACACTGTCGTATGATCCATGTTCAGATAACTGACACAAAACACTACTGACCTGGTGTCCCCATCGAACTCTTGCTAGGATGGCTTAATTTGTCTTCCTTCTTTGCCAAAGAGGCTTACCAACTAACTAGTTGTATTAATTTCCATGTTTCTTTGCTAAACTTTAAACTGTGTGCATCTTTCTCAGAAGTCACTCCTCTCAAACTCTGTAAGGCCACCTCTCTTTCTAAGAAACCACTCCGTATAAATAACCCGTCAAAGCCCTCGATCTTTCTCAGAAATAACACGGAAAGACCCACAGACTAAAAAACCCTCTCTCTATATGTCTGTATTGATTCAAAACGCTGTTTAGGACGCCGTAGGGGCAGTTTGCTGGATTGTAAGCTGTTGCATTTTGGTCCTTCTGCGATAAAGTCTATTGAATATACAAAGACAAATCTCTCTTTCTAACACTCCCTTTTTTCAGTTAAACGTCCACTTCGAGGTGGGTAGGCGGATCAGATCTGTACTCCCAGCAGGAAGCAGAGGCTCAGCACCAACGCAGAGTTTAGACTGGTGGAGACAAGACAAGAGTCACGACAGGACGCTCACCCTGCAACCAGGGTGAAGCTCACCGCTGTAGCGAGCAAAGGACATTAGTACAGAGACTGTCCACAGAGAGGAGGCCTTGGGCGTGGACAGGCCAAACAAGGAAGACTTGACAAACACCTCAACGTGATTGACGTGAGGCGGGGGGGAGGAGGCTTCGTGTGAGGGGAAGACGGCATCCAAGCCGAGAGCTCGCACCACGAGGGAAGTGAAATACGCACACACTCTCACACACATCGACACCTCCGCCTGCAACGAGGAAACGCTCTCTGCACTAACTGCATGTCCACTCACTTACTAGAGCAACAACAAGCTCTCATTGACATCTTAAAGCATCTGGAAGCAAAAAAAGCTTTCGAAAATGTCTTCTGGAAAGATATGCCCACCACTACGGTGCGGGTACATGGGAGACTGATGTCATTGTTGCTTGGTTCAGGGGCTACACCTAATGTAAAACAAAAAAATATATTTTCCGGATTTGAAACTGAGTGGCAGACATGTTTTCTTCGGGGATGACTATGGTAGAGAGATTTTCCAGCACACATTTTCCACACTTTTGCATTCCTCTGATCTGTCTGTATGTTTGCCGGTAAATATTCCTCTCATAGTTGGCCTTTTTATTAACTGTTGTTTAATCTGTACTGAACGATCTAAAAAACAGACAGCCAACTAGATGCACAAAAAACAAGATTTAAAAAAATGTATGATGGAGTAAAAAAGAAAATTACACCAAAATTTTGACAAAAAAAGTACTCAAATTCTTTAAATTGTTTTATTTATTTTTTTACAAAACATCTGTTTGAACAGCTGTGTCCAAGGACCAGTAGTCAGGTCACAGTTGATTTGAGGAAAGATGTTGGACAATCTAAAAAAATGACTAATTAAACTTCAAATTATAATTCATTATAGATCCAAAGGGAAAACAAAATGCAGTTGTTTCGCCCATCATCAAGTCAATGACATCACTGGTATTTTTTGTATATAATATTAGATTTCCTTGAACAGCGAGCTTCAGCATTAACGAAAGTATCTATGTTCCCCTTTATGCAGTGCAGAATTTCCTAGAAGCAAATGCATAAAGGAGGGGATCCATGAAGCTATTTACAAACACAAGTACTTGACCTATTCTCCGGCTGTTCAAGAGAGACTTCAACATGTTGTCATCATTTTGTGAAATAGCTGCAACCATGAGCATATCACACGCACAAAGCACGACTCATCCTTCTTCTCCACAAAGACACTGAATAAAAAGTAACTCAGTCCACTATCGCCATAGGTTCCCTTCTGTTGCACACAGTGCACATGTTTCTGGAAGCAAATGCATAAAGGAGTGGATTCATTAAGCTGTTTACAAATACAAGTGCTCCAACAATGTTTTGGGTGTGCATGCCAGACTTCAACATGTTGTCATCGTTGCGTGAAATAGCTGAAACCACGATTATATCTGTTATGAGAAGCGGCATCCATAGCACAAGAAAGGTCACGATGATACTCGTGACCAGTAGTGTCGTCTGCGGGTTGTTAAAGAACGCTGCCTCGTTCACTTTTCTGTGGAGGCTGATGTATGAAAATACCACAATAGCTATTGAAACAAATCCTGTCAGAGACTCTGTCAGCAGCACAGCCATCTGCTGGGCCGGGGAGGAGTAGCGAGGACCACAGCTGGTCAAGTGGTCTTTGGTGGTCGGCTGTTGAATCACCAAAGGAGGGACGGACAGGATCATCGCAGTCAGCCACAGGAGGAGCAGCATCCTCTTCCTTCCAACCTGACTGAAGCATTTCTGCAGCTTCACCACCTGTAGGTAGCGCTGGACACTCAGCGCCGTCACAGTCAGCAGGCTGCTATGAACGCAGCAGTAATCCATATATGCAATGAGCTTGCAGGTCACCAGGCCAAAGGTCCAGCTGTACAGAAAAGCGTAAATCCACAGGGGCAGGGTGAGCAGGCCGAGCAGGTCTGATATGGCCAAATTCAGCATCAAACTCTGGCTCAGACTGGACAGGTGCTGCCAGTTTGGTCTGAGGACGATCACAGCGATGTTTCCAGGTACTCCCAGCAGGAAGCAGATGGACAGCACCAACGCAGGGATGAGAGTGTAGAAGACCCAGGTGGTAAGAGGTGGATCTCCATCAGAGGAGGAGATATTAGACGGGACAACGGAGGAGTTGAGTTCTTCCATTCTGCAGAGGGGCTGGTATCTGGTATCTGTTATGTTGTCCTCTGAACGAGTTACGAGGGGAAACTGTGCATTTAAGGAACAGGATGTTCACCTTTGAAATATACAAACAAAAGGGCGGTACAAAGATACTGTTTAATGATAAAAGTCACCAAGGCCAGGCCTCTCGAACACCATCGAGAATGATCTGATGTCCCCGGGTTTGGATAGATCTCAAAGGTCGACTCACCTGAATCTTTAAATTTGTTATTTCTTATGTCTAAAGCCCCAGATTGACACTCTTGATGTGAAGCTTTTGTTGGTAAATCTCTTCCTAAATAACCTAATATGAATGAATATCACCTTTTTTACAGTTGAGGAAACTGTTAAAAAAAAAAACACTTTTACATTATCTCCACCAGGTTGTACGTTTTCCCAAAAATGCCATGTCATCCCATAATTAAAACCTTCATTCACGGACTTCCCCTTTGTGCTCGTGCGCTCGTTGCTTTTTCCTGCATCAGAGTGGGATGCAGAGTTCTTCGTTCTTGCACAAAGCTGCTGCTCCTCGCACTGCAGCTGGGAGCCGTTTTTGTTTGGAGAGTTGTTTTTTATTGATGTCAAATTAAACATTCACTGGAAGTGTTGGGGATGTTTTTTCTATTGTTCTGAGGTAGGAAGAAACATTTGTTTCGCTTGCCAATTCTTCTCAAACTACTGTGAAATATTTCCTCTCTGTATTGTTTAAAAATGTCCTGCTTTGTGCGTGACTTCCTTTTTTTTTAATGAATGACTTTGGGTGGGATCAATAAGATCGGAAAACCTTCTTTATTTCAATGAATCAATGTTGTATGTTTTAATAACGATAGCATTGACAGCATTTTTAACTATTTAATTAACTAAATCAATTGTTGTCTTGTTTGTTGTTTGGAAACTGATCTTCTGCTCCCTCTGCTGGCTTTAAAATCAACATCAATGCTACAAGTATGAGACGTGGAAACGTGCTATCTCCACCTGAAGAACAATCAGATGTTATTATGTGGTATTTTAGATGTTGGTTTCTCTTTTTTTCTTCGCAGTAGGATGGGATTCAATCTCTCTCTGTGTGTGCTGCTCTGTGCAGCAGCCCTGACCCTCTCTGGAGCTCCAGGTAACGATGAGGGACGCCAGGTGCACAGGTGGACCAGGCAGCGCCTCCCGGTGCTGCTGGACGCGCACACAGAGCTCCTGGGGACGCCTCGGTTCAGCCGGCAGGAGGAGGAGGAGGAGGAGGAGGAGAAAGGCTGGCCAGAGACGCTCTGCGGAATAGAGTGCCAGAGCAGCCTGCCTCCTCTGGACCGCAGTGAGCAAGAGAGGATTCTGGGATATGAGACAATGCACGCCGACGGCACGCGCACTCACACAGACGTCAGCTTGCAGGGCTTCAACGAGACCTCTGCGGCGGCGCCGGTCCCTCCGCCGGCTCGCGTCCGCAGGAGGCGACAGGTTTACGGGCCGGATGGACGATTTGTCATCTCTGATTCGCGTTTCGTCTCAAAGTACCCTTTCTCCACCGCTGTGCGCCTCTCCACAGGCTGCTCTGGAGTCCTGATATCCCCCAAACACGTACTGACAGCGGCACACTGCATCCACGATGGGAGGGACTACCTGGTGAGCAGCAGGAGGCTCAGAGTAGGGGTGATGCAGCGGAAGACTGGGAGGATGAAGGGTGGGAGGAGAGGAGGGAGGCGGAAGGGTGGGAGGAAAGAAGCAGGGAAGGGAGCTGAGGAGCAGACGAGGGAGGAAAGGGACGAGCGGAACGGCCCGGATGGAGGTGTAGCGACGGGGAGACAGGGAGGCAAAGGCAGGAGGCGCTCGGGAGGGAAGGAGGCGGGGCAGGACGAGGCCGATGGCGGGAGCGCGGGAGGCCTCAAGGGAGGTAGAGCGGCAGGGAAACCGAGGCGCGTCACCCGAGCGCCACGTGGCGCGGAGCCCGGGAAGCGGTCGGCCTTCCGCTGGACACGAGTCCGACGGACCAGAATCCCTCAGGGATGGATCCTCGGCAGCAGCTCCGCGCGCTCGCTGTCCGCCGACTACGACTACGCCCTCCTGGAGCTGAAAAGGCCCCTCGGGCAAAAGCACATGGAGCTCGGAGTGGCCCCCCCGCCGGAGGCCCGCGCGGGGGCACGGGTCCACTTCTCGGGCTACGACGCCGACAAAAGCCCGCCGGACGGGAGCGGCGGGGACGAGACGGTGGTTTACCGCTTTTGTTCGGTGTCCAGCCAGTCGGACCACTTGATGTACCAGCACTGCGACGCTCGGCCCGGCGCCGCAGGTGCAGGCGTTTACCTCCGCCTGAGGGAGGAAGCGGGGGAGGGCGGCGGGGAAGGGAAGTGGCAGCGGAGGGTGGTCGGGGTGTTTTCAGGCCACCGCTGGGTGGAGGTGGAGGGAGGCGGGCGGAGGGATTTCAACGTCGCAGTGAGGATCACGCCGGCCAAGTATGCGCAGATCTGTCACTGGATCCACGGCGATCCACATCTCTGTGAAGAGGTTTGACTGCTCTTCGGGGGCCCGTCGGGGCCGCAGTCATGTCGATGCAAAATGCACTTCCTCAATGCCGTTAAACAGCCAATAGCACTATGCAAGAGGTTGTGCGTCTCGGCTGCAACAAGCATGAATATTGTGCTGTTTCAATCAGAATGTGGTGACAATTTTGTCGCGCTCCCATTGTTTTTATAAGAACATTTGTGTTTGTTTTTCACATATTATAAGAGTGTGTACATAAGGACTTAATTTACTAAAAAGAAAATGTCCCCAGGATTGAAAGTGTTTAGCCACTGCCTCTGTCAAGTCACACCACAACTATTGTTCTAACACACAAGCGCTCACTCCTAACCGTTGCAACGAGAGAAAAACACTTAATTAAACTGAAACTGTAATTATGTGACGGAAAAAAACAATCATTGCTCTGTTGAAAAGGAGTAAAACAAACTTCAATTTTCTTCATTTCACTTCATGTTAAAGAAATATTAGGTCTACTTTACATACTGTATTGGGATGTTTATACTACCTTGTATTATTATTGTGTCTGATGATGAACAGAAATGTGTATGCCACCATACACCAACACCAATTTTCTTGTCAAAATGAATCTATAGTGAAAACAAATAAAAATGTTGAATTTTCAAACAGCAAGTCAACAAAATCCCAACAGAGGTAAGTGATGAAACGTGAGGGTAGTTTGTATCAGTCTATTTGTCTTTTATTGCATCTCATTTGGACTCACATGCAGGTGGGGATGAGGGAGAAAGAACGATGCCCTCCGTAATAACCGCCAAAAAAAACCCAACACAGCCTTCATTTGAATACTTAGCAAACATTATTTATCCACGTTCTTTTTTGTTTTTCTATGCGTCATGGTCATTTTTCACTTTTTCTTTCAACACTTTGTCAATGCCACAAAGGATTAAGATACAGTCACTTTTGGAAATAAACAACACACAAAACATCCAGCGTATACTTGAGTGCTGTTAACAGTGAGAGTCCTCGAGACCTCCGGCGGCGGCACAGGAGATAAAACCGGCCGCCGCTGCCTCGCTCAGAGGGCCGAGGCCACATGCCGATCACGTACACAGGTTCATTTCCACCCTAACATGGCCAAAGGAGAGGAAAGGAGCTCTCATCCTGATGCAGTATCACTCCGCACCAGCTGAGGGCAGCACCTCCATTCAACAGTGCCTCTGATGACAGATTGAGAGGTATATACAAGGAAGGCGGGATTTCTTTTCTTCTTTTTTTTGTTGTTACGTCTACTTGCCTTTTTTCAACTGTATTATTTGACATGATTAAAAATATATGGTACATGTTTGTCTCAAAATAAAGGTTAAAGAAAATATGTAATATCTATCATTTAAAACAGTCTAAAATGCATAAATAAATTTGAACACAGTTCACAAATTTTTGCATGTTTCATAAATCAAGAAGAAAAAAAAAAAAGGTAAACTGAACACAAGTCTTTGTGTTTGATGATAAGTTCAGATTCCCAGTGCAGGTTTTGTTTCAGACACATCTTGAACGTGGGTGGACGAATGGCCAAGCAGATATTAGTACAACCAAGATTTTCGATGACATTAACACAGCTCAGTATTAGTTTGGACGACGGGGGGGCAAAAGGGAGGGGATCGGCCAGTGAAGATACGCACACCGAACACAGTCCACGTTTAACAACACAGTCCTCGTCTGAGAGATGCGCAAAGGAACCAACATTTATCCACCATTCCAAGTCAGCTGATATGCGAAAAACCAGAATGAATCTAAATACACATTTAACTTATTTTTTTGTCATTTTTTTCCATAGTATATTAAGTAAAGGTTAACACTAAGTTACACACACACACACACACCCACACACACATAAACAGTTTTGTTTTTCGGTAACTAGGGTTCACATTCACGGTTGTGCTACAACATTAGATAAGGAGGGCGGAGGGTGGGCGGGGTTTACGGGGTCGCGGCTGGTGCGAGGTCGGAGGGCAAAGATGGTGTAGGCGTAATGGCTGGTTGGCTGTAGGGGCCCAGGGGGGCGTGACCGAGGGGAAGGCAGTGGCGGGGGTTAGGGGAGGGCTGGGGGGGAGGGAGGGGAGGGAGTGCAGCCATCCACATCCACAGAGTTCCAGACACAACAGACAAACCTGCAGAGGAAAAAGAGAGCTGATTAGAACCAGAGCCGATGCTTTGAGAAGAGAGAGAGAACGAACGAACAAAGTATAAATAAGAGTATAAATAAATTTAGATATTTATTTATACATTTCTGGCCTCCAAGGCAAAACTGCCCTGACGACAGCCACATTCAGGTTGCATTCCAGTCAGTCAAGACTGCAGGAACGAACACGTCTGACATGGACGTGATGCAGCGGAGGATTCTGCACCACAACCTTTGCTTGCACAACTGAAATCAAGTGCACGTCGAGCCGTTGAGTGTACTTCATACCTTCGGGGCTCAACGGGCCAGTTTGTCTACATGAAGTCCTTGATGTTGAGGTCGTCCAGAGCGTTCCTCGGCGGTGGCGGCTTTTTGGGGCTCTGGGCCGCTCCGGGAGACATCTGCAGACACAGTTTAGCCCTTAAACCCCTTTGGTCAGAGCATCCGTAGTGTTGACACATCAGATTGTCGTGTGTGTGTGTGTAATCCAGTTCAGAGTGAGTGGGTTACCGGCGCTCCAGGAGTCGCCCCGGTGGCGGGGAAGCTTTGCCTCGCCATCGGCATCATGGGACCTCCGGCCTTACGCGGAGAAAGAGGGAAGGAAAAAAAAAAGAGTAAGCGAGACACAATAGTGGCCATCTGCCGGGTGTGAGGGCAGACGAAAGAGGGAATTGTCCATAAATGCCCAGTAATGTCCCGGCTTGTCCAGGGGCATTACTGGACCCTTACTGGACTGGTGGTCTTACCATGCCGAAGCTGGGGTAAGTCCCCATAAAAGGAGGAACACCCATGGGTACGGTCTAAAAGTGCGGAGGGGAGAGGAGGTGTACGGACGTTACGACACTACATTTAAGACGGACGCACACACACACACACACACACACACAGTGCAAAACAATACACGACACAGACTCATAACTCAATAATCACAAGTCTGACAACACTGGACGATGACGGTTGAGACGGACAAAACAACAATCACACAATAAGAGCCCCTACTTAGCCGAACACTTAATAACATAACATGCACCACGATTCAGAGACAAAGCTTTTCGCTGGTGGCCTTTGGATGAGTTGCCAAATGGACAACTGAAACATCCAGAAGAAGCAAACGCGTGAATGAAGCGGTGCAGCTACGAGGGGGAGAACCGCCTGACTCGCCTCGACTTCAACAGCCTCAAAAGAAACTCTTCGTTTCCAAGCGGCAGCGTGCTGATTCGGGACTACAGGACAATCGGCCACTTCATTTGCTCTCCAGTAGTTATTCCAGAAAAAAAACGACCTCGAGCCAGACTGCGTGTGCACGTGTTCTCCTTAGAGGTGAAATCCACCGGTAACTTATGGCGAGCTATGAGTCCTGCTTCCTTTCCTCCGCCGCCCCTGTGAGCCTCTCAGTGGAACCTGGAACCCCGGAGAGCCAGATGAAGGCCGCGTTCGCGATTTGCTGCTAAGCCCTGACTGTCGCTTCCATGCGGCTCCACTCCATGCTACGAGACACAAGACAACATTTACCATGGGAGCGCCCCAACAGGGGGGAGCTACCTGAGGTGCCGCTGGGGTTCCCATGGAGAGATCTGAGCGAGAGCGAGAGAGAGAGAGAGACAGAAGTCACTGTTTTTATCTGAGGGCATTATAACAACCACATACTCTTAAATCCAGCGCACAGACATCGGGGTGGCATCAATCCTCTCATCCGACTCTCACGAATAATGAGCGTATTTAAATCAGCATCTAAAGGACTACTTACTACTTGCCATGTTGGCCATGGAGGTGTCAACATCCCCCGCCTGAGGGGTCAAGGTGGGCTTCATTACGTCCCCTAGTCCATCAAATACTACAGAAGGGAAGGGGAGAGGGGGATTTGGGGGGGGGGGGGAGAGGTAGGGAGAGGTAGGGAGATATTAGCATCCTTCAATGCAAGGGATCCTCACACTAGCGACCTGGGGATTACCATGACGACCGATAAATGTCTCCATGACAATGGTGAAAAGAAGAAAAGTGGCACTGGAATGTGAGCCGCTCGGCAGGTTAATGCGATCCAAAAAGAGATTAAGCCACATTGACGGCAAATTTTAGTTTGTCATCTGTTGCAGCCTGTTTATAATCCGCTCAGGTGTGCTGCTGAATACTCGTACAGGAGGTAAAAAAACCTAAGTATATGAAGCAATGTGGATTTGTGTCCACATATGTGACAGAGTAGCACATCGTGTGGTAAAAACAATGTGTGTGATTATTGCAGGGATGGAATTACAATAAGGAAAAAAAGCACTGAATAACACTGTTATTTCACACACTCTCTGTAATCGTCAAGCATCTCGTGGTGGAAGGGACAGTGCGGCTGAGCATGCCTGGGCATCTCACCACTGCAATGCAGCAGTGCACTGTGGGAAATTAGCGCGTTAAAGAGCAAGGAAACTCACCCAATCAAATGGCAGGAAGCAAGCAATGAGCCAGCCCAAGAGCCAGATGGAGAGGGAAAGGGAGGAAAACAGAAAGAGAGAGAAAGATGGAGGAAAGTAAAATGCACAGATGCCAAAGAGAGAAAGAGAAAAAATGAGGTTTTAAAGGAGCGGGTGACAGTGGAACCAGTTTATTGCATGAATGATAGAACGAGAAGGGGAAAAGGAGTTAAGCTTTAAAGCAGTAGTATTGCAGATCGTCAGTTACACCACATGACCGATGCAACGGGACAGGAAATGACTGGGTGAAAAGGGTTAATGTTGCCATGGTGACCGTGACCATGGTTACCCTCTGCACGGCCATGGAACGTGCCATAGATCGGAGGAAGTCCCGCCCCCAAGACCATGGTGGTAATTTGCAAATGAGACGATGCAATGTGAACGACGGTGAAGAAAACCACAAACGGACATATTTTGAATTTCTACAATTCAAGAGCGACTCTGCTTTGATACTGAAAAAATGAATCCCACCCAAACTTACCCGAATAACGATTTAAATATTCAGTACGACAGAAACAGAAGTAGATTCGCTCGCGGCAAACTATTTCATCAACCATTACTAGAGTCAATGGAAACAGTGACTGGCTGACATCCACACAGCAGCCATTTGGCCACCGAACACCGAAAAGGAAGATGTCAATAAAGTTGCTTTAAAACACAAAACACTGTGAGGGACAACAACAATGCGTCATGCATTTACAAGTGGATTAACAGTAGCCACAGCCATGGTTGGATTATGAGGCTACGGGGCCTCGTGATGGGGAAATGTTCTTGAAGCCACGTTTTAATGGGTTTTACATTTTTTACTGCATCGGGTAAACAGTTAATTTAACAACACTAATCAGGATGTGAAAAACTCCTGACTCTTTGGCCCCGGCTCTGCAAATCCATCCATGGCTACAGCACAATGTGTGAGGGAACACCAGCATTCTGCCGCATGTTTGTAGTACGATTGTGTTCCCTTCACTGCATTAATATAAATGTTTTTTTTACCTGACATGAGCTCAGCACCGGGGGCAGCCGGAGCCACGGCGTCTCCTCCTGTGGACTCTGGCAGGCACGAATCAAAACATACCCAACCAGGTCAAAGGTGGATCGATGAGCCGTTCCCATCGCAGCATGAGGGCAAAGAAGGGGTAACAGTCAGCCTTCGGCTTCACGCTGGTAAGGCCGAAACAAGGGCTCAGAGTTAGACAGGAAGGCCGAAGACACAATGCACGTGTGTGTAAATAAACCAGGAGACACACAGTCACAGGAGCACGTCTCGCATAACGCCGGGAAAGAGTCCACGTGCGCTTTCAAACAGGCCGGGAAAGTAAAAACAAGCACAATATTTCTGAATAATTTAACAATTTCAGCACGATCAAGCTTCAAGCGATTGACCCACATAGAAGAATTCTGTTCTAGAGTGAGGCCAGGCAGTCGCGTGAGTTACCCACCACCGAACAGGTTCACGATGCCTCCCGTGTCAACTTTGGGCGTGGGCGGACAGGAGGGGAGGACGGGGGCGGGGGAGCCGAACATACCCGCTGGGGAGGTGGAGACGGCGTTTTAGAGCACAAACGACACTCTGGCAACACAAAAAAAAATCCACACCAAACCCTCAGGCCCGAGACGTTGTCACGATGCACGCTCATCCATCTTCAAACCGCAGCGCGCGCAGGGACATGCTGGAAAAAGGGAGGAGGAAGAAGAGTGCAACACTTCCGACAGCTCAACAAGCTCTTAGCCGATCCGTTAAGAGAGAGAGGTTTTTTTGGGGGGGCCTTTTCTAAACGAAAGCCGAGGGCAAAGCAGAAGAAAAACAAAACACACACAGGAGGACAGGATGTGAGAGAGGCGGCGGGCTTTGGCGCAGAAGGGGTACCTGCCGTAAACAAGTCGACACTCGCAGCGGGCTCCGCTTTGGGGATGCTCGTGTCTGGCATGGAATCAAAGAGATCTAGAAACACACACGCGCACCCAGAGACAGGAATATAAAAAAAAAAAAACGCTTTAAACACGGGAGAGAGGACGCTCTGGCTCACACGCGGCCACGAGATCAACACCGGATCCCGCCGACATCTGACAGTTACCGCCGAAAAGGTCAGCCGCTGCGCTGGCGGCGCTGGGAGGTGAAATGGTCGCGATGATGGTGGTGGTGGTGATGGTGGTGATGGCGCCGGAGGCGGAGGTGAACAGCGGCGAAGGCGAAGGCTGGGGAACCACAGAGCTAAAACAGGCATCCAGACTATTACTCTCCACGTTCATCATGCCGAAAAGGTCTAGACCCGAAGACGCTGCGTTGGTGCTGCCGTCCGCGGGAGCAAAGGGGTCTTTTGGGGAAGAGGAGGGGGGAGAGATGGAGGGGGGGAGGAAGAAATGTAACACGTGAACAGGGAGGGAGGATGTTAGTGAGTGACCGTCATGATGAAGATACTGCTGCAGACATGAAATCTGAACCATGATGTGAGAGAAGTTATAGGAGGGAATGTTCAGAGCTCCAACCCACCCCAGCTGTTAGTAAACGACTCCAAAAAAAAGCATCTCCGATGGAAACAAATGAAGCGAATGTGAAACACCTTCACAGCGCATCGCAGGAACAAACGCAACTTACTGACGACTCAAACCAGAGGACTACCTCGGATGGCCTCCGCCACAACGCAGAGAGGGCAACAAATCAGAGGCCAAAGCGAACACAGACAACCAGGAGTGTTGTTCTCGATCGCCGCGGCAACAAGAACAGTAGTCTCCAGACACGGGCCGCGATGAACAGCGAATCCGTGCGCCTGCTGTGCTGCCACACAAAGAGACGCAGCACCGATTAAAACTCGAATCCAACCGGAAGTCTCCAAACGCACACGGCGGCGAAAAGAGGTCCGCTGGTTGTTAAACGTCTGCACATCCAGTCGTGACTCAAACCAGTGGTTCCTTTGTTTAAACGATCAGCTCGTAGGATTCAGAAGCTGAATATATAATTGGTTCTGATTTTTCACCTGAAACTTTTGAGTAGGCCGTTTTTCAAATGGGTGGTTCCCTGAAAATAATAATTTCACGTTAAAATAAAACAAGTATTGCTCAACATTTTCATCAATTGTGTCACTAACACCTTAAAAGCATTCGTCCCAAAATCATGTGACACTCTTTACCGGATAGTAATTCTCTCAGCGGCTGTTTTCAATACATTGTGGTGATTATCCTCTGATTTTGATCTGTTAGAGCGTATTGTGAAAGAGCAAAGGTCTGTCATGACATTTGCAACTCTTCCATGATTATTTCACATTTTCTTTTCATATTAAAACTATGGGAATAAAGAAACATCCCCGAGGAGCTAATTTAATTGTGGCTTCTTTGTGTACTTTCAGTATAAACTCTCAAAACAACTTTCCACCACTGACTCAAGCTCACTCGCGCACACAGACACACAAGCTTCTCTGTCACCCACCAGCTCCGGCGTTGGCAGCGGGGGCAGACGTGGCGGCGGCGGCGGCGGCCCCGCCTTCGGCGGCCGCTGCAGAGGCCTCGGTGGCGGGGGCGGGTGTTGTAAAGGCATCTGGAGTTCACACAAACCCCCCCCCCGAGGGGCAGAGCACAGAGACCGAGACGGAACGGGGAGGCAGGAGATGAAAAGAGAAAACCAGAAGTCAAGAAACACCGGGAGGAAGAGAGAGTACACGAGGAGGATAAAAGGTGCGTTATCAGCAGTTGTTGAGACAAGTCTTCGCCTTGCGTTGACGCAGGACATCAATGACTGACAGGTGAACGGACGAATGGGAATACAGACAGGAGGCACTACAGCAAGGGTTAATCTACTAAGCCTGGGATCTAGTGTGTTACGGCGGCCATCTGTAGCCGTAGCCACGTGACGGGGTTTGATAGAAGCGCTTTCCAACGAGATCAAAGGAAAAGCACGTCGGCCTATCAAATGGGACGCGTGTGCAGAATGGATGCGGTGGTGTGTGTACGCGCATGCCGCAGCCACAGTGGAGCATTTGTGCAGTGTTGTGTGTGTGTGCCCAAAAGTAGTCATTATTGGCTAATAAGTCATTACAGAATATTCAGAGGAATACATTGTGTAAAACTAGAAAATGGAACTGTGATTAACGCCATGAAATCCATTACACAACAAAGTGACTCATTTTTATGGTCAACGATTATAATAAAAAATGTTTATGATATAAAATATGTATTTTTTAATTGAGAAATTTTACACAAATATCTATCTGTATTTGTGAAACATGATTCAGATTGATTTATGTATTTAAAGGCATAAAAATGGTGTGCAACATTGCATCCCGGCGACCCGACTGTTTTGATGATGCAACCTAATTAGCAGGTGTGCGGGTGAGCATGCAGTCGTCTCTGTGTCGTCATATCTGTGTGATGGTTTTTAGGGTTGAGCTTCCCAGAGTGATTCTTTCGTAGAGAATTTTCTGGAAGCCCACTGACCTCCCAACAGATCCATATTGGCGGCGGCAGGGGAGGAGGCGGCTGCTGCGCTAGTGGGAGGAGCTAGAGAGGCTCCGGGTTCTGCCGCTGCGAGAGTGGGCGTTGCCGCTGCAGAGGAGGGGGCGGGCTCTGCCGCGAGGGTGGGTTCAGTTACCATGGAATCGCCCATTTCTGCGAGTACCGACGGGGTGTTCGAAATCCCCAAAGAAAGGTACCAAAGTAAACCCCAAAACAGCAACCAAAACAACCAATCGAGGGAACAAAAACCATCCAAAACAAAGGTTCAATTCAAAATGAAATGTTTGCGTTGACCAAGGAAAGTAAAATCCAAATATTAACCAAAACAAATTGAAATTATCCCACACCATCCAGTCATAACCAACAAATAAAATAAATTTAAAAAACAACCAAAAAAGCCCCCGTTGTAAACCCAAACAGACAATGGAGCATGTGGAGGAAAGGGGAGAAGAAGGCAGAGAGAAACAAAAAGACGACTCAGACTAAAGAGAACAGCTCGAGGAGACAAACAGGGAGGAAACCGTGGGACATTTGTACAACAACAGTCTGTCTGTTAGGTGTTTTATTTGGATTAAAACATGAACAATGTCTCCAGGCTGGAGGCGAAGAGGAGACACTCACCTGAACCAAGAAGATCTACGGAAGCAGAAAAAAAAAAACAACGTTGATTCACAGCCAAGCTAAAACCAGCCGCTGAGTCGACGGGAAGAAGAAGGGAGACTTACCTCCCCAAGACGTGGGGGCCGCTGATTGTCCCGAGGGGCCCGAGGAGGACAGAGGATCCAGGTCCAACAAGGAACTGGAGAAAAACATGAAGGAAATATTGCTGCAACTGGAAGAGAGGAGGTCGGAGAGGTCACAGAGTTTACGGGAAGACTCACTCTTCCGCCGGCTCAGAAGCCGCGGCGGCGGCCGCGGCCTCCCCGGGAGGAGGCTGCAGCGCTGGAACAGCGTTGGAAGATTTGGCCGGAGTCGATGTCGGGGACACATTGTTCGTCGGAGACCCCTGAAAGAGGACAGAGGAGCCCCATTTTTGAAATGGTGCATCAGACTGGGAGTGATCAACGGAGACGTGGACGGGTTTTGAAGATGCAGCTCACCTTGGTTGGAGACCTGAGAGAGCGAGAGGTGAGAAGGAGCCGTTAGATGTTTCGAACAGGATTTATTGGGTCTTTTTTCAAAGGTAAAAAAAAACTATGTAGGAAACGTCGCATAATATGTAATCATGAAGAATTCATTTCCAAAGCTGTTCACTTTAAGTCCAATTGTTTAAATACTCAATTTAAATACTTAATCAATTTAACTTAGAAAATGAACTCCTATACTAATTTGCATGTGAGGATATGATGAAAAACCCATGAGGGGACTTTCTGTTTATCTAAACATGTGGTTCTCACATCAATGGACACATTTCCACTAGTTATTGTTGGTGTAGTTATGTTTGTATTCACATGAAGATCATTTTCATACCGTTAATCACATGTGAATAACGTGTAAAAAGTGCTTCTTAGAAGCACTTTTCTAAGAAGTTAGGAAACTGCAAACATTACACACAGTATATGCTCACCCTTCACTGTTGATTCCAAATGAACACAAAGGGGGATAAAAGAGAGGAAGGGTTAAAGGAAAGTGTAGAGTTGCACCACTTGTATTGGCCCGCACATTTCATTTTAAAGGAAATACAAAGAGGGAGTTTCTTAGATGCTACTTCTTCTTCTTACCCCTTCTTTCCACCCTTCACGTCTTCCAAACCGTTCATGTGTGTTTCCAGACTTTCCAGTATACTGCTGGGGGCCTGAAGTGAAAAAGATTTAAAAGATAGTATAATCAATGCACCCTGTCTCCTATCCCGTGGTGTCAGGCTGTGCGAAGTTTTAAACAAAAGAAAGCAACAAAAAAAAAAACATTCACAAATCTCACTGCAACACTGCAATGCACACACACACACACACACACACACGTGTGACTTGTGTGTTCTATTAGGATCACCATGCCGACACTTCATCCTGCAAACAGGCACTCAGAAGGGCACCCGGTGTTTCTGTGGTTACCGGGTCCTCGAGAGGCGTGAAAGGACAGTCTTCTTCGTCTGAATCTGCTAGATCCACTACCACCCCCGGGTGCAGACACTGGGGTGGGGAGATTTACGGTGGGTGAGTCGCGGGGGGTTTCTGGGTGTGTCGCGGCGGGGGGTGAGTCGTGTTCATGTGCATGACATTTTTGGTCGCAATCCCACCAGGAAAGAAAGAAAGAAAAAAAATGTTGACTTGTTTTTCAACTTACGTAGTTGATGTCGGGAATGTCGTTTTTCTCCACTCCGATTGTCTGTGGAAGGAAGGAGAATTTTAAATCTTCCCCACGCTGCTCTGTCATGTGGTCCGGAGGCGCTGCTGCGTCGCCACTCTTACCTCGGCCAGCTTCATGAATTCCCCGATCTTTGTCACCCTGGTGAGGAACCTCTTGTAGATCTCCAGGGCCTCCTTACAGTCGCTCTTCTTCATCTTGAAGTATTTCTCTGCCAAACGAAAGTTTCGCGTGTTCGGATTCGGCCTTTTTTTCCCAACTTTTTCAACTCTGAAATGCCAAACGAAAGAAACCCCCGGACTGCTGACCTAATAGGTTGATGACGCCGTCGTTGTAGGACGCAAACAGTTTGACCAGGTCCTTGAAGAGCAGCAGGAAGGAAGCGTTGATGATCCCATTGTTCAGCTCTTTGGGATGAATCTGAGAAAAAACAGAGCTTGTGTGAACCGGAAGGCCCCCGAAAAAAAGAAAATAAAAAAACTCTGTTAGGTGTTTAAAATAACAGACTCACATCGAACTCCAGGAGCGTGTCAATCTGAGTCTGCAGAACAGGCATGCCTTTCAACAGCTTCTCAGTGGTCATGGTCCTCATCACACCCTCGGCACTGAGGGAACACAGCAGAGGTGTGAGACGCTCCTAAAGACGCCGTGAGACCTTCCGGACGCCTCGTTTGACTTACCCTTTCTTGACTCTGGTGAAATCAAAAGCCATCTGGCGGTAGGCGAAGGCTTTCTCGTTCAGGTATCGTCCGTACCGTCTGATGAATGTAGACATGTCGTAGCCTGCGCGGGAAACAGGTACGCCAGAAAGCAGAAAAGGGGTTGATTAGTTTCACTTTTCTGCTAGAAATGAACAGTGTGGTCTGAGTTTATTTTTTGGCTTAAAAAGGATATTTCTGTTGTTTGTACGTGATTATTCGATAAGTCATTTGTCCGTTATTTTGATATTCTATTACCGTGAGAGCCTGTTTTGTCGATAAAGTTGCTCAGGTTAAACAGGGATGTCCTGGAAGCCAAGTACTGAATGAACCTCTGAGGAAGAAAAGTTAAGTATAAAGTTCAAGCCAAACACTGCCGTCGAAGCCAATAACGATGTACCTTGCCTCAGCACCACACACTAACTTTAAACCTCCAAAGTGGTAACATCGTGAGTTAATTACTTAGACATTCCCGGTGCATTTAAACTGAGGGATGAATCTGCATGTACATTCAGTCATTTATTTAAAAGAAAACCTCCAACAAGCGTTTGTGTCTAAGCCTGAACTGAATTGCGCCGGAGGCCTGACCTCGTTTCCGTAGATACACATGTGGTGACTGGTGACGAGGGCCTTGAAGACGACCACCCAGCTGGCGTTGGTGGCTCGCTCAAACAGCGTGTCGGCCATCTGAGGGATGTTCACGTTGGTGGTGTTGGTCGCCGACACCAAGTCTGCAACACAGCGCCAAAGAAACCACACACACATGGACGTCTTTGTGAACGTCGGAGGGTCTGATGGCGTGGAGTCATTTTCTAGAGGTGGACATTTTGTACAAGGCGGCACGTAAGACGAGAGCCACCGGTGGGTTTGGTCTTAGACGAATGCCTCCCTAATTTCAAGGGGTCTGATTAAACTTTGATTAAGTTAACAGGCTCAGTGTTCACTGCACTCCAGACACCCGTGAGAATATCAGGCCTGGAGAAAGACCTGTCTGATTGGCCCTCCTTTTCCTAAAATTGTATATAATATTTTATACACAAAATAGATTGTAAGATGTCAGTATATATGAATTTATATTGGCGCCTAAATGCCACCGTTAGTTTATTTCAGCTGCCTTTGTTGAAGCGAACTTAACTTAATGTTTCCAGTCCAATTCTACCGTAAACGCAGTGTTTGGCGTCCTCAACGTGTAACATACAAAGCTTCTATTTGTGACATCCGTTAATTCATTTACATTCTTTTAATTTTACACATAAATCACACATAGTATATTTCTCAACCAAAAAGAAATATATCTATTTTTTCAATTGAAATCCGGACGTGAACAAGGCCTCGACTTCAATAGATAACCATCACATCTAATATTATATGTATTATTTGTGTGGGTAGTTTCTCCTGAGAGAGCGATGGAGAGAAACCAGCAGACAGATGGCCACGGAAGAAAAAGCCATGCAAATACAAAGAGAGCGACAGAATTTGCTCGGGCGGAGGAGGCAACACTTGGAAGGATAACAATTGACGCTATTTGACGGATTGAGGTTTCTTGCGGAACGCTTGCCGATCATGCAGCACCGGCAGAGGCCCTGAAACGTGTTTGACGTGCCTGACAAAAATAAATACAGGGCCACATATTGCATTTTTGACGGCACAGTTGTAGCAGAAAAAAAAAAATATCACAGTTTTTTCCTGTTCATCCCCCTGGCACCGACAGCTGAGCTATACAAGGGCAGGCCTGCGTGTATCCGCTCTGAGTGCCACAGAGGAATATTATAATAGAAGCTGCGGAAGGCCGTGACATTGATATTGATATTGGCTTTGCCTTGAGTAGAACAAAAATACAGCGGGGGGGGGGGGCAAGTGAGACGAGGGGAAAGAAGACAAACGGCGAGATGTTTCGAGGAAACGGCGGCAGGTCTGCTGAGGAGCTCCGGGGTACGATGTGTCAGAAAGGAAGCGTCCGATCGGTGGGGCTGTTCAAGGTCATGACATGGCAGCAGGTTGGACGGAGGGTTTTTGTTGGGGGGTGGGGAGGAAGGGGGGGGTGGGGAGGGGGGCGTAAACAGATTGTTACTAATCACTGCTCCGGGTCTTTCTACAGTTGCTGTCTCACTGCCCATCCCCCCGCACAGCACACGTGACCCCGTCCCGTCCCGTCCCGCGCCCCCCCGCCGCCCCCTCAACACTGGCTGAAGATGACATCTCCCTGCAGCCTTTTCAAATGACATACATAAAGACACGGTCTACAAAGGCAGAAATGTGCTTATGTAACATTATCATGTCTCTGGCACGGCTACAGGTTAGTATGAGGAACTCTATCCGCTGCCGTTCTCAGACAGCCAGCCCATAATACCCCAAATAGCAACGCATGTATTTGAGTATCTATGTTTACCGCTGTCTCTTTTAGCATCAATAGCTGAAACCAACACGTACGGACATACGAGGGAGTCTAATGAGGATTGGCTGAGCTAAATAAAGACAGGAGACGGTAATCCACGGCCAACAGGAGGCCTCTAAGAATGAACCGAGGCCTCACACTGTGCCTCTGTGTCTGTGTGTGTGTGTGTCTGTGTGTGTGTGTCTCCGCTAATTATTTTTTTTATAGTTCCACAACAGACCACTCTGGTGTGAGGCGGAATATTCCAGTTAAAACGAGCCTCTCTCTCGGTGACAGTCACCACATCACCAAATAGTCTGAAGACATCAGCAAACTTAGTCGCTTACCCAGCAAGGAACAGCCGGAGATGCAGCGGGTGATTGGTGGCAGAGCCCAGCTAACTGCTTCCTGCCTCAATGCGAAGGTTAACCAGCTGCTGTCGGTAAATGAGACAGGAGAGTGGTATTTGCTTCTCATCTCTCCCCAAGACAGCGATGAAGAGTTGATTACCAGAAGATTAACTATTCATTTTAGGGCCTACAATTAATTTAATTTTATTGGACATCTTGAAATAAGCATTGCCTCCAATAATAGGGTCCCACACAAGCCCCACAATTTAACTACATGTGGTAGACTCCTCTACATAAGTATTGCTATTTACAACATGACCCCAGATTCATTTCAAAAGTACATAAATGTTTACCCATACGGAGAGATACGGATTACGGATACAATCACTGTGTTGATTCTGGTTGAAGCAAATATACACTCATTATGACTGGCTCTCCGCAACTCACATGACAGGGCCGCCATTTGTCTTCTTCCTTCTCACATTTGCCCTCTGCCATTACAATGCCATTTCTTAACCCTATCAATCTGTTGCCACGGCAACGTCAATGCACGCCCTCCACTAACAGCATACACGCGCCGACCCCTAGGGTCAGCGACTGACAGATTGTGACAAATAAATGGTTCCACCTCCACGCTTGAACTATTGGCTTTTGTCTATGTGTTGGTCTGTGGGTGGGTGTGTGTGTGTGTGTGTGTGTGTGTGTGTGTGTGTGTGTGTGTGTGTGTGTGTGTGTGTGTGTGTGTGTTTGTACGTGTGCATGTGTCTTTCATCAACTATGACGTTTTTGAGTGGCCTACATAACAGTTTTATTTGCCCCAGAATTGGATAAAGTACATAACGTCCCAGACTAAAAAACCCATGTTTGTACTTATTTGTAACAAGAATATTTAAAACGTCTCTGGTAAGTATCGGCGGTCCGCTGTAGTTTGGACAAAGATTCCATGGCTTGAGACAGTTTGCTGATCGGTCTTTGCAGTCACAAGTTAAAGACAAATACACAATAAAACAAATACACAGGACACAACGGAGATGGTGATGAAGCAATTGTCTCGTGTGCATTGCTAGCATTAGCATCGTCACCTTTGGCTGTGTAAATAATGCAGGGCAGTCATTGGCTGATTATTGAATTATTCAGCAGGGGAGCGGATCACAAGATATAAGGTCCCTACCCCAAGACACAGGACCAGACGTGCCCAGTGACCACACAGAACACAGAAAGACACAAAAAGAACCGACACAGAGAACCGTTCAGACCACCCGTCATCCGTATGCAGAGCCACACCACTGCTTGGGTCTGACTCACTATTTATGGTAGATGACAGGGATTAATCACTAACTGTCATACGGTGTTCCCTGCTGTCATCTGTAGATGTATCAATAAAGCTGTGAGCTTTGATAATGTTTATTATGATAATGTCTGAGACTTTATGGCATAAACTCCCAGACTATGAAACACTTGTAGGTCTCAATACCAGCTTCATATTTGTATTTATTGTGCCCTTCCTTCATCATGCAGACCTGCAGGTCTTAGTGCTGGGAGAATAACGCTTCAATGGGAGGTTAAGGGAAGCGGTTTTGCAGGAGCACAACGAATGGAAATGAAACCGGTCTCGTTCAAAGGACGACTTGTCATTCTGCCTTAAAATGTAACCTTTTCTGCCTCCCACTCTCCCTTTCTCTCTCCGTGAGTCGAGACAATAGGTCACCGGAGGGGTTACCACCACCGCTGCATCCATTCCTTACGGCACCACACCCATTTAAGCTAAGACAATTAGGAAATGCCTGAGCCATAACTGATATACCTGTGGTTACAAGTGCTCTTGTCGGATGCGGTGTGCTTAGCGCTCTACATGGCCGACCCGTGCTGTATGTGGGAAGAGCATGAAGGAGTACACTTACACTCCAGGTGCTTTTTCTTGGGCGCCATCACTTCGTGAGTGGTGGCTTTGCAGACAGCCCGGGCCATATCCGATCCCGTTAGCTGGTATTGCGCAGCGGCGATGCGATCCGTGAGCGTTTGCCCCGACATTTTTTCTCTCCGTTGAATCGAACCACCTCAAGAATGTGTGTCACCCGGGGACGATTGGAAAAGAAGAAGGGGGGAAAAAATGATACGGATGTAACCCGGCGGCTTCCCGGTGGTTCGGCGATCGAATCCCGAGCGTTCCTCTATTCCCGTTCAGATGCAGGCCTGTGACCTTCTGTGTGGGCGGAAAAACACACACAACATGAGCACAGCACCCCGCTTAATAAACATTCGTTTGCATCAGATAACGCGGTCACGTTGATGATATGCACGGTGGTGTGAGCAGACAGACTTACGCAAGGTTGTGAATCCCCCTCGGCTCGTCCCGTTATAGGCTCCGCGACCGTTCAGTTCAGCACCTTGGACAGCTAACGCCACTCGGTTATGCAACACTCTAACGGCAATGGAAGCTATTTCCTCAGCCCGCAGGAATAATACAAAAAAATAGGCCAATGGAAAACGCGCAGCGAGCGAGGCTCCTCGGAGGGTTCGAAAAAATCGTGTTGCGAAATGACGGTTTCAACCCTTCATAGGTCGGTGAAATATCCAGTTTGGAGAGGGGTGTGAGGGGGGAGGGGGGGCACAAAGATTTGACTGTGTTTCCTCCCGTGTCACTGCGTTTATCAAGAGCTTTCAAAATAAGAGAAGGTACCGTTCTCTTCTGCTTGATTCTCAGATTGCGCTGTTTCTTTCCGGTTTGGCTCAGAAACGTTGAACAGACAGAAAATGCGCACAACACCCCGAAGGTGCGCCAACACTGCGCAGTGCAAGATGCTCGTGAGGAGGGAAAGACGGAAGGGAATTTCCTTTTTTTCTCTTTCCTCCCCCTCCTCCCCTCGATCGCTCGTTGATTTATTTGGCCTATACGTCCATCTACGCAACTCCACCAGCAGCTTGTTGGATGACGCACGTCGAATCCCACGCCTCTAAAAGGGGAGTCGCTGTGTAAAGAAACGCACACACCAAAGGGTTAATGCACCGCCTCGACAGAGGCTTCTTTGCTGCTTCTTGATTGATAACGAACTGGGCGCAAAGCGACAGATGGTGTCGTTAAAACATTTCCTGATAGATATTCTAAATAAATATATTCTAAGGCGCCTATAGATAGGGTTTAGTTTGGCACAAGACCCCGTGAATAAGAGCTAAGGACCCCTAATTGCTCTAAATGTGCCTATTCATAATATACCGGTAAATTATTTTGGCCAAAAGGTTTCGAACCGGAAATGCACTAAAAGAAAATAGCTTGTTTTTTCTTTTGAGAATTAGAAAAAGAAGATTTAATGTCGAGATAATGCTTGGTTGTGGCTTTCATGGAGCCTCCGCATTAGAGTAATGGGAGGGCTTAAAGAAAAGACACGCCTTACGTGACTGCGTCATGTGACGTACGCGGAACTGTAGCCACGTCATCAGACGGCAAAGCAGGAAGGAGTTTCATGGTACTGCACTAAACTCAGGATATTCACAAAACTAAAAAGTAAGTGAGTAGAAAAACAACGCAGTTCAGTTTCATTCATGACTTTGGTTGTTTGTCTTACGTTCAGCGGTGAAGCACCAGTGTTTCCTCCCCGTTAACGGGCTTTAAGCCCGCTAATAATGCCTCTCATTCACTTGTTATGATTCAGTTCATTCAATTACTGCGATCTTTGCCCTCCTCTTGTCCCGTGGCGTGTTGTATGAAGGTTTAGTGTTGGCGTTAGTTGCATTCATTATGCTTTTAATCTTAAAGAAATAACAAACGATTTCTCAGTATATGAAATAAAGTTGAAAATGATCGAGGCCACTCAGCCATACAGTAATAATAGTATTGTAAAGTGACAATGAATCTCGAATATGAAGCTGTTAAGGATCATTCTCCATAACAAGTGACAAGTAATCATACCTCTTTACTATCACCAAGCATTTGACTGTTGTATTTAATGAATTTTTGCTTTGTTTTATTGGACCCTTGACCTGTTTATGTCCTCAAAATGTGCTTCAGGGATGGCCCAGTTTCAGGAAGTAACGAAGCAGTCCGGTCTGCACCCTAAACCTGCAGGCTTGGTTTTGCAGTATGGTACCGCTGGTTTTAGGACCAATGCGAAACTGCTGGACCACGTCATGTTCAGAATGGGACTATTGGCCACCTTGCGCTCAAAGAAGACCAAATCCACCATTGGAGTCATGGTCACTGCATCACACAACCCTGAGGTGAGAAAAACATTAACACTATTTTAGATCATTGGCTTTATTTGACCCCACAAATCTCTAATTCTCCTTCTCCTGCCTCTCTCGTTACGTCTGTCCTTGTGTAGGAGGACAATGGCGTGAAGCTGGTGGACCCCATGGGGGAGATGGTGACGCCGACATGGGAGGTCTACGCCACCCAGCTGGCCAACGCCGAGCAGGAAGACCTGCTCGCTTCCCTGAAGGACATTATAGAGAAGGAGTCGATAAACATGAGCCAGGAGGCCAACGTGTTTGTGGGAAAAGACACGAGGTACACGGTACATCCAGGCCGTGCATGTAAAAGTGCAGAAAACGGAACGAAGCAACATTTTGAACACTTTTTTTTAATGCCTTTTTCGTGTTGTTTAACTCTTCGGATACTAAAAACGAACGTGTCATCCAACCACAGAAGCAGCAGTGTGAGCCTCTCAAAGGCAGTGCTGGACGGGGTGTCTGCACTCGCTGGCTGCAGCAAAGGTGGGGGGGTCGATGACTCACGTTTATACACGCATTGATCTGATTCGTTCACTTTGTTTTATTATCCTCTACACGTTCCTCCTGCTCTCGATCTGCCCTCTTGACTCTCTCTCATGTGGTGCCGTCAGACTACGGCTTGGTGACCACGCCGCAGCTCCACTACATGGTTTGCTGTCAGAACACGCAGGGCGAATACGGAGAAGCCACGGTGGAGGGATACTACAAGAAACTCTGCAACGCCTTCATTCAGCTCACAAAGAGTGTAAGAAAAAGCCTTGTGTGACATCCTTCAGACCCCGTGCGTTCTGATGTGTGTCGCGTTGTTTTTTGCACGTACATCCAACCGTGCTGGAATCGGCCATTTTCTCCTCACCGCCATCTTCTTTTTCTCTCCGGTAGGCGTCCAACTGCACGGACGACCAGAAGCACCTCTCTGTGGACGGCGCTAATGGCATCGGGGCCCTGAAGGTGCGTGAGATGGAGAGTCACCTGAAGAAGGAGCTGCACATATCGCTCTTCAACGACGGCAGCACCGGGAAGCTTAACCACCAGTGTGGGGCCGACTTTGTCAAAGTGCAGCAAAAACCTCCGACAGGTGCGACTGTGCTTACAAGACTTGGCGGGATAGAGATTGGGATGAAGACTCAAATAATTTGGCCTACAAGGAAAATACCGTTCGTGTACTAATGTATAAGTATAATTTTGTAGGATAAATGAAGGAAAAAAAAGTATTTGTTATACATGTTATTATAGATGCAAGATTTGACCACAAGGTGGAGACTGTTTATCACATATTTTATTTGATATCATTTAAAATAACATAATTTATGTTGCATTCCTTTCATTTTTTTTATTTTCCCTGCTTCCATACTGCTTCTCTCTCTCTCTCTCTCTCTCTCTCTCTCTCTCTCTCTCTCTCTCTCTCTAAAGACATGAAGATGAACTCTGGGGAACGTTGCTGTTCCTTCGATGGCGACGCTGATCGAATAGTTTACTACTACACCGACTCTGAAGGACAGTTTCACCTGCTGGATGGAGACAAAGTCGCTACTCTCATCAGCACTTTTCTCAAAGAGCTGCTCACGCAGGTGAACTCGCAAGTACAAAAGCCGTTTTCGATAAAAAGGCATAAGTACACAAACCGTGAATGGATATTTTCTTTTCATAAAGGCTGGTCTAGACTTGAAGATGGCAGTGGTGCAAACCGCTTACGCTAATGGCAGCTCGACGAACTACTTGGAAGACACAATGAAGGTGAGAAGAAACAAGTGAGAATCTTTTTTTTTTATTTTATTTTTTCATATGAAAAAATCACACGTCTCCTTGTGACTTAGGTGATTGTGAGGTGCACTAAAACTGGAGTGAAGCACCTTCACCACGCTGCACTGGAGTTCGATATCGGAGTGTACTTCGAGGCCAACGGCCACGGAACAGGTGAGTCGATCAGACGCACTTTAATTAAATCACCGAGCCAGCACAATAACGTCAACGAGTAAACGCACATCTGGGCGTCCAGGTGCTGTTCAGTAAAGCAGCCGAAGAGAAGATCCGGCGGCTGGCTGAGGACTCCAGCGTCACCAACGAGAGGAAGACGGCAGCTCTGCTGCTGCGCAGCACGATCCCCGTCATCAACCAGGTAGACACACAAACACCAGCGGCATTTATCAAAGTCACTCCCAGTTCTGACGCCCTGCTCCGTTTTAACCTTCTACAGACTGTGGGCGATGCCATTTCCGACATGCTGCTGATCGAAGCCATATTAGCCATTAAGGGAATGACTATCCAGCAGTGGGACGCCATCTACAGTGACCTGCCGAACCGGCAGCTCAAAGTCAAGGTAACTCGTGCGTTTATGTGTCACATGGGGGCGTCAGCTTTCGTTCAGCTTTTAAATGTTCTACCTCAATTAAAAAGTCAATCTTCTGATGGATATTGTTTAGCCGTTTAAAAAATACAGCTTTGTTGGGATGAAATTAGGCCTCGCCAAAACACTTGTTATGAGACCTCAAATTTGACCCCTTTTAAATAGTTGTACCTCAGTTGGATATACCCGTGAAGGCGGTAATTCGAGACTTGGTACAGTGTCAGTTTTTTTCCCGGGACAATTTCAAAGACTCAAAGACTGCGGAGTTACTTTAAGTTGCTTTCATGCAGGTGGCGGACCGCAGGGTGATCGACACGGCGGACGCAGAGAGACGGGCAGTGAGCCCCGAGGGGCTTCAGGAGGCCATCGACAGCCTGGTGAGGAAGTACCGGGAGGCTCGCTCCTTCGTGAGACCCTCCGGCACGGAGGACGTGGTGAGAGTTTACGCCGAGGCAGAAACACAGGTGAGATTTTCTTTTTGACTTTTTTTTTATCTGTTCTGTCACACATCACAGATATTGTGTCTGTGTTTTTAGGAGAGCGCTGATTCCCTGGCACATGAAGTTAGCCTCGCTGTTTATCGTCTCGCCGGAGGAGTGGGGGGTGAACCCGAACCGTTGCACTAGAAACACACTCGCACAACACTAATCAATAAAAAACCAGCAGACATTGTTTTCTTAAGTTGTAGTTCGTCACACTTGCTTCTTTTTGGGTTAGTTGCCAAGTCATTTTTTTCTGTTGATTGCACTTGGTACTTTATTCTAGTTCACTCTTTCTTGGTTCTCATCTGTCATTGATATTTCCGCACACAGGGAGACAATGGTGGGTTCTAATGGTAATTTAATGGTGTTTCAGTAATACTTCTCATTTCGTGTTAAAACCGGCTGCTATGTGCCTGTGAATTATGGGTTGTTATGTAATGTAAATAAGCTTATCTTCACAAATGCCATAATTTAAACCTACATTATCAACCCAAACTAAGAACATTGTGATTGAATTTTGTCATTATGGGGTTTCTACTAAGTATTTTTACCGGTTGCTGTATGTTGTTTGATTACAAGTTTACATGGGAGAGTTGTAGCGATTGGTCTTGTCTGCTGGAAAGCCGTTGCTACTTTTGTTTGAATAAATAATGCAAAACAAAAAAAGTATAGTGTCTGTGTAAGTCTCTCTTTATTTAAATGATAACCACAACTATGATCGCGTGCTGTTTGTTGTGTAACTTTGAGGAGCAGATTTCCGACACACAGGAGGATTAAATTAACAGTGTGAGTCCTTAATATCAAGCCATAGACAATCAAAATCAATTGTTTTAGTTATTCTAGGATATCAAAATAACATAATAAATTAGAATATTGCTGCACAGCACTCTGTATCTATTCTTCATCTGCCGTGTGCTGCTCCAGAGATGATGATGATGATGATGATGCGCTTGTGCGTGTTGCTCCGAACAAGTTTCCTCTCCTGACTTTTCTAGGAAAAATGACGTTTTACCGTCATCAGTAAGGATTGTTAAAATACACTTTGATTGTTTCTAAGGTTGGTTACGTAGAGCACACGTGTGTTTGTATATGAATGTGTGTGTACAAGCCTTGGCAGATACAAGTACTCAAAGTAGTAATGGTATATTTAATTTCTCTGTTAATTGAACACGCGAAGACCATTGAGAGTTTAGATTAATGTTATCATTTCATGTTGCTACCAATTATGTAAACTTACTCAAGTATTGTGATTTAACTCAATTTTAAAGTAGTTCTTGGCTTTATTTATTTATGTTATTCTGTATATACCTTTCACTCAGTGTGTGTATTAAGAGAATATTAGAATTAGAATATAATATTAAGATATATATTTGCGACCTTTTAAAGGCGGAACTCAAATTCCGGAACCATTTGAACGGAGTTCTCTACGTTTCTCGGGGGGAGGCTTTTTGACGCGACTCCAGTGTCCGCTAAGTACAACAACATTGGCTCTGCTGTCTTGCCTCTTTGTAGCCGAGTTGCGTCAATCAAAGCGCCTCCTTCTTCTACCTCCACGGCCACTAAATGGCGGGGAACTTCTGGCAAAGTTCTCACTAGTAAGTCTCATCGTTTAATTTGACACGTTCGCGTCTTTATTCTGCCGAAGCCCGTCTGTGTTGCGAGGCCTAGCGTCCCCTGTGCGCTGCGGCGGACGCGCTATTACGCCGACGGGTTTCTCCTGCGGAACTGCGGCGACGGCGTTTAAAGGCCCGTGTTTATCGTAACCGACGCGACGCGGAGCCTCGATGTTCTCGTTAGCAGCGAAAAGGCCCCAAACGTGTAGTGAAACGTAACGCGCCGCTTGCCAGACGTGACCGTGTGGCACCGTCGGAGTTATAACGTGTTAATGTGTTCGGTTCGTTTGAAAGTCTGCAGTGGGTTCTGGACAAGCAGGACCTCATGAAGGAGCGCCAGAAGGACCTGAAGTTCCTCTCGGAGGAGGAGTACTGGAAGCTGCAGATTTTCTTTGCCAACGGTATTTGTTCCATTCTGACAAAGAGTTTTTACGATGTACAGAATCCAGTCGTATTTTCTTCTTTGCATTCACGACTCCTCTGGAACTAGTAGGCACTGTGGTCATCGCGTCTTGTCTCCGTCTCCTGCAGTGATCCAGGCTTTAGGGGAACACCTGAAGCTTCGGCAGCAGGTCATCGCCACTGCAACGGTCTACTTCAAGCGCTTCTATGCCAGGTATCGTGTCTGTGTGGTTACAGCAGTTTTGCCCGTACAACTTGAGTATCCCTTTTTGCCGTTACAGCTGCAAAACATCTGGCAAAAGCTTCATGCATCTCTTATTTCCTGGCGTTTGCAGGTATTCCTTGAAGAGCATCGACCCGGTGCTCATGGCTCCTACCTGTGTTTTCTTGGCTTCTAAAGTCGAGGTATGAAAAAAAAATCCTGTGAACGTGACAATTTGACACGAGGTGAAGTGGTGGCTTCGTTTGTGTATTTGCTCTTCATGCGGGGATCTGTGCTCAAATGTCCCCTCAGGAATTTGGAGTTGTGTCCAATACCAGGCTAATCTCCGCGGCAACATCTGTGTGTAAGTCACGTTTTTTTTTAAATTATCAATATGTCTGTATTACTTGCTCTTTGGTTGTTGTTGTTGTTCTGCAGTGGAGGAGGTGTAATCATGTGTATGTTTTCTCAAACAGTGAAAACTAGATTTTCCTACGCCTTTCCAAAGGAGTTCCCTTACCGAATGAATCATGTAAGTAAAGTGCTGCCGTGACATTTCAGATCTTGCTGCTGTTGGAGTTTGCGCCTGGTATTGTCGATGGGAAACAAACCAATTATTTTTGATTCCACACGTGTTCGCTGAGAAGCCGAAAGGCGGCATTTCCCTGTAAGCAGAAAGACCGAATATGAGACAAGATCACGTGATCATAAAAAGAGTAGTTCACTACCGGCTCAATGAAGAAGGTGTCAATCTGGGTTGTATCTTTTTTTTTTTTTTTTTTTGCAGATACTAGAATGTGAGTTCTACCTTCTGGAGCTGATGGTGAGTGGAGAGAGAGCGAGAGCTCTGTGTTGTCTTCACCGTCCCGCCGGCTGTATTCGGCTGGCACGGATTCCTTCTTGCTCCCTGTGTTTTAGGACTGCTGCCTGATCGTGTACCACCCGTACAGGCCGCTGCTGCAGTACGTGCAGGACATGGGACAGGAAGACATGCTGCTGCCTCTGGCCTGGTACGTCACCGTCGGTTACGAGTCGTCTTTCTACTAGATTCACTAGACGTCCTGCCGCGCGAGTGTTTGTTATCTGATGAGCCATCTGTCTAAACCAGGCGAATAGTGAACGACACGTACAGGACGGATCTGTGTCTGCTCTACCCTCCCTTCATGATCGCCTTGGGTGAGATTTCTCGTTGCTACTTAATGTAGTTACAGACCGGACGTGATGTTGTTATTAGCCGTAACGTGATGTTTCCCTTCACAGCCTGTCTGCATGTTGCGTGTGTGGTGCAGCAGAAAGATGCCAGACAGTGGTTTGCAGAGCTCTCAGTGGACATGGACAAAGTAAGAATATACACATTTTTTTTTAAATCTGAACCGATTTAAGGTTGGGATGCATCTATGTGCATCTTTCACACAAAAAAACATCTTTCTCTGACCAATTGATTCTACGTTTAGTGAAATGGAATCCATATTTACCAGAAAAAAAGTTTTCTAATGTCATGACTGTACAATAAATACTTTATATTTTGGGACTATTGAGCAGCAGTGAATCTACTTGGGTTTACTTCATTTTTTTTTTTTTTTTTGTTCTTCTGTCAAGATCCTGGAAATCATCCGTGTCATTCTAAAGCTCTATGACCAGTGGAAGAATTTTGATGACAGAAAGGAGATCGCCGCCGTGCTAAACAAGATGCCGAAGCCCAAACCGCCCCCGAACAGGTGAACCTGCCTCCGAGCAGCACTCGCACTCGTCTACGTTTTTAAGTCTGGGTCCACTAGTGAGCGAATAGCTGCTCACTGTGAGGTCTACTGTACATCTCAGTGAGCGGAACCTTTTCTTCTCCGTTTCACAGTGAGAGCGACCAGAGCTCCAACGGGAACCAGGGCAACTCCTACAGCCAGTCCTAGCGGGGCGCGCTCGTCTCCGTGGGAGTCCATAACGCCGACGTAGCGAATGGGGGAGTCTTTTGAACGTCGCGCAGCGCGATCGTTGTGACGGTATTTGAAGTGAACTTAAAACTGAGGAACATGTGAGGGGGGGCCCGATGGGGTGGGGGGGGGGTGTGTGAACATGGCGAGGAAATGATGGACCAGATGTGATGGTTCAGAGGGAACCTGCTTTAATGTCATCGTGAGGATCCTGACAATCTTGAACAGCCACGAGGAGCGAATCCTTTCATGTGGCGCTCCGTGGGATTCGAGAAAACTTGATCACAAGTACTGTCTCTGTGTGTGTGTGTGTCTGTCTGTGTGTGTTTGTGTGTGTGTGTGTGTGTGTGTCTGTGTGTCTGTGTCCAATTTGAGTGACCAGTCTGGGTGGGTTTTCATTCCTCAGGGACTTTAATAGTCTTTCCTCTCTGTAAAAAAACTATTGGATGCTGTGCAGATCTGATTGGATACCGCCGCGTTAAGCTGTGTTGTGATTGGATGCCACTGTGTCCAGCTGCGATGTGATTGGATCTCTGCTGGCTGATCATGAACCGTTGTAGAAAATACTTTTTTTAATACGATTCAAAACAGTAAATAGTTGTAACAACTCTGCCGTGTCCGTCCTCTCCCTCTTCCCTTTTTGTAAATAGCCATATAACTAATTTCTTTTGATCTTTCATGTTTTGCCTTTCTTAGTGAATTGTAAATGAAATGATGAGCTAGTTTAGCTTTGTGCTGGTGCATCAAAAAAAGGGGCCCTTGTTTTATCATCGGGATTGTATTCGTCCGCAGCAACGCTTCATTTAATTGGGATTATTATTGTTTCATTGATCATGCTTGGTTGTTCACTGAGTTGTCTAAAGAATGGACAAACGCAAACTACTACGCAATCGTTCTAGATTTGTTGCAAACTTTGGGTTGTACGTTCTTATTCTTGATCTAATCAAATTGCTTTATCTTGGCAATACATCAGTGCGTATGACTGTAGGTGTGTATATCTTTTTGCGATGTAAAGCCGTGTGGCTGTATATTCAAAACGAGGTGCTGAAGGAGCCTTACGTCAGAGAGAACACCCTTCATGACATCATATTGTCCCACTTGCTAAATGCATTTTTTTTATTTTATTTTATGGTCGATTGTTGTGCGTCCAAGTAATGTGACATCTTTTCCCCCGATTGCTCCCCGAATGTCTTTGTTTCATGTCGCTATTTGAAAACCAGCTGAAATGGTGCCAACACATGGTGTTAATGCCACTAGGCCTCCACGCGGGGAGTTGAAGAGACGGGTGGGACTGAGGCAGGTGGGTGTTCTTTGCTCCAGCAGCCTCCTTCTGTCCAATGACTGCACATCGCTGGGTTTGAAAACAAACATAAAGGGCTTCAGCAGGCCTAAAAACTCCCATTACTTCTGGTAGAAACACAATTTCCATAATGGTTTCATTACTTGAAAGTCTTCGTCCATCATGTATGGTAATAAAAACGTTTGATGTGCATAACATAGTGGATCACTGGCGTTATTGAAGCATTTTTTTTTTTTTTTTTACGGGGACTCTTACAAAAGTCCTGTTAGGCCCCATGACCTAACGTTAACCTCCACGTCAGTTCAGAAGAAAGGCTGTAAGACCTCTAGTGGCAACAGCAAACAATACCTACCATTACGCATGAAATAAAAAGTTCATATTTAATAACGGAGAGGGTGGAATCAAAGTGCGGGCACGAGACGTTGTCCGTGGTTCCCCTGCTTGTGCTTTAGAGGATCTAATCTTCTTCGCTGAGTGCAATCGCAGGATGTATTTGCCTCCAGGCGATGGGACCGAAGGGTACACTCAGTACACGTGACGTCACAGCAGAGAGAAACGTTATGGCAAAACCGCATCATTTCCCCTTCAAAATAAAAAAACCCATCTGATGGTTTTGCTTCACATGACAAAATAAAATGGCACAGTTTAACAATAATAATCATCGTACATTTTTAAAGGCCTAAACGATTAATAACTTTAACAGTAAGGCGGGTCACTTTTTAGTGTGAATCTGTAAATGTGATACCCTTTCACCGGCATTTTAAAGTAAACCCCCTCACGGTTGCGACGCATCCATCGATCGACTTTTATTTCTGAAAGCTAACCGGAAGCGTAGCTGTTTCTCTCCTCCCCCCCCCTGTCTCTCCGACTCGACCCTTGATGAGCCAGCGAGCTCCGTGCGGGCTGCGGAGGATGTCGACCCCGCCGCGGGGACAAGCTGCGGGCCGGACCCTCCTGTCCAGTCGGCGGTTCCTCGCCCAGCCGCCCCCCTCCCGCGGCCCCCTGCACCCATGAAGCCCCCGCCGATGAGGCCCCGAGCTGCCGGTGTGAGGCGGAGAGCATGTACTGGCGCGTCGGGTTCGCCTGCACCCGTTCGTGTGTGGTCGATCTCGGCCGGAGCCGGAGCGTCTCCTTCGCCGACGAGCTGCTCCGGTCGTCCGGGTACGTCGTCGCCTGCCCGCTGCGGGACTGCGGCGGGCTGATGTCGGCGCTGGGCTCGGACTCGTGGTGGCGGAGGACGCTCTATGTGACCGGGGGGGCTCTGCTCGCCGCCGCTGCTTATTTGCTGCACGAGCTGCTCTCCATCAGGTACCGACAACACTCGAAGGCCGTCGGAGGCGTCTCTCCTCCCCCCCCCCCCCGCAGAGCTGCTGCTCCTCGGCTATGACACCCGCCCCCCCTAATAAATACAAAAAAACACTGTTCATCGGTGCATGCTTTCCCCTTCGATTCTCTGCAGGTCTTCTTTATTTTTCTCTGTGGTTGATGTCAGGTGGGGGGGCAGTGGCGAATAAGGAATCGTGAGGGGGGGGGGGGGGAGTTGTGATGTAACACGGACCCTCCATCCTGACCAACGCGCACCGGGGCGGTCATCTTTATTCGCGTGTTGCATGTGGATGATGATGATGATCATAATAAGAGTCGTTCAAAAGGGAATAATGGCTGTTAATTTATAATTATAATGTTTGTCAGAGTGGTTCTTTTGTTTGGCCTTTTAATATACAGCTCATGAATTTGGACTGTGGATTTTGACAGAGGGTCACTTTCATTCGTCTGCGTTTCAAGGACGAAGTTCATCACACACACACACACACTCCGGTGTTTGGTTACAGTCAAAGCACTGCAGTTATGTGAAAGTCAAAGTAAAACAGTTTAACGCCAAAGCCGCATCCGCGTCGCTACCAAAATAAAAGCATCGTTCGAGTATGTTACTATGTGATTTTAGCTCCCTTGACCGCGCTCACGTGGTACAAGTGTACTAGATGTCATTAGATGTAAATACGAAAATACAGGCTGTTCATGGGGCAGTTAAATATTAATTTGGATGGAGGTCGTCCCGACTGGCGGATGTTTATCTTCATTCCCACCGACGTTGGTCTCATGTAGTTAAATCTTACAGCTCAGTTGAGTCTCCCTCTGAAAACAGACGTCTCTTTCAAGCTGGTGCTTTTGTTTCAGCTCTTTGATGCTGCTCCGTTGTGCCACTCGTCTGTGGAAAAAGCCTCCAACAGCGTCTGTGAATGCACCACATGCACTGCTGGTATACATTACAAGCACTCTGGGCCGGTCGAAGGACGCGGTTGCAGATCATTTGATTTATTCGGTGATTTGATACGAACGGTCCTCCTCCGACTACACACACACACACACACACACACACACACACACACACACACACACACACACACACACACACACACACACACACCAAACCTCCTGCGTGATCTGCAGCGCCGCCATTCTCTCGTCCGCACAGAAAAGAGGAAGAGCTCGACTCCAAAGACGCCATCATACTCCACCAGTTCTCCAGGCCCGAGACTGGCGTCCCTTCCTTGTCCCCTTCCTGCCTTAAGATGGAGACCTACCTCCGCATGGTCGACCTGCCCTACAAGGTACAGCTGTGGTTCACAAAGTCCCGCACTGCTAAATCGAATCCTCCCGACGTGCTTTTTTTTTCTCGATCTGCATCTTCTCCCCCCCCCCTGAACATCTTCTCCTCGCAGAACTACTTCGACGGGAAGCTCTCCCCGCAGGGCAAGATGCCGTGGATCGAGTACAACCGGGAGCAGGTGTGCGGCGCCGAGTTCATCGTCGACTTCCTGGAGGAGAGGCTGGGCGCCGGCCTCAACGCCGGCCTGACGCCGCGGGAGAGGGCCGTGGCGCGCGCCGTCACCAAAATGGTGGAGGAGCACTTCTACTGGTGAGGGAACCCGCAGTCGGATCGCGAGGAGCGGCGTTACAGTTTCCATCCCCTGATGGTGCTCCGTTTTTTTTTTTTGTTTGCAGGACCATCGCCTACTGTCAGTGGGTGGACAACCTGGAGGAGACCCAGAAGATGCTGTCGGCGCGCGGGCCGCTCAGCGACCTGCTCAAGTGGATCCTGGGTCAGCTGACCGGCGGCATCGTCCAGCGGGAGATGTACGGACACGGGATGGGACGCTTCTCCGAGGACGAGGTCTACGCCCTGATGGAGAAGGACATGCGCACGCTGGCCACGCTGCTGGGTGAGGAACCAGGAAAAACCTTCTCAAATGTGTGGCGCCGTGATGGCAGCTAACCCGTTTTTTTTAGATCGTATTTGTGTGTCGTTACTTGTCTTTTCCTTTTCTTACTTTCTTGTTTTTGTGTGCTGTTTGCAGGTGATAAGAAGTACCTCATGGGCTCGAAGCCCTCCTCAGTGGACGCGGCAGTGTTCAGTCACCTGGCTCCTGCTATGTGGACTCTACCCGGAACCCGGCCTGAGCAGCTTATCAAAGGTGGGTTCACCAGAACTAAATGTGTGGGTCGATTTAAAAAACAAAACAAAAGTTCTACGTTACCTTAAAGGATACCAGAGAAGAAAACATCTTGGTTTTTACAGAACATTTGCCGACCACCAAAGAAATTATACAAAAATGAAGCAATGCAACAACATTCTTCTGCATCCAAATCTACAAATTGATATTTTGTGTCATTTGCAAGTAACAAATTCTTTTCTTTAATACATATTTTAATGAAGTTCATTTCAATTTGTTCATCTTGACACTACGCAAACAACAAAAACAAAACTTGTCACCCCGAGGTCACTTTATTTTCCGAGCACCTCACCTGTTTTTCCCCCCCCTCCCCTCTCCTCCCCTCCCCTCGCCCCTCCCCCTCCCAGGGGAGCTCATCAACCTGGCCATGTACTGCGAGCGCATCCGCCGGCGCTTCTGGCCCGAGTGGTTCGTGGACCTGGAGGACTTCTGCTACAGCGACACCACGGAGGACAGCGGCTGCAGGCTGCGCGACCCGGGCCTCTACTCCCGCACGGACACGTTCCAGGACCACACGCACACGCACACGCACACGCACACGCACACGCACACGCAGGGCTCGCACACGCCCAAGGACCCTCTGTCGCCCGAGAGCGACCCCACGGGCCACTCGCTGTACGACTCCGACATGGACACGGAGTGCTCCGAGATGGACCAGAGCAGGTGTTGACGAAAGCATGCAGGCGTAGTAGGCCTCGCCCCCCCACCCGTGTATGTACCCACACCGCGGGGGGGGGGAGGGAGGAAGGGAGGAGAGAGGAGAGAGTAACCACGACCAAATGAAGCCGACGCTGAAAAGCTCCTCCACGCGGACGACATCATCCGCACTCACAACTTCTACCTGCTGTTGTCTCTCCGCCCCCCCCCTCCTTTGTCCCGCCCCCCCCTTTGTCTCGTAGCAGCTCGCACCGCCCGGCCTTGTGTGTGTGTTTTGACTTTAACCCTAAACGCCTTGTATTGATACGGCGGCGACGCCGAGGTGTGAGTGAAGTGTACATATGTCGCCTGCAAAAAGAGAATGGCGCCCTCATTTGGTGTAAATACTGTTGGCCTTTTCTTTTATTCGCGTTTGACCCAACGGCTCCCCGTCCCGTCGCAGTGTTGATGAATCCCCACTCCGCTGGTCCAGGATCAGCAGGAAGGAGCCCGTGACCTGCTGGCACGCAGGCATCTGTCCACACATCTGGGATCTTACAGTCACACCTGCTGCCCAAGTAGAAGTAGTGCAGGAAAAGTTCATTGAAAATATTGGATTGTAAACTGCGATCTGCCTCCAGCACCTTGAGACTATATTCGTCTTATTAAGAAAATTGTTTTGTTTTTTTCCGACGTTAGAAGCATCATGTGACTTACACGGTCGTTACACTGGGGACGGCCGGTTCGGGTCTAACAGACATTTGTCTTTTGAGATAAACAGTGATGTAGAAATAGATGAAATAGATGTGTAGTGTGACTGAATGTGCATGGTTGGTATGTGAGAATGAAAATCTCACTCTACACGTCACACTAATCATTTCATCAAGTTTACTTTGTTTTACAGTGCTGCTGACAAAATCACCCATGAAAAGATCGACTCTGTGGCGGCAAAAAAAGGTCATTTTTTTCTTTTCTGTACTCTGGTTTTTGTAGATTCTGAATCATGGATGTCTCCTAAATTGTGATGATACGGCAGCTCCTGGTTAATGTTACTATTTGCACGTGCACATACCAACACATAGTGTGCTGAAGCTGTATTACGGCAGCAGGCATCGAGTGTGCACTATTTATGGCCACGGGTGAGTGAAACAGTGCCTGCAGTCCATCGTTTGTCCACCAGAGAGCGCTCATTCGTTCACTTCACGCTCAACAAACAACAAAAAAGCAGTTATCAAATTGAAGAATTGATTTAAATAATTTCTTTCAAAGAAATGAAATTGGCCAAAATATTGCCTTGTTAAGATGCCAAGAGGAAAGTAAATGTATAATAAATAAATTGTAGCAGTAAATAGACAAATATAACGATATTTTGATGAAGGTACCGATTAATATTATCCTCTTCCACTTGGTTTCAAAGCCTCTAGCAGGGAGATGGTGAAGCCTTTTTTTTGCGTGTGTTCAGCAGATACGTTTAAGTACAATAATACTGTGTGAAAAAAGGTCATTCTGTGTCTTAAAAGTCCTTGTTTGCATGTCGTTGCCTTCTCTCCTCATTAGTCAGATTATGGAAACTGACTCCTTAAGCTGTTTACTTTCTATCAGTGCCAGCATATGTCTTATTTTTTTATATGTCATTGTTATTTATTCATTTCATATTGTTTTATATTTATTGATTTTATGGTGGATGTGATTTCAATTTTTAAAATCAACAACGTTGTTGTTACTTTTGCAATTCTTCTGTGTATTTAGTGCGATGCTGAACAAACTGCACATTTCCACGTCATTGCCGTAAATTGCACGTACGTCCCATGTGTCGAGATGTCATGTGGTAAATGTCGTATTCATACCATAATATCAATGTCATTGTGTTTAGAATATAACAGTCCCTCCTCTGCTGCCGATTATACCGTTAGAAGTTGGTGTTCCTCAGAGGTCAGAGGTCAAAGGGGTCAGGGGTCATCGTGTGCCGCTTTCTGTTGCGATTTCTGCTTGTAGGCCGTAGAAGCCATGTCGTGTGTGAAGAAACGCTCATCAAGGTGTAAATACGAGACGCCGGGGGGGACAGTCAAACTAAACGTGAACGTGATGCAAAAGAAATTTCTCTGTACTCATTAAAAAAAAGCTACTTATGAACGTGTCGTGCAAAGAGATAAAAAGCTGTATGACAACGGATTAGTCATATTTCATTAAATATAGCTGTTGTATTTTTTCCCTTTTGTTTTGCTTTGTTTTTTTGTGTTTATTCACAAAGTCTGCATGAAAAGTCATGTTCATTTAAGACTGCAGATGCTTTTTTCGACGTACCTTACTTACGTTTCATACATCTCACACTGTTTAATGACAATTTTCATGACGTGCCGTGATGTGATTTCTCTTTTTTTATCAAACGTTTATGGCATATTACAATATGACAATGACTTTGGCATCGACCTTTAGACGTGATTTCTTCGTGGAAGGTCAACTGACTTTTAATCGGTTTGTCCCCAATGTTGTTTTTAAAATCTGTAATACTTGAAATATCATGATTAGTTTTTAATGTTGTTTCAAAGACAAAAACATAAGTGTGGGTTTTGGAGCATTTTTTGAGGGGTTCATGGTGTGGCGACGGCGTAGGTATCCTTCGCCACATTAGACTGAAGGAACATCGATACGATCGTCTTACAATCATCTAAATCAGGTCTTGTTTTGCCCAAAAGGCATCGAAGAAATTTAACTGCCGAATAGTCTCTAATTTTGAAATCAGCTTAAAAATGACTTGGAGCCGTGAGAAAAGCTGCGCTCTACGGAGGCACTTTCACACACGTGGCTCGTAATCCCTGTCCCGCTCCACCTGCTATCACACTGTATAAATCCAACCCGGCGATGTGGAAGAATTAGCTTCCTGCCCTTTTCTTTGTGCCGTGCTGGAGCTGTGGATTGAAGGCGTTGGGGGCGCCGCCGCGGAGGCTCGATGGGATCCGGGGGGACGAAAGGCCACGAAAAAGAGAAGGAGGCAAACGGCCGAACGACGTTTGGCGACTCCGGCTCAGTCGCTGGAGACGATTCGGGACTGACAATGACACCGACGTTTAAATCCTCTCTGGTGAATCAGAGATGGCTTACAGTGTCAGAGGGAGCAGCTGGGGGGGGGGGTGAGGTGGGACATTGTGCTCACGAAGACTGAATGTGTCTTTGTGAGTGTGTGTGTAAAAATATGAATAATGCAAAGGATGCCTGTAGGAGCGTGAGGGCCGCGAGGAGGGCAGATGGTCGCTGGCTGATAGGACAGGGTCCTCCAGAGAGACACACACACACACACACATATACTCACACACATGCACACGTATACACTTACACGACCGACGAATATGAATGTTTCTAAATATATACATATGTATGTATTCCCTTAAATTACCCATTTTGTTTCATAAGTATTTATTAATTATAATAATGTTACCTGGCTATAATAATAATACAAACCTGCACTGTAAGTAATAAGATAAAGTTACGGTTGTAAATGGGGGAATTAAAGTCTGTCATTGCCTGATTTCTATCTAGAAATGGATTGTAAACAACAAAGGGATGTTGCTTCCATTATTCCGTAATGAGTTTATTATTATGGCTATTATTGCTATCATTATTATTATTGTTATGTACAACTTGCAAAGCCCCTGAACCAAATGTGTTTTTTGTGATGTTGTGTTGTATAAATAAGATTACTTGTATAGTACAAGTGACAAGCAGCCATGCAGGACTTCTGGAGATCATCATACGTCATTTGTATATTCGGTCTAAACTTAATTAGAAGTTCTTCCAAAAGTCCACAAACTGCTTGTAAAATGAGCACAACAGACTGAACTCTAGACAGATTTAAACTCAGTTTCTATTCTCCCGTTGAGTAGCACCAGATTAATGAAGCGGTGTTGCAAGATTCCAACTGCAAAGTATCATATAATTTGGTCTCAGAATAATATGCAGAAGCTACTACGACTTAGACTCAGTGTGCAGCTGCAGCAAGCTATGAATTAGAATTACGAAAAAATAACAAAGCGCTTTGCCGATGGAGCAGCCGCCCTCCATCCAGCACATGCGTGGCCTGCACCGCGAACGGCCACTAGGTGGCAGCAGCGGGCTTCTTCTGATTCGGCCCCCAATCGGCCCACACGTGCAGAAACAGACGAAGCAATTGGTTGAAAGCAAACATGAGGAACGTGAAGAAGAAACGCTGAAGAGCAGGAAGCCTGCACCACAAATCCCACAGCAGCAAAATACAGAATAATCCCCCCAAAAACATTTAAACTCTCTTAAAATATTCCTGCAGCTGTGTCAGCTTTCTTTTTAAAAGACTATTCTAATTTCCACTCAATATTTCTGAATGCTACTTGATATTTAGCCTGCTTATTCAAATTGTTTCACATCAAAATGCCCAACATTTGTTCATATATATTTTTTTGTATGTGTATTGAAGGCCTATTGCGCATTACACATGAATAACTGTGGTTTATAATGAACCTTCGGTCACACAGACACAGTGAGGCCTACACGCCACCTTGTTGTGCGGGTTTTTTCTACCAGCAGCTGCCTGTGCAAATAGAAAAGCTTCCGTTGGGCTTCACCTCGTCATAATCGTCAATTAGTTTGCACATTTGTCCCGATGAACAATAGGAATCAACGCTGCGGTGTGTTTCAGTTTCCGGCCACCGGCCGTCATCTTCACGGATAACAACAATATCCGAGCGGATCAGCAGCGAACACTTTACCGAAACAGCTGAAGGACGAATTTAAGCAAGCGAGACGGATTGATAAAAATCCATAATTATAAGACAAGGCACGTTTAAGAAGAAGGGGGGAAAAAAATCAAATGAAAAGGCTTGTTGGCAGAGCTGTGAATTTCCCCGAGGCATAAAAATAAACGTGCAGAGACTGCAGAGTTGTAGAAAACAAATACGATTTAATGACAAAAAAGCATATAGAAATTGTGCAATCGTTGATTTCCTTTTTTTCCCTCTTTGTTTGATCACAGATTTCAGGTCGATGCTATTTTGTTTTGGTTTTGATTTTTTTTTTCTCACCTCATAAACTGAAATTCAGCTGAAATAGAATAGAATTGTTGGATTTATGCATTTTGGAAATCATATAAATAAGGGTGAATTATTAGGTATACCCTTAATAAGGGAAATGCACTGCTGGGCGAATTACAAAACACTGCGTGAAGTATTGCTATGCTTCATTTTTAATGATTGGCAATGAATTATTCAAAAGAGCGTCTCTGACATTGTAAACTGGGTCTAATACATTCAGCTTTTCAAATGCAAAAACGTGTCGTGGAAATTGTCCACACTTCATAATATCAAAATATTACATTTTCTCCCTGGTCATCTGAATCCTTCAGTTGTATTTTTTTTTATCTTATTTTTTTTTAGATTTCAAGCATAGAAATCGTCCCCAACTCGTTAATAACCTCCCGCTATCTGATCAGGTTATTCATCACAGGATGTAAGTGGCACAAGAACACGTGTCTGTGTTTGTGCTTTGGCACAGAATGACAGAGAGAAGAAACAAAAATAACAGAGCAAACAAACAAACAAACAAACACACACCAACGAACAAACAAACGAAGCCATACAAAAACCGATTGGAGATACATCCCACACATAGTCGGTGGATGAACGTCTTACAGTAGTAGCAGTAGCAGTAGTAGTAGTAGCAGTAGTTGTAGTAGTAGTGGTAGTAGCCACTGCGGCCAGAGCTGGTACCGGTACATCATCAGTTCTCGTCCTTTTCTCAGGAGGAAGGCAAAATGAGGGCTGGATTTCTTTGAGTGCTCCAGCCGGACAGTCTCGGTCTTTCTCTTCACAGCATTTTTGGAAAAGTACAGAAATTAACAAACGGCTAAAACACACTGTAAACAGGCGCACAGAGATGTCTGCACGCACAGAAAAGCATCGACGCTCAGTCCAATTGTTATCATCATCATCATCATCATCATCATCATCATCATCATCATTATTATTGTTATTATTATATCATCTTAGCTGACACTACAATCCATTCAGTTCAGTAAAATTAGATTTATAATAATATGAATGATAATGATGATATAGAAAGAAGCTGGATCTGTGGACGTGGTACAGCAGGTGTCCCCCTACCTCCCCCCCCCTCCCCTCCCCTCCCTCCCTCTCCCGCTTTCGCTCTCTCGCCCCTGTTGCTTTTGTTTTGATGGAAAGATGGCGTTTATTTACCCACACTGACTGCGACTTATTATCGAGCCTGGAGCTTGTTTCTATACCCCCCCCCCCCCCCCCCTCCCGCAGACACCGCGTGTCCACATCGCGCTCTGCCTTTCTTTAACGTCGCGTTACATAACGACACATTGGCGCCTCGACAGAAAGACGCTAAAAAACATTTTCTGGATCAATTGTCGCTGTTTTTAAAAAAAAAAAAAAAGAAACCTGTCTTTGTCGTTCAGTTTGTTTGGTTAGCACGCGCCGGCCGTATATCCCAATATGCAACACGCAGATCCGCGGCGTGAAACCTCCCCACACACACAGCTCTCTGCTATGCGTATTTTCACTGCTTGAGTGCCGCCGCGTATCCCCACTGTGTGTGTGTGTGTGTGTGTGTCCGTGGGTCCAACGTTTAAACTGGCCGAGGTCCAGATCCGTGCGCTCCGGCACGCAGAATCAAACACACACACACACGGAGGCTTTATTCCTCGTCTTGGGGGGGAGAGGGGGGGGGTGTGTGGGGGGGTCTGTTTTCTCAGGATAGCGCCACCGAGGTCACTGAACGGGAGTCTGTCCTCCGTGATGAGGAGGGGTGTCCCCGTACATGTCCTCTCCCCCCGCTATCTGTCCCCCAGCGGGCGTCATCCTCTTCTCCTTCTGCCGCCGGTTACAGAACCAAACCCGCACCACCTCCTTCTCCAGCTGCAGGCTCTCCGCCAGGGAGTTGATCTCCGCCGCTCCCGGCTTCGGACATTTGAGAAAATGGCTCTCCAGAGCCCCTTTCACGCCCACCTCGATGGAGGTCCTCTTTTTCCTTTTCCTTCCCTGCGCGGCGATTTTATCCAGGCTGGTCGGACTCCCCGAGGTGGAGTCCGCCTCCTCCAGCCACTTGTTCAACAAGGGCTTGAGTTTACACATGTTTTTGAAGCTGAGCTGTAGCGCCTCGAACCTGCAAATGGTGGTCTGAGAAAAAACGTTTCCGTAGAGCGTCCCGAGGGCCAGTCCCACGTCCGCCTGGGTGAAGCCCAGCTTGATGCGCCGCTGCTTGAACTGTTTGGCGAACTGCTCCAACTCGTCCGAGGTCGGCGTGTCCTCGTCCGAGTGGTCCTGGATGGCCCCCGTGCTGGTGGTGGTGCGAGAGAGACTGCTGGTGGGCCCCGGGCCCGCCTCCGTGCTCGCTGAGGTGCGGGCTGTGGCTGTGGTGGTCGTCGTCCCGCAGCGGGTGGTGATGCATCCCGCCTTGCTCTCCCCCCGACATCAGTCCGAAGCCGGACTGGGAATAGACCAGGCTGTGGCCCTCAGACGTCGCCATGCCGGGGATGTGCGTGGTGGCTGTGCTGGTTCGCCATGCTCTGGCGTCGTGATGTGGCTGCTGGTGCGCGAGGTGAGGGTGTCGCTGTTGTTGCTGCTGCTGCTGCTGCTGCTGCTGCTGCTGCAGACTGCTGGAGTTCTGCAGCTCCTCTCGGTCACTGTCGTGCAGCACGGGCTTCACGTCCTGTTCTCCGAGGGGACTCGACGGCCACGGCGCCCCGCTGTCACCGTGCGACAGCGCCGTGATCCACTGGTGCGCGTGGCTCAGCGGATGCCCACCGACCGGCAACGCGCTGTAGTCGTTCTGGAGCAAGGTGTGCGCGTCCCTGTACGCCGCCGCCTGCTGCATGCTTCCGGAGTCCGAGTGCGGCGGCGGCGCGCTGCCGGGGGTGGTGAGGACGCTGTAGTGGTTGGATGTTGCGGTCGCCATAACTCTCGGAGCCGGAGTGATGGCTGGAGTTAAAAGGGGGCTGCCTTTGACAGTAACTCTTTTGCGCCACGGGGCAGATAGGCGTCTCTCTCCAGCATCTCCCGGGCGCTGTGCCAAGGGGACGCAGAGGCGCGCACCTGTGGTCCGCCTCGCTCCGCTCTTTATTGGCCAAGAACGGTTGACAGATGTGGTTACCCCTGACAGCACCCCGCTCATTGGTCACGGGAGATTGTACAGAAACCCCACATCGCTCTGCCCAACAGTCGCAGCAGCCTCGCTGCATGCAGAGTGGAGGGAGATGTCGGGCTGCCGAGAGTAAACGGAAAAGACTCAACTAGCTCATATGAAAAAGAAAAAGTTTCTGGTGGACATTGATCCGGGTCAGTGGGTCGCGTTCAGCGGTTTCGCGCGTTGCCACCTGTGCGTAAAAGTTGCAAAAGCTATACGACGTTTGCACACGATTTGTTGAAAACGTGCACTCGAGAACAAACCTTTCATCCACCAAAATATTCCCGATCTCACTCCATTTTCACGCCTCGCAAGTACCGAGTTTGGGGTATTTTTTTGCGGGGGGGGGGCACAATGAAACAGTGAGCAGTGCTCCTTGGGAGAAACTTACAGCTGCCTCTCTGCCCTCAGGACGCGCTCCAGAGAGAGAGAGAGAGAGAGAGAGAGAGAGAGAGAGAGAGGGGGCCGCGTGCTTCCAGGGCCTCTGCCCCGTTGCCATGGCGAACGCGGTGAATGGAACAACAACGCCCACGTCACAGCTGCAATTCGCTCCTTCTTTTCGTTCCGTTCCAAAGGGCTCATTGGGGCCGCGCGCTCGGCCGCCGGGGCAAATAATAGGGGCGAGCGGAGAGGGCAGCTCGGGGCCAAAGAGAAGGAGGCTGAAAGAATGGATCCCTCGGCCCTGAATTGAGTCCAGCGTGAGCCCCCCTGTGCACCCCCCCCCCCCCCTCCCCCCCCCCGTCCACCTGCTTGTTGGGTAAACTTCGTGACAGATGCACACACAGTGGCACGCGAGGAGATACACGGGCCACAAAGTACCTTTCACCCTTTACTCAACGTATACGAAGCAATATTAGCTTCTCTTTCACACAGTTGATTCAGCCGTATTTCAGATATAAACTTTACATGGAACTTACATGGTCCATAGATGTGTAAAAACTACTAGGAGATGTGATTTTATTGGTTCAAAGTGGGACCACGGCTCTAAAACACAACAGCGATTAAAACGTTATTGGAACTTAAAAGGATAATATAGTTGACCTTGGATGCCCTGCAATATCCTCTGGCACCAAATTAAATGTGTTTTCTGTTTTTGTTCTGGGGCCAATGTAACGCCAGACCCGATAACGACCCCAGCAGGGAAAGAGGTAGGTTAATTGATTAATACGTTGAATCTAATTCCGGGATCCACAGACAGAAACTGACGCACGTTGAGGGATCGAAAGAACACCGGATTATGATCAGGGTGTAATTCTGAGAATTACCAAATGTGTCGCCAGGGGCTGTGGCAAGCCGTGTGTTGGGAGAGGCAAAACATATTAGCCTAATAGACTAATATGCAAACCACTGGCTGCCCAATTACAAGGCTTAATAGCGCATAAACGATGCAAATCCTGTTCTTACGAGACGAAGAGGGTCGCTGTTAATTCAGTCGAAGGGCCTCGGCCTGCTGTCAACACGAGCAGAGGTTGCTGCGCTCGCGCCGTCCGTGTTTTCCACGGCCCCTCGCTCCGTATTGAGGAGCGAGAGTTAACGATGAAGAATCTGAGCGTTAAATTAACAGTAATTATGTGGCCCCAGTGCTGTAAAGATTCAATTTCTTCCCCAAGTCTAATGGGTCTAAGTGTCCCGGTGCGCACGTAGAACTCCGTGTGAGGCATTTATGATTGAAACCCACACAGATGGAACCAAAACAAACACGCGCGCATCGCATACAATGAGAACATCTGCGGCTTCCTTCGCTGTAGGTGATTTATATATCTGGTGCCGGCACAGAAACCGCATTCAAGTCACATCCAAATGTGAAAAGTCACCTCTTTTTTTGTCTCGTATGAACAGTGCAAAGAGCTGAAGCCGTTTGTGTGGATGTACACTGGCGAGCGAACCGGTATTGTGGTGGCTTTCACTTTCTCCTGACCAGTGTGTTACTGCCCCCCCCCCCGACCCCCCCCGCCACCCCCCTTCCCCCTGTGGGAACACCAACGTAGGAGTAACTGGGGCAGGGGAGGGGGGGGGGCTTCTTTATGTTGCTGGACACCGGGAGATAATGGCCATTCCTCCACAGCTGGCCCAAACAATCAAAGGGAGAGGGGGCTCGAAGGATTCCAGCTTTAACCAGACCATTGTCTGGGATAATTACATCTGAATGCAAGACCCCAAGAACCCCCCCCCCTCCACTCCCCCTCCCCCCTGAGCAAAACCTGCCCAGAATACCTCAAACAGCCCTTTGGGGTGTGCAGAGTGACAAGGCACACACACACACACACACACACACACACACACACACACACCCTGGACTCGTTCACTACTTTTACACACTCACATCTCATCAAAGAGACCCCCCCCCTCCCCCTCCTACCTCGAAACACACTCGCATGTGGCACTCAGCATCAGATCAGATCTCAGCTCGCTGCTCTCAGAAGAGATGAGGAGGCCTTAGAGGATTTAGAGGTTGAATGGAAAACCCGGTGAAGAGCCTTTCCCCCAAATGCCCCCCCCCCCCCCCCCCCCCCCCATAATCCCAATCTATGCGTCTCCCTTCTGCAAACCGAAAAACCAGCCGGTTCCACCTGCAGCCTGAACTCAGGGGCCTCGGCTCGGTGCAGATCTGGGGGGGGGCGCCATCTTCCCGTGTGGCAGTCAGAACAGAACGTCCAACTCGCGTCCTCACGCCGGCCGACACATTGATTTCTTCAAACATTATGCGCAGTGCGGCGTTTGTTGCTGTGTGTGTTTGAGAGAGAGAGAGAGAGAGAGAGTTGTGTGAAACATTCTTAAAAACATCTCGGAAAAGGCTGAAATGGAATAGTACTGGAAGCCGCTGGAGTTGAAGTTGACCACCGGTTGCGCTTGTAAGTGGCATTTAAAAGTGAAGTTTCAAGAATAATTTTAAATTTCGATTTAGCGGTTTAAGGGTGAACGAGAAAAGTGTGTTGATATTTGAGAAAAATAACAAATTCATCTGAAAATCGGAAGTGCCGGAGAGAGATGGAGTATTTAAGCCTTAAGCTTAAAAAGTAAAAGCATTATAAGTTAAAGCGGTTAAACTGTCATTTAAAGGTGAATCTCCACAGATGGATGTTGTTGATATTGTCCTTGTCGTGCCAATAAAGACATTGAAATAGAATAGCTGTGAATAAAGAGTTTTAAAATGTTATTTGAAGACCTAAAATGAAGTGTCATCTGATGTTGGGCAACTGAAAGTTACTTTTTAATTTTTTTTAAATCTAAGCCGATACAATAGAGTTGTCAGTAAAATCTAAAAGCAGATCTCACAGCCGAAGAAACTGTCCGTCGAAATAGACCAGGAAGTAAAAGCAGCTGAAATGTCAACAGAAAGAGTCAAAATGTGTCTGAGTCTGAGCTCATTTATCATCTCTGGAGCTGCTGAAGGGAGACGGACGTCCGCTGTTATTGTAAGTAAGTGCAACGCACACAGAAGCAAACACAACCAACCTCGCTATGGCTCCTCTTTTAGCTTGTAGGTGTGAGTTAAGCTTCGTACGGTTACGTCGACTTACACACCTTTTTTTCCCCCTCTGTATATGCGCATGTGTGTGTGCGTGTGTGTGTGTGTGTGTGTGTGTGTGTGACAGTTTCAGGGTTATGAGGTCTCACTGGTGCTCAGTTTAGCATTGATTTATTCTCTTTCTCCAATTTATTTCCCCTTCGCCTGATCTGCCTCTGGGAGGACAAATGGAGGAGAAACGCCACGCACAGTAACCATCCCTCACAACCTCTCTCTCACACACAAACACGCACACGCACACACACACACACACACACACACACACACACACACACACACACACACACACACACACACTAATCACAGTGGCACATTTTTCCAGGAGCAGAAATGTGCTCAAATCTGTGTCTTTGCTTCAGGTTTAACCAAATCTACACACACACACACACACACACAGCATCTTTTAACGCTTAGGTTCTCTATTTTTAGTGCTACTGTCCTGGACCAATCACAGGTGGTGACCATTAAGGAGAACTATAAATCCACAACACTTCCAACAACTCCCCAGGCACCAGGACTCCTAGAAGACTTCCCATGTTGTCCCATATAACTGCCTTCAGAGACACCGTGAAGACATAAAGAGACGCTCCCAAAGCAGGTGAGTGGTCGTAACTCACACGCAGGCGCACGGATTCATCCCTCGCTCCCGGTTTATGACGTCCAGCACAAACTCCGGATGGGAAAAGCATGAGCGCCGCCGTATTTTTGATGTCCCCAGCCTGCTGTGAGGGCTCAGTGGTGGGGGGGGTACGGCAGGAGGAGGAGTGGGTGGCCGTGTGGCTTAACACCGCTGGTCCCCTCTCTTTTGGGGGTTGGGGGGGGGTAATAACAAACGTCCCCCCCTTTATTTTCTACCCAATTAGAAGAAAAAAACGGCACATTAGAAACAGGGGAGCGAGGGAACGGGTGGAGGGGCAAGGTAGGCCGTTAAACCCTCCTGAAAGCTCAGCGCCCTGATCGATAGTCTCGGACCAAGCGGGGGATTAAAATCAGCCTAAGTCTGTTCCGATCAATACTGATGGCTAACCCCGGGGTTAAAACACGAGTGAATCTCCATACACGTCCGCGCGCGAGTCGGCGCCGTGGCCCCCACAGTGCAGATAAATCTGAGGGCCGATCTGTGCAAATGGACACACAATGGGTTACGAGTGCGAGTGCAGTCGATGGGGATGAGCGCTGCGTGGGCTTTTCAGCAGCGACTAGCTGTCTAGCGTCTAGCTGGGGCATCGGGGCAGTAGATTTGGACTCGTCGACGGTGACGAGCGGAGCGAGCGAACGTCTCATGAATGCGTTTGAGGGGGGGGTTATACTCACAGGACAGCAGTAACAGAGGAGAAAATAAGAGCTGAGATGCACGATTGGCTGCTTCACACCCAACGGAGGAGAGGCGTCACTGCTCCGATTGATCACACCAGCAGGGGTCTGCTTATCAATTACCAATACCAATCAATGCGGCTACAGACACAAGACAGCCATTTCTGACTCATATTCAGATCAGCTAATTCTGCTGATGCAAGGACTCGTGTCTCTTTTGTAAATGGTTATCCCGTGCCACGAATCATTAGAGACAGAAGTCTAAAAACAGAAAAAGTGACAACGTCAGCTTGTTGGGCAGCTAATTTGCTTTCTTGCCGAGAGTTTGGCGTGAAGATTCGAAACCCCCTCGTGTCCGTAGCGCTGAATATTGAGCTTCAGCCGGCAGTCGGTTAGCCTAGCGTAGCACAAAGACTAGTCACAGGGGGGAGAAACAGCCAATGGATTGAAACCGTAACTAATCATTTTAACGCTTAACAATTTTTTTAGCTCGAGTATTAGTAGGGCTTCTAGGCGGATTTTTGATTTTTGTCACCTTCTGGATAGAGCCAGGATAGCTGTTGCCTAGCTATGCTAAGCTATGCTAAACTAAGCGAACTTCATAAATGAGGATAAAACCAGTTTTCTTATCTAGCTCAAAAAGCTAACATTGATGTCGTAGGCATCAACGGTGATTTTCAGTTTGAATGAACTACTCTCTGTACACATTTAGTGTCTGAACCTGAAACACAACAACACATCACATCGTTTCAAAAACAGTTCCAACCAGTTCTCCAAAGACACAGACACATTTTCCGCTTTTCACTCAGATGTTTTTTTTTTTTTGTTGTTGTTAAACACCCTGACGCAATTTACAGCCTTCAACACACAATCTTCATAACGAATGCGAAAAAAAAAGCCTTGTGCGTCGCGAATTGCCGAAGCGGAACGATCAACTGGCCACTCCGAAGAAGACTCGCAGGTGCAAACACAAGTTACTAAATTGGTCAATTACAAATCAGAGCAGGGGGGAGCTAAAGGTGAGCTCTCCTGTTGAACGGATGGCAACAGGGGAAACAGACAGAGAAAGGGGGGGGGGGGGGGGTGGTGGGGTGAAGAAGAGGAGTAGGACGGCAAACACAAGGAGGAAGAGAGAGTTGCACCTTGAACGGAGGTTTGGTCACCTCACTGACAATCCTTTTGTCTTACTACTGCAAATTATAAAACACTGTTTTTTTTGGAAAGCAAGGCGTTCCTGTCAGTAAAATGTGGGCTAATTTAAATATTTGCTTGATTAAATAAACCTAAATGTGAAGGGACATTAATTCAAATTCAAATAATACATATTCCCTATTAAGAGGTGGACAGAGGGAAGCCTTTGTTATATAAACCTCTTACTTTTGTGTCAGCCTTTTAAATAAAAAAAACATCACAAAACCCCACCACCGTGGTTCCAAGGTCACGCGCAAGGTCAAAATTTAAACTACGATGAGTCACGACAAACTCTAATGGTGAGAGGCCTTTACTTTCACCACACAAATACACTTAAAAGTCTTGTCTTGAAACGAAGCCAAGATGTAGGGATCGAACCAAGATGGATGGGGGAGAGACCTCGGGAGCAATAATGGCTGTTCTCAGAGGGGTAATCAAACTAATCCCCGTCTTCTTCTCTCACTCGTTTTCACACGAACACAAACGACACATCTGTCTCTCTCCCCCCTCCGTTTAACCCCTCCGTGTGCTTTGCAGAGGCCGTGTTCGGGGAAATCACATTTGTAAGATGCCTCTGTTATTTCCTGTCTCCAGTAACCACCGGACAGATTCACTCGAATTAATTACGGTGTCTCTCCGCGTGTGGAATGTGCGTGACTGCTGCCGAACGTACACGGAAACAAATCGCGGCGAAAAGCAGGCGCCTACAGGATTATTTCATATTTTCAGAGGCTGTATTTCTTCATGTTTTTCCCTTTTATGTTCAGAAAAATTACACGTACATATAAAACCATTGCTCTAAATGGCAGATGAACAAAAGCAGACGCTGCTTTTTTGTGTAAGAACGTTAATTTACACCCCCCTCCCCCACCCCGCATGCATATCAAATGTGTTTCGGCAATTGCGAGGCATAATTCAGGGCGGAGGAGAAACAGCGCAGCGACTCTTGGAGGCGACCTAGCCAATTAATTTGCCGCTCAGATCTCAGAGCCTCGCCGGAGAGGTGCTAGGCTACATACTACTCGGCTAATTTGTGTAGCAGGTTCTGTGTTAAATATATGCGTGAGGCTAATTCTGTTAGTGTCGCGGCCCCGGTGGCTGTGGCGAGCGCGCCGCCGGCGCCCATTAGCGACGCCGCTGCCTTCGGCGGGTAAATCAACAGAAGTCGAGGCCGAGCGCGCCTTTTTTGCATAAAGCAAACAAATTTAAATTTACTCGGCCCAAATCAAAGTGCAGTGCTGAATGTGAATCTCTCTCTGTGTCTCTGTGTCTCCGTCTGTCTGTCTGTCTCCCTCTCTGAGGGATAAATTACTCCGGAATCATAAAAGAGTGGAAGGAATTACAGAGGGAGAGGAAAAAAGAGATGTTTTTGTCAAGTGGGACTCCCCCCTCTCCCAAACAATCCCAGCATGCTCTTGCTTACTGAGACGTCGGCTTGTGTGTCTCCGGCATGTCGTCGGTCTTTATCTGACTCGATCTGTCTTTCTGTCTCTTTGCCCGTACGATGTGTGTATTTACGTGTGTGTGTTCCAGGGCCGGCCCACCACTAAGTGGCTGCTTGGGGCCCCCTGGCTGCAAGCAGCCCTAGTTTTGTATTATAACCTCACTGTATTCGTTTATAATTTTCGCTATAACAGTATAGAGTGACATTTGTGCCAATTACCTTTTAGCACAGGTGACTGTGCGTGGTGGGAGGGGGGCCCCCAAATAAAATTCTGCTTAGGGCCTCCAAGAGGCTAGGGCCGGCACTGTTGGGTTCCCATCAGCCTGAAAAAACGAATGACATGTTTGGTGTCTGATCTGAGCGAAAACAGAAGCAGTCCTTCCAGTTTTTATTTTATGTTACTTTGATTCCAAATGAAACACATGTGATGTAATTTCTCTCTGACTCGTTTGGTACTGAAGATGTTTAAATTAGAGGTGACGGACGCTCGACAACATCATTTAAGCGTGCAGCTACGAGTGAGCTCACTCATTTTTTGTGCATTTTTTCATTGTCACACTCAGGTACTGAACGCAAAAGCAAAATAACCAGAGAGGGAATGTGTTGCCTTGGTGTGCGATCGAGAAAGAGAGAGCTCCTTGCAGTATACCGCAGAGCCAGTCTGTAAAAAAAAAAAAAAAGGTCCGCTTGGCTGTTCCTATTGAACTTGACCTGCGGGCCAGATCAATGTGTGCGTGTGCGTGAGTGTGTGTGAGTGTGTGTGTGAGTGTGTGTGAGTGCGCACTGCCAGATCAATGTGTCTCCGTGTGCCACGGAATGAGAGAGCACACTGATTACCCAGGGGTGGCGGAGGGAGGGGGGGAGAGGGCGGTATGGAGGATGGAGGAGGTGGTTGATGATACCGAGGGGAAGGAGGGAAGTAAGGAAGGGAGGGAAGGAGGGAGAGAAGGAAGGAGGGGGGTGGACGAGATTGAGCAGAGGACAGAGCGGAGACCAGGACCAGGAGAGGAGCTCTCAGCTCATTTCATTTTCATTTTCCCTTCATTTCCCGTGCGTTGGGGCGTTCCACGCGGCCGGGGGGGCGCCAAAATCCAGATGGCAGAGATCAGTCGGGAAATGGCAAGACAATCCGAACGGAATGGGATGGGGGGGTCGGCGATCCCTTCTCCGTCTTTCTCTCCCGAAAGCACCTGCACATCCATAAAAACCTCGAGACCCACGTGACCTGAGAGGTTCTGATTTACAAGGTGGACAGAACACCCCCCCCCACCCCCCCCTCCGTCAAGGCCGACCACAGTATCCCTTTATGTGCATGGAGACGTCAGCTGTCTGTGTTTTCCTTGTTTCGTCTTGTTTTCGTTCCCTGTAGAGCACTGAAGGCCGCGGCCCAATCCTCAACACTGCGGGGGGGCAAGAGGGGGGCTCCTCTCGTCACCAGCAGTTCTGTTTGCAAACCCCTGTGTGTCTCCGTGTGGGTGAGGGAGGGTAATTGGGTTTTTGAGTGGCAGTCGGAGGTGCTCTGCCGTCCGTTTGAAGGGTTACATGAGAGAATCTACACCAGATGCTGAAGAACGTCAGGCTTCCGTGCGTTTGTGTGGCCAGGAGACAATTTGGAAGCAGTTAAACCCCTCGACAGCTTCCAGATTTTGTGTCTGATCAACAGGAAAGAGACCGGCGTGCACCTTCATTCATACTAAATATTGAAGTAGGACATTGGCCAAGTGAAGACCTTTTTTTTCAACGAGGAGCTGCAAAGCACCGGCACTTTTCAAAGAAATTGAACTTCTTCCTCTAAGGTACTTCATGCGTTCAAGCATCGTCAAGCAGAGAAATACACAATAGTGCCAATTTTACAGCAGAATATGACTTATTGAATTCTTGGTGTTAGGTAACCTTGCTTTTTTTTTCTTGGAGCTCGGAGAAAAAATATCAAAAGAGAACGAAGATGCCAGGATGACTCGAAGTCAGACGCTGCTTTGATGGATTTCTTCATGTCCAATGAAACCTCTCAAATAGGTAAATGCTTACGGTTTAATACTGTAAAATAACTAAGCTGGAACTCTGGTACCAGTCTTCAATGATCCACTGAAAGTTGGTAAAACCACAAATAAAAATAAGTCAAAATGCATATTAAAAAAAAAACACTTTCCTAACTGTTGCTTTCTGCCGATTGGAGGAGTTTTATTGAGGCTATTACGACCAGTCCACGTTGTGTGTGATCTCAGGACGCACACACACACACACACACACACACACGCGCCCTCCTCCCTCTTACCCCTTTCGGTGCAGCTCTTCCTCACAAGGAAATTGAATTGGAGTCTTGACCCACTCTGACACACAGCAAGCACCATTGATTTTTATTGAAACATGAGCCATCGATAATGAAATTGCTTTTGATTACGTGTGTTTGTTTCCCCGGTGAACGGTACCAACCGGAATTGATTGTCATTTCAGTCCTCCCCGTGTCATCATTTGGGTTTTGCAGATAAATCCTGCACCTCACAAATAGCTGCAGAAAACATATAATTTAATATTAGTTATTAAAAATGGAAAGGATATTTTTTTTGTTTGACTTTAGTAAAATAAATGACTAGTCATTATTGTTATTAGCATGTATGAAGCATTTGCGTCAAATGAAATATTGAAACAAATTTCAAAGTTCACTCTTGACTCTGGAAACATTAGTTGCCCAAACAATTTCCCCTCGAGGTCCGGACCTTCCAGTCAGCACACACGGCCTCTTTGTTTCATCTGATCAATAACTTACAGGGTGTAAATATGCAATTCAACAGCACACACAAACATGTATTTTTTGATACATCCAAGTTCATTTTACTCTGGCTGGATGTTTCATTTGCTCGATTCGTTTGCAGCATTTACATTTGAAGCGAGCAACATGTGATTGACGTGACGGATGTGATTTGTCGATGGATGCTCTCTGCGTCGCCCAGGTAGACATAACGCACAATCAAACACACCAGTGAGTTTACATAAGATAATTACAGACACACAGCTGAGGTAACTTACCGTCCCACACGCACACACGCACACACACACACACACACACACACACACACAGGGAAAGGCTGGTGCACAGTGATGCCTGGCGAATGGCACCCTGCTGGGCTCAGCTGGATCGCAACACGCCCCTGGATGTCTGCGGTTAACCAGCAACATATCCACACACACACAAACACACACACACACACACACACACACACACACTTCCCACGGGATCGCACAAAGCTTCAACTGTGGTATGTTTTATGAGCTTGAATTTTGCTTTCACCACACAGCAACAATTCACTGTCACAAGAAAACAAAGCGCGGCGACCCGTGTGTCCATCTTGTGTGTGTGTGCGTGTTTGAGTGTGTGTTTGCGTGTCTCTTGCGTGTGAAGCTGTCGTTGCAGCTCGTAGCCGGTTCTCTCGCTCTTTCCCTCTCTAGCACACGCTGATAGACACTCATATTTCCTGCGGTAACAAGCGTGAAAATGGCCTCATAAATCCAAAGTGGTTTCACAGAGACCACATCGGCCTCCTAAAGAAGATGTATTATGTAAATAAAACAACAGGCCATCAGTAACGCTGCCACCAGATCATAATGACTCAGCGGGAGACTTATAGGGGAATACAGCCACAGTTCGATTAGGCGAATTGCCCCCTGTGTGCGCGTGTGTGTGTGTGTGTGTGTGTGCGAGCCCCCACGCAGACAATCCTCTGCTACATAATTTGATATTCCATCATAAGTCTCCATCCCAGCGTGGTGTGGCTCTTTGCAGACTGCCACGGTCCAACGATCTGCCAGCAGAGCAAAGGGGAAGCAGGGCCAATCCGCTTCCCTGGTGTCAAGCGCACACACACCCGCACACACACACAACACACACAACACACCAGTCACTGTTTATTAAAGGTGAAGGAGCGTGGAAAGGTGTGTGTGTGTGTAAGAGCGTGCATATGAACATGATGCGGAATCACGCACAGAGGGTGTTCAGTGGCGGCTACAGTGGTACTTTGATACATGAAACAAAAACACACACCCACAAACTCACACACACACACACACACACACGCCCGAACGGCTCGCCTCCGACCCCTGATGGATTGGCTGCACTCCTGCCGTGACAGACGAGCGATGGACGGAGAACTGAGAAGATGAAGGGAAGAAAGGGTCGCAGGGTGTGTGTGTGTGTGTGTGTGTGCGTGTCTGTGCGTGTGTGTGTGTGTGTGTGTGTGTGAGAAAATAAAAATAAAGAGCTGAGTGCAGTGGTGTTGGTGCCAGGGAGGATCTTACATGGGGCCAAGCAGATCATTTCCTCCTCTGCAGGACGTGTCATTTCCACTAAACAAACATCACTTCTGTGGACAGGAGCGAGGCTGCAGGCCTGCGCTGTGCTCCTCCTCCTCCTCCTCCTCCTCCTCCTGCACCTCCTCTAGGTGTGTCAATGGGTGTGTGTGTGTGGGAACAAAAGCACAGGGTCGTAGTTGTGTCAGTCAAACGTTGTTCATCTGCTCTGAAATGAACGTAGAAGGAATTGATTGGTTGATGGACGGTTTACTGTGCAGCCCGTTGGAATAGTTGTGTGCGTTTTCTATCACAATCTATTCACATCGTTGACTGAAAACAACGAGGTTTCATGAAGGTGCCACATTTTGGGTGTGTTACCTTGTAACACAAAGAAGGTGACCACGTGAACATCGCTGGTCGAATGATGTTTCCCAGATGATGTTTTTTTAAATTGTTTCGGGTGATATGCGGCGCACAGCTCTGTTGTTTGATTTCATCATCTCACAAATACCTGAAACTACACACACGCACACACATACACACACTCAGTGCGAAACAAACACACATCTGATGGTTTCAGATTTCTTGCCTTTCTTTGTATTATATAAGCCTAAAGTTGGTGTATTTTATTTGGCCCCCAAACAAACAACCCGCAACGCACAACAACCACAACGTTTTGTGTGTCCTTGTTGACAGTCGGGCTTTCAGACAAATTAAAAAAAAAAATGTCCCCAACAACATCCACACTTAATTTGCGCGTTGCGCCCCGGATGTGTAGACACAACGTGTGTTTCCCACCTGTCACTGCTGCAGCAAACGTCCGCGTTAGGCTTTGCGTCAGACATGATTTGTGTTTTCCGAGCAGGAGTGTGTGTGCAAACCGCCAATTACGCTCGCTGCTAATTACACACTTAAAGACGTAATTAGGCCTGCCTGTTCCATTGCTACACAAAGCGATATCACACAGTGCACCAGGAGGGAGAAGGTTCACACACACACACACTGGCAAGAAAACACACGCAGACACACGCGTGTTTTAATTAACATATTAAATGTGCACACTTAACATATATGGAAGCCGATGGGGAAACAAATATAATGGGTCGTTATTGGCTTTACGTGTTACGGGTTGAGTTTTTTTTTTTTTTTTTTTTTTTTTTTTTACAATGGAGAACTTAAAATAAATATATGCAAACGAATAAATCATCTTCATCACTTTAACAGCACGAATGTCACGTGAGAGACGCTGCGAATGAATAAAAAGACACGCAAATTAGGACACGCAAACAGAAGGTTTTCCGTCACCAGGTATTGGGAGATAATGGCCGAACCCTTCGGGGGCTCGTTCATCATCACGTTCAAACTACGTCTGTTGACGCTCACGTCTGTTGCGTTGTTTCAGAGTTTGCAGCATTTCGGGCTGAGTGTGGGTTTTTTTTTTGTATGTGTGTATTTGTTGATCAAAGTAGCAGATTTAGTTACATGTTGTAACGTTGAGTTTTTGAATGCTTGAGAACATCTCGAAAAAACAAAGCGGGAAACACCTTCTCTGTTTAAAAGTTGTTGCACGAAACGTCTCTTAACTTGCACGTCGAGCGATCTGTCTGAACTGTGCGCTAAAAACGTCACCTCCTCAAAACCGTAAAGGTCATAAAATGTGATCAAAAACAAACATGGCGGCTGGGGGGGGGAATCGCGGGGCAGGATCAGGCAGAAACAGCCGATCGTTACGGCAACGAGGCGCCGAGGCCTCCGTGGCACCGAGCTACAAGAGGAACGAGCCTTCGGCTGAACCTTGAGATATGAGCGGCTCGCGTGTGCGTGCGCGTGTGCGCGTGCGCGTGGGTGGGTGTGTACTTAACAGACCTCACTCTCTAGCTGGCTGCTTAAGAATCCAGTCACATCTCTTGCTAGCAGGCAGCCGGTAAGGCGCTTTCACGCTCACAGGTTTGCTTTGGTTGGGTCTAATACCCCTTTCTCCCTGTGTGTGTGTGTGTGTGTGTGTGTGTGTGTACAAAATCAGACCGTATGTGTGTCTTACTCACAACTTCTTTGTTTCTTTACTTGTGTTGTGTGCGACAGTTATGCGTTTGTGTTTATGCAGAGTGTGTGTGTGTGTGTGTTGGCTCTCGGCGGCACTGATAAACCCACTTAGACTCTCCCCTGATCTCTTCGCTCTGGGCTGGCAGCCCCGTGTCTTGGCTGACACACACACACACACACACACACACACACACACAGCCCTCTGCTTTAGCTGCTAGCTGATCTGTGACGGCCTGCCACTCAAACGCAGCTCCGCTGAGACACTGCACAAAGGAGGACAGGAGGCTGGGAGGAGAGGAGGAGAGGAGGAGAGGAGGAGGAGGTGGTGGTTGGGTGCAGGGAGAGAGAGAGAGAGAGGGAGGGAGGGAGGGACAGGGGGAGAGGGGGTATCAGTGGCTTTCTTTCGGGTGCCTGCTAGCTCCAGCTCTCTGGCTGTCTCCTTATCTCACTACTCCTCACTCTCCTCCACCTGACTGGCTTTGGCAGCAGCAGCAGCTCCTCACTCCCCCCCCTCCCCTCCCATTCTCCCCTTCTCCCCCCCCCCCATCAATATTTTCCTCCTGTCTTTCCATCCTGACCGAAAGCTCAGTTCATCTCTCTCATTTACTCCGCGGGATGGGAAGACCGAAAGATGAAAGAGAGACGGCGAAGAGAGCGGACGAGAGGCGGAGCGCGTCATGGAGACGCTTTATTCAAAAAGGCTTCACCGTGCGGAACAAAGACAAACGGCGGTTTGACAGCGAAACGTATTGATGGAAAGAGAAAGAAGCACAGGAGGCAGAAACGGGAGATCAGCAGAGGGAACCTGAAGTCTTTTGGGTTTAGGCTCTATCAGTGGAATAAGCCCTGACGGGCCGTGCAGCTCCCGCTGTTTGAATTTCCACTCATGTACAACGCCCTTACCATACACACACACACACACACACACACACACACACACACACACACACACACCACTCAATACAAGCCGTGTGCTCGGCTGATAGTAGAATCACCGGACTCCTCCTCTGCTGTTTTAGGGAACCTGCCGAACTGACTGACTGACTGACTGTTGCTGTTTTTCCTCAGAAGATCGTCTTGCTTTGAGACGTCTGCCGCTGAAGCGACGTTCTGCTGCCGCCATGATTCAGTGGAGGTGAACGGCACCTCGTTGGCTTTGCGTCAGTTCAACAACGGCCCTTTCTCGACCACTCTAGAACCCCAGAAAACCCCACCGAATATATCTCGACATCATCAAGTTCACAGCCGGACGCACGAATCCCAGTGAATGCTTCTGTGTGTCCAGGTAGCACCAGGTTTATGGGGCAAAAACCAGGTGTTTTTTGAAACATCTGGAACAGGCTTGGCATATCAACACCACTGCGTTTCATCAAGATGAATATTGTGTGTGTGCACAAAAGCAGGCAAATAGAAAAGCAGAAAAACGGGCCAGTGATCCCCAACAAGCCGAGACTAACGACAGCAGCCAAGTTGTCGATAAGATGAAGATAAGAGTAAAGAGACAAAGGATTTTGTGTTTGGGAGCAAAAAGCGCGTCCTCAGCAATATGGATCCAGAGCCCCGAGGTGGGTGAAGACGCAGAGAGAACTCTCCATCAGCACCGATATTGCTGAGTCACCATCGCCGGGATATACAGCTGCAGGAAAAAAATAAAAAATGGAGGAGCCCAAAGCATCATCATCATCGCCGCCGTCGTCATTGCTCGCTGGCCTCCTTGTTATGATCACAGAAGATCAAATCTGTCACGCGAATCGCTCAATGCGGGAGAAAAAAGGAAAAACACATTCACTTTTAATTCACTTTCTGAATGAATCAAACTGTTGGTGCGGTTCATCCCTTCAACTGTTCTTCCCAAAGCCTGGTGGGAGCCGCCTCGGGCTGTCGGGCATCTTTCCCAGCGCCAGTCGCACACCTGCCCCTGGCAGCAAAATAAATAACTATGCAAAACTCTCTTTCACTTTTCCCTCTCCTTCCTCGCTTCCTCTTTCCCTCTTTTTAGTTTTTAATTAAACACAAGTGGAGGGCCGAGGAAACCTGCTTCTAATTACACAGTCGCCGCTTCTCTCTCTCTGCCTGCATCCTTCTCTCCTTGTCCTCTCACTCGCACTCTCTCTTTCTCTCTTTCCTCGCTCTTCTCTGAGCTGGAGCTCCGCCAACAGCCTGTGGAATCACTTACCAGCAAGCACGACGGGGGGGGGGGGGGGGGGGGGATGCATGCACACACACACACACACACACACACACACACACGCAGACACACAGACTGTTTGGGTCAAATGTGTGCATGCACGGATCGCAAGTCCAAAGATGTGCAAAACGCAGACTGGCAAACACAGGAGGAGGCATCCCGACATGCTCGTGCTTAACAATTTAGCGCCTCTGCTTTCCCACTGTGTGTGTGTGTGTGTGTGCGTGTGTGTGTGTGTGTGTGTGTGTGCGTGCGTGTGTGCGGCGAGAGGGTGATCAGCTCCTTAATGAGAAGGAACAGTAATCATATCTCCCACTGACACAAACACAATCACAACATCTGCATCTAATGCAGCCCGCCCACTCATTCTCCCCCCCACACACACTTTCTTCTTCTAATGCACAAAAGCCCCCCCTGTCCCCCCGCCCCTCCCCGCCCCTCCCCCCCTCTGGCATCTTTCACCTCAATCTCCTGCCTCCTGCTTCCATCATGCTCTCTACGTGTCCCTTCTTTCTCATCTCGGCCCCCCCTTTTTTTTTTCCTGAAATAAAACCGCCATGTAATACACAGAGATAGAAAGCTGGAGGCTGACATCCCCTTTGCTTCGTCTCTCCCTCTACCTCCCCCTTTTTTTCTCCCTCCTTTCCATCTTAATACAGCACACTCTTATTTAAGCGTGTTCCTTTGGAGGGGGCGAGGGGGGGAGGGGGGGGATTGGGGTGCTGCGGCGGCGGCAACACTATAATTCAGCAGCGGTTTGTCCAATCCATCACACGGACAATGCACACACGCCGCCGCCGTGCATCACCTGCAGGCGAGTGCGTGCTCTTTTGAGGATTGTGGCGTCTTTGAGTGAGAGAGAGAGAGAGAGAGAGAGAGAGAGAGAGAGAGAGAGAGAGAGAGAGAGTGGAAGCACACATGGCAAAGAAAGGAAGCAGAGGGGAGGGGGGGGGGGGTGGCAGAGATAGCACAGAGTGTAATATAAAGGCTAGGAGTCACATCCTCAGAGGAAACGCACAATAACGGCGTGATGATACCGAGGCAGCAGACAGCGGCGCGCGGCTTTAGCTCCAAGTAGCTGCACAGCAGGGGGGGTTGGGGGAGGGGGGCGGGACACGGAAGCCCCCTCTGCCGCAATCAAGCCTCTGTCACCATCTGGACGCCATTTTAAAACCATCAGTTCTGGCTCCCCATGTAAACAAGGGCGCGACCCCAAACATGCTCCCCTCGCTAAATGGGCTCTTTCTGGCAGCTGCAGACCCCAAAATGGCTGACCTTGTGGGGTGAGGACGGGAGCCAGAATGGCTGACTGGCTGAATTACAGGGGAGGGGGACTTCTGTTCTTCATTGCTGCAGCATTTCCGACTGTGTACGAAATACTTTTGGTTGTCGTTTGTCCAAAGTGTGTTAGTAGGGAGTTCAGCGTTCCTGCCCGTTGAGGATGGATGACTAAAGGAAAAGAGCCGTCAGGTTCAATTAAATTGGACATTTGTTCCAATCTGGAGACAGAACCGAGTTTCTATTTCAAAAAGGAAATCAATTTAACATGGCATGTGGAATATAATCTCAGATTTGTATGCAATCTGAATCCAAACGGTACTTTCCAGTCATCCAGAAATAACATTCCGGGCCACAATTTACAATTATTATAACAAAATATTTTGAAACAATTTCTCAAAGTCAAAGTTTTAAGATGTTAATCTGTTCTTTTCTGACCGCCATCTTAAAATCCACAGATACTTAATTTTAGGTCTTAAAAATATCAGTATTTGAAATCAATAAAAATGGAATTAATTTGAGTTTTTGTTCCAATAACAACTAAATAAGACGCTACATTTTAGAAAAATACGCATCAAAATGATCGTCTTTCTATAGGAGGGTAACAAAACGGGTTCAAAAAAAATAAGCGTCAGCAATTGTTTCTGATCCCTTTACAGGTTAACTGTAATTGGCATTTAGATTAACAGAAACAAATACGCAAACAGGGCTCATGAAAGGCAGATTATTGAGAATTATGATGTGCTTACATGGGTGCAGGCCGGCGAGGGAGCGTCTGTGACAGGGAGAAGCAGAGGGAGCGTGTCAGAGGGATGTGTGTATTCCTGTGGGGGAGATTGAGTGTGCGTGTTTGGGTGTGTGGGTGTGTGAACATGTGTGTTTAAGAGCAACACAAAGGGAAACAGTTGAAGATCTGATGCGAAGTTCAGACGGATGAACACATGCGCACGCACACGCACACACACACACACACAGCTCGCAGGCAGAAGTGTGGTAATGACATGGAAATGATATGGTAATGATATGGTAATCTGGCAACATTATTCTGCCCACCAGAGACTAGGGGGGCGAACAACCTGCCGCAAACACACACAAACACACACAGACACACACACGAGTGTACACACCACCACGCAGGGATCAGATGAAATCTATGGACCGACATGGGTGAGGAGGGTGAGACCAACGTGGTGGGGGGAGTTTCTTTAGTTGATTTTAGCAGCAGGCCTAAATTGTTGTGTGCTTTGCATTGAGAAGAACATTTCTACATATTGAACAAAAAAAAACAAAAAAAGTCCAACTCAAGTCCAGTCAGCAGACTTTGACTTTATTAACATAAATCGCCAGGCTATTTTGTCACGGTTCGAGATTGAACTTGTGTGCTTAAAGATACATAGTCTTTATATACTGTATATAAAAATAAAGCAGGCGAGGTCTGAAAAAAAAACAACAACCTAAAAACCGACCTACAGCTTCAAGAAGGCAAGTTGACCATAACTCAGTGGACTATTAATAGACCTCTAACTTTCTTCGTTGAATACACCACTGCCCCCGTCTGGATCAAACCCAACACTGAGCGATGGAAGGTGGTTAAAAGGAATTTATTGTATGTATATGCATTTGTTCATAAAAGGTGTCCATTAGAAAATGTACTTTATGCAAAAGTTACACAATGCAACTCATGAAGAAAACATCATTCTAAGTTTTTTTGTTCTAAGTTGTACATTTCTTGAAATATATATATATATATATATATATATATATATATATATATATATATATATATATATATATTGTTCTAAGTTGTACATTTCTTGAAATATATAATATATATATATATATATATATATAATTCCAAAATGATGATTTATGTAATGTGTTGGGAAAGCGGAAAATAAATAAATAAGCCAAAATAAATAAATACAAACTTGGGCGTGAAAGTTCATTCTTGACATTGGAAACCGTTGTCAATAATCCACATCCTGCTGTGTTCCTCAGTATGCTCGTGACCAAACGGAGCTGCTTCCAAAGACAAACTTCTGCAAAGAAAAAAGGATTAAACGGCGACATTGTTTCTTCCCTTCACATCGTCCCCCTCCCTGGTTGTCATAGTGTTTCCCTCGCTGCTCCCCTTTAAGTGGCGGTGATTGACAGGCGGGCTATATCCATGCAATATCAGCCAGCGCACGTTCCTATTCCCTCCCGGAGCCTTCATCCACCGGTCAAATTAACCTTCCGTGCCGATGGGAGGGGGGACCCGCGTGGGCCAATCAGCAGGTGATTAGGCCGGGGGTGGGTGGGGTGAGGGGTCACCGCGATGGGGCCATCGCAAGCCTGATTGGTTTCAATCAGCAGCCGGCCGCAAGGACAGCTGGGAGCTGAGCCGCAGTGAGCGCTAATCAACGCGTCCCACAGTGAGGCATGAACAGTCACACACACACACACACACACATGGACAACACGGGCCTCACTGTGTGCACACATTCACTCAGAGCCCAGGAACACACACACACACACACACACACACAATACACGAATACACACAGCGAGACATGGGAAGCAGAAATGAACAGTCGAGACCACAACAGATAAACAGATAAATCCCATAATGGAAAACCAGGAGAGAGAGAGAGAGAGAGAGAGAGAGACACTGGGAGCAACCCCAGAATCTCCCAGTAAATTGAATGACTAATTGCATTGGATTTGTTAATTTGACCACTGGCCCATCTGATAGGGGCCTGTGACATTGGTTGGCCATGCTGTGTCCTACAAACCAAAACAAGGCCTCCTCCATGACGCCTCGAATGTGGAACAATTCAGATTCTCCGCTGTGAGTTCTTGTTTCAGTCGCAGCACAGCAAGTCACGCCTAACCGGTCAGGTGAGATGGGAGAGGTATAGAATATTATAGCAATAACTTTGCTCAGCTTGGCCTAAAAGCTAAACAGGGAATAAGGTAGACACAACAGCGAAGTGTCAGCTGGTTGTGGACGTGTAAAGAAAGACGTTTTTGTGATTCAGCGGATGGTGGACATAATAAACTAAATGTTTTACGTCCATCGGGAGGAAGGAGTCCAGGATCTCCAATTCAAACTGGACAAGAAAAAGCAAAGCAAAACCTAAAATTACAACCGTACACAAGACACGATGGCATAAGCAGCCAATTTAAGACACTAACGTTTTCTTAAATCATGCAGAAATTCTTATTTTGTTCCATTTCCTTTGCGTTACTGTAGGTGTTTTCATTTAAATAAAACTACTTCAGAACTAGATTTCACTCAATTCAATATTTCAAGTTTAAAAAAAAAAAGAACTTCCCAGCATGCATCATGAGAGTTGACAAGCTCCAGAGCTTGTCAACTCTCATGATGCATGCTGGGAAGTTCAAAACTGAAAACAAGAAGGGTGCCCTTCTTGTTCCGAGCCACGTAACCACACGCAGGCGTTGCTGTTCATCACAGCCCATAATAGTTCTGACATTCCCTCTCAGGTGACCGATGCAACGTCGGAAGCGAGGAGAGACGGCGCGGAGGAGCGGGCTGCGTCCTGCGCGCTGCGGCGTCTGCGCATGCGCGGAACGCAAAGCGGAAGAGTAGCAGCTTGTTTCCCCCCCCCCCCCCCACTATTTACTGCAGGAAGAAGTTTCCTCCTCTCGCAGGAATACAACATCAACAACACAAAACCACCAGCATACAGGTAGGAGATACTACGCGACACATACATACTTGGAAAATACACAGTCGCGTTTGGAGAATGGCGTCATCGTCCGGTGGCAAACAAGTTAACCGCATTAGTGTTTTGACAACTGCCCGTTCATCTTGTGCCTTCTTTTAGCTTCCAGCTGACAAACGGCCTCTTATCAAACCAAGTTCCGACGTGAAACTAATGGTCATCTGCTACGCTTCCTTTTTAATGTCAGGGTGCTTTAACAGAGGCAATCGCAGCGGTTAGACAGAGTATCGCTTAAAAATGATTGAGCGAAAGATCCACAGCCGTAAAACCTCAGTCTCCGTCAGCTGTTTTATCTCAACGCGTCTTCACGGTTCCGCGTGACTAAAAAAACACACCCTAAAACCCTCCCGGATGACACGGATGTCTTTAACTACACGGTGGTGTAACGTGGAACCGACTACACACATTTCCGCCACCACGTCCTGCGAGGCCTTTTGTTTAATTGCAATAAAAAACAACGCCTGATCTGATCAGGTCACAGTTCCTCGCATCACTGACGTCATCTGACTTCATCTGTACACGGAGGAAAAGTTCTTCAGCTGAAAGCTGCTTAGTTGTTGCCTCGAAAAGCTGCAGCTTCCTGTGACACACTTCTGTTTTTTTTTTGTTTTTTTTTCTATATATAAAATTGTTAAGTCATTATCGTCTGGGATTGAAGACATCGCCTTCTTCCTACTAATTAATCCCCCCCCCCCCGCCCCCTCCCAAATAAGAGAGGAATTAATTTATTTCTCACTGCTTTTTTTTTTCTTCTTCTTCTTCTTTTCCTCTGCAGACGCACCGCTGCTCCCTGGGCGTGATGTCGTCCCCGTGGTTGGGCGAGTGGCCTTTACACGACACAAACGGGTCCGACCCCTTCCGCTGCTTCAGCTCCACCCAGAGCACCGTCCTCAAGGGAATCCCCTTCGGAGGAATCCCAGTGGTGCTGCTGCTCGATTTCTGCGTCTTTTTGGTACGTCCCAAAAAGAAATTGCAAGGCGGTCTGTGATGTTATGTGATCGTTTTTCCCCCTCGGTCCAGAAAGCGGTCCTGTTAAGCAATGTTAAGAACTACATGAACTAATAATCATTTGTCTATCGGCTTATTGGGTTTCTCTCCTGCTGCCCCCTGCAGGTGTTGCTGATCGTCTTCTCCGTCATCAGGAGGAAGTTCTGGGACTACGGGCGTCTGGCGCTGGTCGCGGACAACGTGGGGTCAGTTCACGATCTCGCGCGCGCGTCCCCCAATTTGTCGCGGGACAGACTTTCGAGCTCCGACGTGACATTCAGGTGGTTCTTCGTTCTTTGGGTGTCAGGTTCACCGAGTCGACGCGCCGGCGCTACGGACGCATGTCGTCCAGCGCGGACGACGTTGAGAATGAATTGGTACGTAAATAAAGTCTTTGTCATCACTTTCAGCACCAAAATCCGCATACGGCATAGAACAACCTTACGCCTCAGTTTTTAAAATATCACAGCACTTTCTTTTTGACCTGTCTTCAATCACATATAACCAAATAATCCGTATGACTATAAACCTCATTGAATGTTGGTGATCAAGGTACCTTTCTGTTTAGGGATTCTGCTCTTGGCTGCCTTACATCGTCCGGATGGAGTGAGTGAGCTTCGCTGGTCATTGTTTGTGCACCTGCTGCTTATACCATCCCTCTCTTTATCTGTGTGTGTGTGTGTGTGTGTGTTTCAGTGAGGAAAAGGTTAAAGCCAGGTGTGGCATGGATGCTGTTCACTACCTGTCCTTCCAGCGGCATCTGATCGTCCTGCTGTTGGTCATATCCGTCGCCTCCCTCGGCGTCATACTGCCCGTCAACTGGTCCGGAGACCTGCTGGGTGCGTCCGTGTCGCCGTTGGCTCGAGCTGTACCGTTTTGCGTGCTTTATTTTAAAGGGCCATTTCATGCACAGAACGGCTCAGCTGTGCGTGTGTTGATGGTTCCAAATGAGAGTCGAGCAATCAAGAGCCGCGCTGACCTCTTCATAATCGGCGGCTTGTTTTCATCACTGCGGATCGTGACCATTTTTTTTTTTTTGTGAAATCCAGAATTTGGATCTTTTCCAGTTCATTTTCTCCTCCTCTGTGGTTTTCTCTTTTCCAGAAAATACTCCACACAGTTTCGGAAGGACGACTATTGGGAATCTTCAAAACGGGTAAAAAAAAAAAACGGATGTTAAAAGCAGTCGCAGAAACGACAACAGCGTTGTGGGTCGCTGGAGACAAAATGCTTCTTGGTTTCTGTCGTTTTTTTTTACTCTCTAGAAACGACCTGTTGTGGCTGCACACGGTGTTTGCGGCTCTGTACCTGATCCTGACCCTCGTTCTGCTGCGACGCCACACCTCCCAAATGAAAGGCATCCGCAGAGAGACGGTGGGATACGAGAGATTCTCTTTTTTTATATCACACCCGTCTGAGGAGCGGAGTGCGTAATTGTATGAAGTGGATTAACCGACCGATGTTTCTCTCTCTGCTTGTAGACCAGAAACACGCTGTTTGTGTGTTCGGTCCCTAAAGCGGCCACGGAGGAAGCCGTAAAAACTCATTTCACGTGAGTCGTATTGAAAGAAACTAATTGGGATTTTCCCTCTGGGCGCCGTGTCCTCGCCCGTTACCATGAATGGCGGCCATCTGCTCCCTCTGGTCGACGCCGCCACTGTTTTTTTTTTTTTTGTTTGTTTTTTTTGTGCAGAGAGGCGTACCCTTCCTGTCGAGTGTGTGCCGTGACCCTCGGCTACAACGTGGCCAAGCTCATGCACCTGGATAAGGAAAGGTAAAACTCAGCAGCTCTGCTAAAGTTATTAGCATTAGAAATTACACTGAACCAAGCAATCGGCAGCGTGCGAAGGCAGGCACACAGATGTGTGTGTAAAGCGATGACTTGATGTTTACTCGCGCTTCATATTTACCAAGTTAAAACGTGTTTTGCTTGTCGGTTAACTATCTGCACCCCTCCCCCTCCAGGATGCGAGCGGGAAAGAACCTGTGCTACTACGAGCGCGCCTTGAGGAAAACCGGGAAACGCGAAGCCATCAACCCCCGCCTGTGCGGTCAACTCTGCTGCTGCTGCGCCAAATGCGACGAGGTCAGGTGACCCCCGAAGAATGCGGTCAAAAGCAAATGCATCGTTTCCAAACTGTTTTGACTCCTTTCACTACAACCCAAAGTGTGCGTGTGTGTGTGTGTGTCCTCAGGTTGACGCCATCGAGTACTACAGCACCAAAGAAAAGGAGCTGCTGGAGCAGGTGAGGGAGCAGACGGAGCTGGTGCCGCAGCGCCCCCTGGGGATGGCCTTCGTCACCCTGCAGACCGAGGCCATGGCCAAGTAGTGAGTGCCAAACTCGGAATGTGTGTAAATAGCAGGACGCACCCGACTCGAGGTGCGTGGCGGTCCGGCAGCAATGCTGGTTTATTGGTCCATTGAGAGAGCTTCAAACCCGAATGTACCCGGAGGCATTTCACCTTGACGAGTTGCTTCCAGTTGTGGAACATAGCTGTTTTATTTGTCTGCCATTTATTGTTACAGTTTCCACTCTGATTGGTTTCTCTCAGGATTGTGTTTTGTTAGTAACGGGGACGCGCCGTGATATCACGCTGTGGTGCGGCTCGTCCGGCAGCGTCGTGTCGGCTGACTGCGCTCGTTTTTTTTTTTTAAATGTGCGCGCATTACTTTTCACTGGAAGCAGGCCGCCGGGTTAACGTGCGTCACCGACAGCTGTCGTTTGCTCACCCTCAGCATTCTGAAGGACTTCAACGCACTCGAGTGTGGCGGCCCAAGCTGCTGCTGCGGGCGACCGCCGCAACCTTCGCAGGAGAGCGGCACTCTGAAAGTGAACAAGTGGAGCGTCAGCTTTGCACCCCACCCAAAAAATGTGTACTGGTAGGGGCCTGAAACGGCGACATGCAGACGATATGAACTGGCATCAAGCATCATGTAATATTGTCATTAACAAGCTTTTAGCAGCATGTTTTCTCCACATTGTGCGGCCTTTTGGTGTGTAACTGTTGTGTGTTTGCCTGCAGGGCCAATCTGTCAGTGGGAGGTTTCACCTGGTACATGCGCTACCTGATGCTCAACTTCTTCCTCTTCTTCCTGCTGACCTTCCTCACCACTCCCTCCATCATCATCAGCACCATGGACAAGTTCAACGTGACGATGCCGATCAACTATCTCAACGTGAGACTTCCACTCGCCGACGCCGACTCGTCGCAGCTGTTATTTTTAGATTTCTAAAACGTGTGTGTGTGTGTGTGTGTGTCCCCTCCGTCCCCCTCAGAGCCCCATCATCAGCCAGTTCTTCCCCACCCTCCTGCTGTGGTCCTTCTCTGCGCTGCTGCCCACCGTAGTTTACTATTCCACGATCGGAGAGGCTCACTGGAGCAGGTGGCGGCCGCAAACGGGACACGCGACGGAAAGGGGTTTGATTCCCGTCGGTGGCAGAAATGTTGTGAAATGTTCCCCATCTGTGTGTCAGGTCCAGTGAGCAGCTGAGCATGCTGCGAAAACTCTACTTCTTCCTGCTGTTCATGGTGCTGATCCTCCCCTCGCTGGGACTCACCAGGTAATCTTCACTCAGCGACGGTTCTTTTTCAGTCACACTCTTGGTTGTTGTTGTTTCCTGTAGCGATCCGCGCTGGTCAGGTGGGGTGATTTGCTGTAGGTAGATTCCTTTTTTTTAAAATTTGGTACTGAACCCAAATGCCTGTTTATTCAAAGGGCATGACTCCCGGGATGATGGATACGTTTAGTCATAGTGCCTCACTTTCTCTGTTCTTCTTGTTGTTCCCCTCGTTAGTCTTCAGGTGTTTTTCCGCTGGCTGTTTGATAAAGAGTTTCTCTCAGATGGGAAACTGAAGTTTCAGTAAGTAATCCCTTTCCTGCCATGTTTCTTTTGATAAATAAATACAAAAATCCTAACCAGTTAATTCAAATGTTGGATCTTACATCTCTTCTTGATTACATATTTGAGAATCATCTGATTTTACTTTCTTGCTTTACATTTATTATTTAATATTTCTTTTCTTTTGTTTCCCCTTCCACCCAGGTGTGTGTTCCTACCTGACCAAGGAGCGTTTTTCGTCAACTACGTGATCACGGCGGCGCTGGTGGGCTCTGGGATGGAGTTGCTACGGTTGCCAGGGTTACTGCTTTACACCATTCGACTGGCGTTTGCCCGCTCTGCCGCTGAAAGGAAATACGTGAAACAGGTGTGTAAATGCACCGGACATTAAAGAAAATCAATTGTGTAACAATTCAAAAGTAAAAATATTTAGTTTAGCTTTTTCTAAAAAAATACCTTCAATTCGAGATGCTGTTTAAAGACATTGTGGTCATTTTTGCGCTTTTCCCTCCGTGTCAACCTTTTGTCTGACTTGTGTTTTACAGAATCAGGCGTACGAGTTTGAATACGGAGCCATGTACGGCTGGTGCCTCTGCGTGTTCTCCGTCATCATGGCCTACAGCATCATCTGTCCCGTCATCGTGCCGTTCGGTGAGTCGTTCGCTCCAACCCCTCTGCAGATACTTTCATTGCTTCTTGTATATAAAATATCAAAAGTGTTTTATTTTATCTAAAGATACTAAATCTGTGTGTGACTCTTCTCAGGTCTCCTGTACATGATGCTGAAGCACCTGGTGGACAAACACAACATGTACTTTGCCTACCTGCCTGCTCGCATAGACCGCCAGGTGCACCTGGGCGCCGTCAATCAGGCCGTGGCGGCGCCCATCATCTGCCTCATCTGGCTCTACTTCTTCTCCGTCCTGCGAGCAGGTGAGGAGCGAGAGCGCCGTCGGCGTGACCTGAGGCTCACAAAGGGGACACTTGGAAGCAAGCACCTTTTTTGGCCCCGAAGACAGACTGTGCCGCCGTGTAAACGCTTTTTTTTTTTTTTTTTTTTTTGCGTTGCAGGTTTCTGGACCGCCACGTCTCTGTTCACGCTGGTGGTCCTGTGCTTCACCGTCCTGGTCTGCGTCGGCTACACCTGCTTCGGTCATTTCAAGTACCTCAGTCCGCACAACTACGCGGTGAGCGTTTGGGTTTTTTGGGGTCTCGCCCCCCCCCCCTCCCCTCCCCGCCGAGCCTTCACCTGGCTTGTGTTTTCTCCTTGCAGGTGACGGAGGAGGACGAGGAGGAGGCGGAGGCCGCGGAAGAGAACGCCATGGTACTGTACTTGTTTTTAATACAAAGTCCACAGTGCGAACACAAAGATCGGAAGTATTTAGGGCAAGTTCGCTCACCTGGGCTCTGCTGTAAATTCCATAACCCGATTTGTGGCCCCTGGAGGTTTGTTATTCATTATCAAAGTAAAACAGCTGAGCTTTTGAGGTCAATGTTTCGTCTTTGGTTTCCTGAACAATGCGCCGAAGGCCTGATCGCTATCAATGATCGCACTCGTGGCACTTACTTCGGTTCCTTCATTTTCATCCTTGCAGTATTGCATCATATGCCGGGGTTACACCAGGGCACAAAAACAGGCCATTTGCCCCATTTGCACTCCAACCCTTAAGAGCCCTTTTTGGTTTGTTTTTTCAGTACTCGTCCCTTCTTTGTGTTGCGTAATCGCAGGTCTACCTTCCCAGAGTGCTCGATCCCAAATCACCCGCCAGCACACAACAGGGCTCTGAAGACCAGGAGGACTACGGCTCCACAGAGGGCAGCCCGGCCCGCGGCGCCGACCCGACGGAGGGCGGCAAATCGGACGGCTGAATCTGCGACGCGCCGCCAGTCCGCTTCGTTCACAAAGGGCCCTCGAGCATGAGGCGCTCGCACAAACTGGTACGAGCGAGCCGGGAGAGAAATTGTGTTTACAAATTGACTCTTTTATTTTGAATGTTGGGCGTGAACACGTGTTTGAAGACCTTCGTTGGTGTCGGCCATGAGTCTGCCGTCATCAACCACTGCTGAAAGTATTTAATAGTTTTGTCATTTCATTCATTCGAAGCAATCAGGAGCTTGAAAAGCTGTCAATTACACGTCATATATAGTTTGAATCTTTTGAAATATTTGAAATATAGATGGATTCCAGATGCTTAAATATCACCCGCACTTAAAATGTTCTGTTGATCTCATTGTCGAATACGACAATATCAAAAATAACATTTCCAAAAAGCAAAAGGACTTATTAACTTATGCGTTTGGAGGGATACAAGTGAAAAGCACCGCTGGGGCCTTACAGGCAAGACGGAAATGGGAATTTATTAAATATTCTGGTCCCTTTTTGCACTTAATACATTTCAAACATCCATCAGTGCTCTGTATACGTCGCTCGCCAGTCCTCTGGGGGTTATTTTTGCATGAAACTCGGCATTTAAAAAAAGCCAAAATGTTGGATTCCAACACTTGGAATCTATTATTTGCACATGCTGAAGCTTATTATGCAAGTTCCACCAGAACGATGAAGCCAGCGACGCTGACGCCAAAGAGGCGGACAGGCAGAGCTTTCTGTTCGTCACTTGCTACTTTGTTCTAGTCTAGATTTCTTCATGGGGCCTTTTTGTGACGCTTTTTGAGGACAAAACCTGCCATGAGAATAATCAATATTGCCTTATGTTCATAATGCACTTTCTATATCAAGAGATGCCTGTTTTAGTGTCTGCTAACTAGATTTGTAATTTGACAAGAGAACATTCAGTACTGCTGGAATTGGGCAACCAAAACCTTTCGTTGGGAGCCAATCTGTTTCAGTAATGAATGAATGTTTGAAACTGATCATTATTTCTAAATGTGCCTTCTGACATGTATTGTAAATACCAACTTTGTAACTGTACAGTGCTGAACAATGTGTTCAGAGATGACATGTTAAGAGGAACTCTCAGCTTTGTACACGATCATATAAATCAACTGTAAACAATCCTCCGAGTCAGTTTTCAGATACAAACTGAACAACTTTGCAGTCATGAGCGTGTCTGACCAGCTGGAGGCGCTGTTGAGCTGCAGTTGGGTTGTAAAACAAAAAAAAGTGTGGGGTGGAGAAAAGGACAAATGCACAGTGTTTCATTGAGGATTTCTAACTTATTCCAGCATTGTTATGGGCCGACAATTCCAGTGGCTCCGCCTCCTCACCTGATCTTTCACTATTGTCTCTTGCTTCCTTTTGCTTTGCCCTTTTCCCCTTTCTCACCGCGGGAACTGCCTCGGCTGATAAGAAGCTGTATTTGTACGGCCTTTAACTCTGCAGTGACTACTTGTTAAAACAGGGTAATGGGGTGCTAAGCTAACATATGCAGGTTATTAACGGTGGTTTGGAGACCGGCTCCAACTGTTGGATGAGGATCAGAGCACCGATGGAGCCCAACAATAGTTCTTGAAATAAAAAATCAGAAACATCAGCTTTTGATAAACTCCTTTGTATTGTTTAACCACAACTATCTGACACATAAGAAAGCCCTTTGGGACTTTTAAGCTGCTGCTAACAACATGTTTAGTCGCTCGGTACACGACGTCTCAACATCGATTTTCATCTTTATAACATCTGTATGAGCAAAGTTTGTTGACCGTGCGTAACCCCTGATGTCGGACAAAGATGAAGCGTTGCAAAACGCTGTTGCTGCGTGCGTCTGATTAAGCAACAAAGATATTGCCCCCAGTGCTGAACGATGTCGAAAGCAATAATAAAACCCACAATTTACCCCGTCTTTTTTTTTTTTGGATGAAAATCTAATAACCACAATAAATGCGCACTGCGTGAGGCTTGGAGGGGAGACTCAAACGGGGTCACATGGGAAAGCTGCGCGGGGTCAGGATGCAGCGCCGCCAACGACTTCCAGATACCAGGATGAGCTGGGAAAAGAGAACCAGCGTGTGATGTTAAGACACCTGATACGACGTCGGCGGGGTCGTGCGTGCGAAGTGCGCGCCTCGTGCACTTGCTGCTCCAGATGACGGTTCCCCTGCGAGCTCAGTGCAGCGAGGGAGGGGGGAGGGGGGACGAGGGGGGGGGGGGGAAATGTGTACGTTAAGGCCGCAGGAGCCTGGGAAGCGTTTGCCAAATGTGAAAGATTGAAGGAAAAAAAAAAACTGGGAGCGGTTTGTAGCAGCCGACGTTGAAACGGCTCGGCCAGATGTTCTCACAGACGCTGAATCCATCACATGAATCCACTAATAAGAAACCGCTCGACTTGGCCGCTCGTTTTGGTTCTTAATTGCTGACGAATTTCCCAGTTTGTGCGGACTGATTGAAAAAATATTTAGAGGAATAGGTGTTGAAATAGAATATCATTCTTGCTGAGCGTTGGGTGAGAGCTGCCTGCCGCTCTGTGAATATAAAGCTGCAGCTTTAAATAGACGGTTCAGCTCGCACCTGCTGCTTGTGTTGGTGCTGAGCTAATTGTCAGTATACCTTCGTTTTTAGTGCAGACACGAGAAAAATGTTCTCAGCAAATAAGCGTTTTTTTTTTTAATACGATGTCTGACTTTTCCTTTACAGCGTTGGGACCAAACATGTAAGCAGGAAGCTTGACCTTTGGAAAAAAAAAAAAAAGATATTGATGCCATTTCTGAGTGACCTTAAACACAACATTTGTTGGTTCCCGATCGGTGTCTCAGCAGTGATTTGACCTTTTTAAGCTACGGGTTTACACAACACGCCCTTCTCCGGATCAAAATATTTCTCCAGTCGTAATCTAAATCTAAAAGCTCGCGGCTCGTATGTAGGTGTGCTGCTCGCCGAACTCAGTGGCCTCGCTGCATTCTTGGTATTGTTGTCGTCTGCTCTTTTGTCCAACTACAGACACCATTATTAAGTCACTTCTCTCTCAGCATTCACTTGAATGCGTGTGTGTGTGTGTATTAAATAGGAATAAACCCCTTTCGGACTTTCGTAGGTTTTGAGGTCAGGTTTCCTTCATGTCACCACTAAGATCGATGGATGTGACCTCTGACTGCCCCAATTTGTATATAAACAAAGCACTGGCCAATCGCGGCATCGCGTGGGAGGGCGCCAGCCAATGGGAGCCGCTGGCAGCATCGTGCTTCGCGGCACTCCCACCTTTTGTCCCGCCGGGATTAGCGCCGTGGCAACGCCGGTCGCCTGGGAGGCGAGTTTCCCAGAGCAGCGGGACCGGGACAGAAACAGGACGCTTCACTCCCTGAGTATTGACCTCCCCTCCCGTCCAATTGGGAAACAGGGCCGTATGGAGAGACTGTGTGTGTGTGTGTGTGTGTGTGTGTGTCTTGTGTGAGTCGCTCAACGTGGCCTCTCCAACTCCAAAACTTCCACCTACACTGCCAACTCTAATGGGGTGACATCCTGAGCCACAAGCTCAGGGTGTGTTTGTCTGTGCGAGTGATTGGATGGGCTGCTGAGGGGCCGTCCTTGTGTGTTCTCTTCTGTGTGGGGGGTACAAAAAAAAAAAAAAAAAAAAGAAAGTCACCCCACTCTCCCCCTCCTCCTCTTTTTTTTTTTTTTTCTTGGTGCACTGCGTTGGCCGAGGGGGCAGAGCGCCAGACAGCTGAAATCACCGCTGCTGATGGAGCATGTGACTCCGGACCGAGGCCCTTTTGTTTGGACAATTACAGCCGACACACACAGAGCCCTGGAAGTGCAGTGTGGCATGGCAATGAATGGGCATTAGGAATTATTAAAAAGCTGCTCGGGTTCTCCGGAGAAACTGCCCCGAAGACGGGTTCTCAGAGTCCCAGCCCTCGAGATTTCCTCGTGAAATCAAACCTATTTTATTAATGTTTAATTTATTCTTCTTTTTTTTTAAAGCAAAAGCCATTCTCTGTATTATTTTTTTTTATTCTGACCTCTCACACAACAGTTTTCATTGTTCCCATGCTGGATTCAAATTGCCTTCCCACGCCCAAAGGGATTCACAACAAACAAAGCTGGCTTCACATGAAATTGGCAGGTTTGACACAACAGTAAGAAATCTGGGATTTGCAGCTCTGATGCAGGATTAAGCGAGTGGGCAGCAGGCAATGAGGCGGATATCGGTGAGGTTAAATTACAAACGCAACGCTGGGTTACGTGCATGCCTCATTTCCTGCTTCTTAAAAGGAAAACTTCTTCCTTGATGAGTAATATCACAGAAATAAAAAAAAAAATAGTGAAATAATCAACAACTCGTATAGATTTCATGGACATTTTTAAGGTTTCGTTAGTGAGGATTAAAATGATTCCAATCAGCATGAAGGAGAACACGGCCCTGATTGTGATTGTTACTTGACACAATATAAAAATAACAAATTCAGAAACGCAGAAACAAATCATGACAGAGGAAGCCATCAACCACGGCGAGGGACGAAAATAGGATCACCAACCGCAATTAGGACGAACCGAATCGTCCAAAATGGTTTGTTGGGCAGAAGCCAATGGTGTTTTCCAAAGGTCCAGTAACTTAAGCCAGCGTCCCACTGGGTCTACTGGTTGGGACTGTTGGACTCGAGCCAAGGCAAACCAAACAACCACGTTTCTTTTAAACAGGATTTGCTCCGCATTCGCTGCTCTGAGAATCAGTGTCCCCCTCCCTCCATCCCCCCCTTCCTCCCTCCATCCCCCCCGAGACCCGGAAGCTACACAGCAAAGCTTTAAAGCGAAGACGTAAATTAGTGATCAGAAAGCAGGATGCGAATGATGGTGGACGACGGCTGTATTCTACAATAATAGGAACAACTCTTCACCTCTTTGGGTGAACATCAACGGGCTCTCGGGCTGTTTCTAATAAGAAACACACACACACACACACACACACACACACACAATAATTGTCTGTGCCTAAATGTGCCCTGGGATGGCCTCCTGTTACCATAGAGGGATCGAAGCATGCATCCTGCCAGCTGTGCAAAGAGCTTAAGTGATTCTGTCATCTAGACATTTGGTTCTTGTACCAGACACAAAACTGTGTGTGTGCTTCCTTAGTCAAAGAGAGGGGGGGGTCTACACACAGAGCAGCAGAAAAAGAAAATTACGAGATGGCATTTAAAGGGACATTTATGCATTGTAGGTTGTGTGTGTGTGTGTGTGTGTGTGTGTGTGTGTGTGTGTGTGCTTGGTTCAGACATTTGTCTTATCACAGTACGACGTTAATTTACCTGTCGCCCGTTTTTATAAATTAACTGGTGTCTGTATCATTTTATAACAGGAGATAAGAAATTGAGGGAACAAATGAGAAAGTAATGAGGGACTAACTGATAGTATTGGTTAATGATTAAATGCTAATCCCTTTTTTTATGGGGTGATTCGTTTATAAAGAGACAAATTAGGAGAACTCGATAATAGATGAATAGTACAATGGATTAACTGCTCCCCAGCAAATGAAGGATAATTGTGATTGAACCGACTGGGGGGGTCAATATAAATGAATCATTGATTAAGCTAATTAATAGTTTTGGGACACTTAGGGATGAGCGATGTAAAGATATTGCGTTTGATTTTTGACTTTCACCCGAAAGGAATGATGTTTACACGTGAGCACCGGTATCATCACTATTATGGGATTTGCTCCTTACCGGTATAGACTAAATAGAGCCATATGACTATGGACGTACTCACGTCTGCCTCTGCACGCACGCACGCACGAGCGCACGCACTTGAAAAGGGGCGTGACGTCATACCAGACTACTCCCGAGGGCTCTGCTTTGTATAAACACACCGGAAATCACACGTCAAACACTTGATGTTTCCTTGCCGTTTCCGATGTGATATTTACCCGCTTGGTAAAAACAAAAGATTAACGGAAGAAAAAAAAAAAAAAAAAAACAAATTGGCGCGTTGCCATGACAATCGGCGCAACGGGGCTTGTTGTCCTTAGAAACCACGCCGGCTTTGGTCCGGTTAGCTCTATGCGAACTAGCTCATTAGAACACACCGGATATCGTTCAGATTAACTATTATCTATAAAGCCGTTAACTACAACAACAACAACAACGATGGACTCGAAATCGTTGTTCTATTCTCTGGACCTGGTGGCCGGTAACGGCTGCACGCTGAGCGGCGAGCACCGAGCCGCCCTGCAGACCTCCATGGTGCTCCTGAAGAAAAACTACAAGTTCCACCGAGTCCTGCTCTGGGGCAAGATATTCGGATCCAGGAAGGATTACTTCATCGCTCAGGGGAGGGGAGCCGATGAGCTGGTGGATAAAAAGAATCTCTACAGGTGACGTACAGCCGCCACGGTGGTTCTGTTCCACGTCTGCACACAGTGAAATAACATCACCTGTCCCCCCCCCCACTTTTTTGTGGTCTCCACGCCCGCAGCTTCGACTGCGTGGACTGGTTCCTGCTCCCCAGCGCCACAGAGTCTATGGTCCAAGAAGCGTCCATAGCCGCGAAGAGGCCCTTCATCGGAGACCCCTCTTTTGTGTACGAGAGCCTGGAGACGAGTGAAGGACAGGATGGCGCTCTGGAGAGTCAAGTAGTGGTCAGTGGGAAAGGGTCAATAGTATCCAGTGGTAAACAATGCATATGATTTATAAATAAATCCATCCTTGTTGGCAGGAGGAAGTGTTTCACCCGAGGAGACTAGACATCGTGAAATCTTTTTTTTCTCTCACAGCGAATTTGTCGAATGTATCTGCAGAGATGGACTGACGTTGTTGTTGTTGTTGTTGTTGTTGTTGGTTCGGTTTTAGGCCCAAGTCAGCGAGGAGAGACGGCTCGCCGTTACGGTCCATCAGATCGACGAGGAAGCGTCCGTGGTGCCGCGCGGCGCCTTCGTCAAAAGGCCGCGCGGCCTCGTCCAGGTCAACCCCAGCTTCGGTGGTAAACACACATCAGTCTGTGCTTCTTCGTCCTGCAGCATGTGAATACCCTTCCAATGGCCCAACGTACTTACCAACGTGCAATGTTTGTTTTTTTGTTTGTTTTTTTTTAGGTTTGTCTCACTCACAAGCAAAGAAGCTCGACAACTTCCTTCACTTTAGAAAAGCAAAGGATCCGAATAAGAAAAGCCTCCTGGAACTGGGCGATATGAGTCCAGCCATCGACTTCCTGGAGACGCTGAGTGACGACGTCCCTAAAGGTGAAACAGCAGACTCGAGTCACCACGCGCAGACAGACTTCATCGTCGCCTGCTCTGCAACTACCGGAGTACATCGAGTCGCGTCCGATCGCTCGCATGCTCAGTGAGATTTCAGAGGTTTTGTTTAGAGATCAGACCAGCGCGGTGAGATTCTCCTCCGATCCGGATCCATCATTACAGGCGTGGTTTTAGGCCTCCTCGGGGTACTTTCCACCTGCCGCGCTGCAACCTACGAGATGAGGTGTGACTTTAGCGTGAATCATTTTGGTAATTCGACCGACTGAAAGTCCAGAGGCATTTCTTTCAAGTATGAAGGGAGTCACTTCCACGGGTAAACCACGGACAATTAAACAAGGTTGAAAGTCACCGGACACGCCTACCTGGCGTGATGGAATAGATCTTCTGGGAACATGTGGGCAGAACTGCGTAGAGCGGTATGACAACCAGATGACTGTTTGTCTGGCCTTTTGGATCCGGCTCCATGGCCAACTATGGTCAATTACTTCATCGGAAAGTTCCAGATAATCGGTGCGTCATAAATATATAAATATATTAAAACCAGATTAAAAAAAAAAAACGCGGGAGGAGAACCACCTGAAACCTGAAAGTCCAATGAGTAATGGGACGGCTCTCTTCCGTGGAAAATCATACGCTAAACAATTCAAGTAATGTTACGGTGGAGAAATTACTCAATTTCGAAATAAACGACTTGAGTGACTTGTAACAGACTGGATTTGATTCCTCAGTAACTTTTGAAGTAGTTTAAAGCATAAAACCAAAATAAGCAAACACGTATACGTATATAAATAATGAGGGAAGTCATGAGGTTAGTTGCATAGCCGGGCGTCCTGTATTCAGATGGCGGGGCTCATGGACATGTAACGGCTGTGTGATGCGTCAGGAGGGCTTTCACGTGTGTGTGTGTGTGTGTGTGTGTGTATATGCTGGCGTGTGTCATCCCTGCGGCTGACATTACACAGCCCTCACCGGACCGCATTGTTTTAAAGCGTGTGGTACGTGGTAGGATGAACCACATCTAAAAGACAGGCGCTTTCCCCTCTGACGGTTTCCAGCGCCCGACTCACGGCTCGGTGTTCCTCATCCAGCCGGAACTGAAACGAGTCATTTACTTTCAGCTGATTTACACTTTTAAAAAAGGCAAAAAAAGGTTGTGACACCCAAACATATTCAGGTTTGACTGTAAAAGGCACAAAAGCTTTAGTGGATTATCATCTAAATCATTTCTAAAGATCACTGTGGCTTCTATTTAAATTCCATTCAACGTCCTCCTCCTCTTAACGGCAATTGTTTACAGCAAGCCGGCTTTGTTTGTGCGTGCGTCTAGGATCATGGAGTCATCAGTATGAATGTGCCGGCAACGTGTGCGTCCTTCGCAGCCTGCTGTGGCTCGGCCTGACCGTCTACCATCTGCCAACGACGCCGCAGCACGGATACATCTACATCGGCGATGGGACCAAGAACCTGAGCCTTCCCTTCATGCTGTGAGAGGAAAACTTTTACACCACGTATTTGCACTTTAGAATTCTGTTGTTCGGGTGAACCCTCAGAATTAAATCTATGTTCACATTTTCGGTCTCGTCTTGAAACAAATAAACTCGAGTGATTACAGTCATGCAGTCTGTCCACAAGCTCTTTGTTGCTTAGAAAAAAAGCTATTCCTTTACAGTAACCACATGTTGAGAGGCAGAGTAAGCAGACCCGTTTTTATTTGCACATCTGCGTGGCCTTGAGTATACACAGTCAATATACCACCTACTTTCAAACTGTCACACTGACCCAGTTGTTGCTCACATTAGGTTGTCACAAAGTTCACTTCAAGGGCTTTTTTGAAAACCAGCAGAGACAGAAGAGACGGTCCGGGGTCAGGCAGAGGGTGACGCAGCTCGATAAACAAAAAAAAGGTAGAATAAATACAAACGGGTGAAGCTTTTAGGCCCCTTTCTCACGGAGAGATCACCAACGTGGGGCCCACCCAGTCTCATCCGGCCGCTGATTCACCAGGCCGCCGGTCCTTCAGTGCCTTATGTTGAGGTGCTTGACGCCGTAACGCACATTGTCCTGGAGCAGTCGGTCGCCAACCGCCATGCGCTTCTTGCACCACTTCAGTCCACTTCTATATATGGGTTTCGCCGTGTCAATGGACCAGTGAGTGAGGTATCTGCACGACAGAAAATGGTTGCTGGCTTCAGTTGGACTGACAGTGGATGGAAAACACGCGCATGTAGGAAGACACACGTGTATACATTACCTATTGAGCTGTGGCTTGGGCCTCCTCGGGACGTGGCCCTCTGGGAGTTTGGGTTTGTGGTCAGGAAGCAGACCTTCAAGGGAGAGAAAACACAATTTAAAGTCATCGAAATTCGGCATTAGCAAGGCAGGTCTAAAAAAAAAAAAAAGTACAACACACAGAGTTTTTTGGTGACCATCGATGCTGCGTATTAGATACACAAAATCCAACCTGGAGCTAGAACTTTCTCGCAGTTCGAGTTTTAAATGTCGTCGAGATCAACATCGCTGAAACTATTTGTCGACAAATCAAAATCCCCCCAAAATTATGAACCAACAGATTATGAATAAACAAGTCTTTTGAGTGGGGTGTGCACGAGGTGCTTAACACGGACCTGCTCGCTGAGCCATCTTAACGCAGACGGCGATCTTGCGATGCTCCTCTGGACAGAGACCAGTGATTTTCTTTGACAACATCCCTCCATCTGACCTGATGAACTGACTCAGCAACAGGACGTCCTAGAGCGTTTTGAAGCCAACCAGGCACAATAAGCAGCTGACACACATGTCATGTAGGATGTCTGCGATTGACTGTAGACGTACTTACCGTGTAGTTGTATTTGTGCTGCAGATTCCACCTGTAGATGGGACACTTGGCTGCCGGGTTCGGGGGCTCGGGCGCTGCTGAAACGTCCACTATTTGTCCCTCAACCTGACAGATTGTGATCAGACATTGTTCCTTGTTGTTTACTTGATATTTGTGCAGCAAGAGCGAGTAAAATAAAACATGGGACTCCCAACAGCTTATGTGACTGTGTGCCAATGTCCTCACTCATGATCGTATGCGGTAATGAGCCTGCACCCAAACATGTTTTTATTTTGTACCTTTTTGTGAGAGAGCAGACATGTGGGGAAAAAAGGCTGAGCAAATCCAGTGTGGTTTTTTTTCTGAGCGGGTAAATAGACCAATGTAACAGCTTTTAAAAAGCAATAAAGGGTTTTAGACCACATCCAGTTCTACTAAGATAACAACAACACGAAACTTTGAGTTCAGAGTTTTACTTACCGTTTTTGTTTTACCGTCCTGCTTCTCCACCACTGCAAAACAAGCAGACATATTATGTTTTTTATCAGATATTTAAATACAAAACATCTTTAATGTCTTCCTAATGTGGTGCCAAAGCAGAATGTGCTTAGCTGAGGCTACATCCTCAAACCAGCTTCTACTTGTGTTGATTTTACATGATGTACTCGGAGGAAATGCCTCTAATCGCTGTCAGTGTCTCCACGTTAGCATGCTAGCTAACATTAGCTCTTCTTACATCGGAAGGCTACAATCTTTACTCCGAGATATAAATCTTACCTTGGCGGATGCCTCGACTCTGAATGGTTAGCGCCGATAGTTGTGGAATATTCACCCCCCGCTGGACCTTCGTGTTCACTAGTTTCAAACTGGAAAATGAGGTCCATACAGACCTCAGCACACTGCGCGCTGCCATGTTTACGTCCCGACCTTCGCCGTCGTCTCTTCCGGTCCGGTGAAATCTCGCGAGAATAGAAAAAGAGGACCACGAAACAGGTCCAATTCCAACAGAAAGCAGGTTTAATAAAGTAAACAGATCGACTTAAATTGCGCCCATGTACGTGTATTACACGTGATTGTGATGTTTGCATGGATATTAAATTGCACAGGATATTAAATTTCAGATATAGATAAATAACATGGGTTTATAATCGTTAATCAAACTTTGCTTCCCAGGACAATATTTCATAAGACAAGATCTATCTTAAATAATCCATATCACAACCTAGAATGGAGCATTTAAACATAACGTGCCAGTCCGGGGGAAAATAACTTCCCTCTGTGATAAACTGCAGCACGTGGATCCGAGAGATACTTTCATCCTTGCACTGCTTTTGTTAAAATGCTGAGAGTTCATAACAAAGATAGGGCCAAGGCTTTTGCTTTGTTGTAGAAACTCGAGGATACAGGTAGATTCTTCGTGCCACAATACAGAGACTCAAAGAACATCAAGAGTGTGATGCCCGATAGTGTTATCACGAGAACATAATGCCATTATGCACTCATGTTTTTGTTTGCTGTTTTCAGGAATTTTCAGAAATCTGTTTTAACAAAAAAAAAGCACAAAGAAAGATGAGAGAGGCTGCAAACATAGATCTGCAAAGAGATGTCCCTTCTTGTCCCCCCCCTCCTGTTTGAGTTTGTACCGCACAATTAACATCTTGTATGTAAACAGTTTCCTTTTTGTCCTCGTAGAAGGTCACCATTTCCCAAACAAATTTGTGAAAATGTTAATATGTAACATTCAGTTTGCCATGAGCACCAGTGTTCGTATTACAGAACCAGTGTTCTGTAATACATTACTATCAGTTTACAGGCCCTTTTGTTCGTACCATACAAAAGGATTTCATGGTTAGTGGGAACTAGTAATGCATCAACAAACCCTGCAAGCTGTAACCTAAGTTTTGCACTATTTTAAGTATTCAAATATAAATTCCCGAGTGTTTTAGGAAGGATATGTGCTTTTTAAAAAAAAAAAAAGATGTAGAAAAGAGTTTTGGAGCCTCATATTGTGGATACTGGACATTGTAGTTGTTTATTTACTGATATTAGACTACTTGCACGTGATATGACGGCCACATATATTCCAGTAACCACAGCAACAGTAGAATAGGTAGAGAAGATCTTTGATTGACGCACGCTCAAAGCCCTTCTTTCAGCAATTTCCCATGTATGTCCACCATGTATGGTTGTTTAGTTTCAACAGCTACTTGAATACCATCGCAATTGTGGAGCCTAAAAGAGCCGCTCACGAAGATGCAAATGGTTTTCGGTGCTCGTCTCCTCGAGGGAGCACAGAGGAGATAGATAGAGATTACTGTCACCCCGCGGCCACAAAGGCAGCATTGTCTCAGTGATCAGGTCCCTCCGTCAAGGACACTTAAGCAGTCACATTCCTTGAGAAGAAACCCCCAAAAATGGCATTTAGAGTGTCTGGCCACCTCCTCACAGGCTTTGATATTCAAATGAAACATGGCCCTGTACAAACAGGCGCCTCATCTGAGGAAGGGAGGGGGGGGGGGGTGAGTAAATCAGATAGGAGTTCCCTCAGATGAAAAGAGCTGGCCTGACATTTTCACAGCGAGCTGAGGGACGCTGAAGCAATGTTGGTTCGATGTCATGGTGGGAAGTTATTGCTGTGTGGAAAAGGTTAAAGTTTTCACCCCCCCCCCCCCCCCAAGGCTTCCTTGGACAGGCCGCGGAAACGCAGCGTGGAACCGGCAGAGGAGCCGGAGACAGCGGGCATGGTACCATCACACATAAACAGACGGCGCATTCCCCTTTTACTGTCGCACCGGTCCGTTTGTTTTCACTTTCATGTTTTGGTGAAGACTCCAAGGACCCCTGGCGATAGTTTCTGCCGCGGGGTATAAACACAAAAATGAGCCCAGGAGGGTCATGTGAGGAGCTCCGTGGGATCTGAGAACCCAGTGCCTGGAATCCCAAATGACTGAATTACACAATCTGACGGCCGCGGCTCTAATACGCTTCTCCCTCTGCCGAGTGTTTCCTCAGGTGACGAGTTCTCTCAGAGGGAGCCAAAAGCTTTCGACAGAACGTCTCATTCCCATGAAGGTGGAATGTGTGGATTTGCTGCCATCCGAATTGATGGGCACAGTGCGGTATGCAATTAAGGCATAGCTGTCACTAAGAGGCTTTCCTGGGCGATTAACTTGTAAGGGCTGTTGCATCCAAGGAAGTCAACTGAACACAATTAGCCCCCTTTTTTTTTTTCTTCAAGGGAGTGAGTTTAGTTAAAGGCCCCCCCACCGTGGGTAAGATGAGGTGAGAGGAAAGAGGCTCGACGTCGCAGTCGACTGGAAACAGGAGACGGAGGTTTTCGTTGAGCGGGCAGCGGAGCTCGGAGTCTAGAGGGACGGCCCGACGCTCATGGCTCTGATGCTGGGTAAAGGAGTCTTGCAAGTGACGCAAATCTTCGTCCAAGTACCCCCACCCCCCCCACACCCACCACCCCCTCGTCCTCTTCCATTCCTCAGCCCCTCTCACTCACCACCCTTCCGGCACTTATTTGGGTGTACGTGCTAAATGGCTCTGGCTTCTTCAACCAAACCACTGCTCTTTGAAGAGGCCCCCCGCCGCCCCCCTCCCCTGCCCCCCCCCCCGTCTTTTCCTCTTCTTGAAGGATGCCAGCCTCTGTCCTCTGTCTGACACACATGCGCACACACACAAACAGATGCCCCCCCTGCGACTCATGTGCACGCTTTATATATGACGAGCAGCTTGCATTGCCCGTGATACGATGCACACGGCTCCGTTTGCACCCTTTGCATTTTCCTTTTCCTTTTGGTTGAGTTGTGCTCGGCTAGCAACAAGGAAGTCAATTAAAGCAGGAGGATCAATTCCTCGTACCAGGAACAAAACCTGGAATCGTTTTATCTCCATCTGTTCTTGATGAAAGCCTCGTGTTTCACCTGTAAGGAAATGCAACAAAAAAAAGAGCTCTGAAGGCCGTTTTAAAGGTGCCACTACGGGCCTCTCATGCTGTGTGGACCTTTGCAGCGCCGCCCAGATTAGTTTCTCACCGCGGTCGCCTCTGCTCTCCACTTCCTCCTTGTGCATGTTGCCATGGCGCCTGCAGCGGCATTCTCACTTACACCAGATTTCCAGTTCCTTTCACGGAGAGCCTGTCTCCGAGTAAGTACGTGACTAACGAGGGGACCGTTTACATTAATTGACCTTCCACTTTATTTTAGCTGCAACGACTGGCAGTTCGTCCCGTTTGATGCGCAACCTTTTACTGTCCGTCGTAAATTCACTCCTTCCGTGGTGGATTTGTTGGCCACTTGGGGGCAGCACAACAAGCTGTGAACACAATATTGACATAATAACCATATTAAGTCGACGTGGGCACGTTAAGGCCTTAGCAAATGCATTGAGCTAACCCTGAGCAGCATTAGCTCTCATTCGCCGCTTCATTATGTTCACCAACTACAAACCGATGGGACTTGGAGTCGCATTGACTGGGGCTTTGAGAATGAATCAATTCTCAAAAACGCCCTGGAGGTGAAGGGAACTGCAGAAACAGGTGTCACCGTGAGCCTTTATATTGTTCCATATAGTTCAGTGGGAGAGTCCTGCTCCGGGATGACAGTCTGACCCGAACCATCGATTACTTCGGTAGCCTTTGAATCCTTTCTTATTTGTGAGACGTGGAGCTTTTTTACTGAACCGTTGACATTTTCTTGGAGTCTCGCCTCTCCTACTTATTTCCCCACCGTGCATTTCATCAAAGCAATGCTTATCTCAACCGTAATACTTCCCACTGTCCCCCTCTGTATGTAGGTCAGAAATTCCCATTGATAAATCTGTCACTTTACTTTAATGTTTCCTTGCTCATCCACGTGCCAAAACAAACATGACATACGTATTTCAGCTGAATGCAAACTGGCTTATTGACAGTGAGAGTTGTAGCAGTGTTTATTTAAACAATATATTAGCTGTAGAAGGATATTTGTATCCCTCATTCACTGGTGGACAGCAACATTTGGGCGGTGATGAGTTGAAACCTTCAGCACATGATGATGCCGTCTCTTTTTTAGAAGAGAGAAAATGAAAGATGTGTGGCTCCTTTATGTGAAACACACCTGGCTTGTAAAGAAACCTTTCTTCGCCCTCATTAGTCCGTCTCCTCTTCCATCAGTGAAACTGGGTGAGGGTATACGCAAGGGTGTTAACAGGGAGAAGGAGGCAGAACGGGAGACGGGTGGAGCCCAGTAGGGGGCGGTGGTGGTTGTCAGGTGCAGGTTGACACAGCGGTCATTCGGACCTCGGGGATCACATGATAAAACACACGGCTCTGCATGTTCACGGCTCTCTAAACACAGTGGGTTCAATCATGACATATGATTGGGCAGATGAGGTACCGGTTGTATTCACAAACCTATAAATGAACCATTTTACAAATATCTAAAAGGGACATTATTGACGCAGGCACTAAATGTCTCCAATGTGGAGCGCATGCGAAGAGACTTAATGACTTTCCCATCGGAGCAATATGTTTCCTGATGTACAAAACCCCCTCTTCCACCAGCGAGACATGTTTTCGGCCCCCCGTTGGGGTACGTGATCTTTGTCCCTTGTTCCCTTCCTTTCCCAGTTGGGGGTCATTCATGAAAACAACTTGAGACAGTCTTTTATCTTATCTTTACTACCCTCTTTCTTGTTGTATTTTAACACCATGTCCAATACATCTTATTCCCTGAATGAGACTGTAGAAACCTTACTGTGTGTGTGTGTGTGTTCGGCCAGTCTGCCTTTGCCACGGTGAGAAGAAGCAATGGCAATCAGTCAAGGGCTTCCACCGTCTTTATGCATCGGGCTTAATTAGGAGACATTTTCCCAACACAAAGAGGGCATGATGCAACAAAAGACTGAACGCTGAAAAGAAGCAAACCTGAAGTCCTTCCATCTCCCACTCCTTCACTTCTCTCGCATGTACGAGGACCGGGTCAGTCAAACACAAGGCAAACCCTCCCGGGAAATTCCAACAACAGCCCGGGGGAGGAAGAGCGACTTTTATTTCCCGAGAGCGGCATTGTCGTCGAGTGGACGCACACTCGCGCTGTTTGATCCTTACCACTCACACTCATGAAATATCATTTAATGAAACTCTACATGCTTAATGCTCCTCACACCCCGGTGGGATTACGGGTCAAGTCTTACAGCTCTGGTTCAGTTCTCTGTCTCTATAAAGTCTTCCATTAAAGGGGGGCGATACGTAACTTTTGCAGATATTGAGTCCTTTAAAAGCATTTAATTTGATCTGCTTTATACAATGACATCATTGTAGAGCAATGTGGAAAGGGAGGGACGCTTTGATGGGTCGCTGGTTAACAAGCTAGCATTTCTGCAAGCTAATCCGCTAGCCGGCGGTATCGAAAGTAACACTCAAACTAACCGGCTGATGTTGTTTGATCAGTTTTTATCTTAAAGATCCTCCACATGATTCAAGATAATGAAGCCTTTTTTTCCATTTCATTCCAACCTTTTCGTGGAAGTTGCATTTAAGCGATCTTATAAAAGAAAGGGGCTCGGCGTTTCACATCTGGCTTCCCATGAAGGAAAAGACAAGCAATAGCTGACGTCCGGGGGAAGAACTTGGAGAAGAAGCAAGTCAATGTTATGATTAAGTAAATCCCCAAACAGCTCGCAGGAATCGCAACGCTAATAAAAAGTGATCTTCGGAATCTCACTCGTCGCTCAAAGTCCGTAAACAGAAACAGAGGAAGGTGTCTGCTGTGTAAAACATGGTGTACATGTGTTTTGTCCTTTTTCTAATACTTGTTTAAGAAAATCCGTCCAACTGGCAACCGGCATCTTACAAACGGTTGGGATGTTTTTTTTTTTCTCCTTTGTTGTGGGCGAGGCTGATGATCCCGAGCACCGGGAGCTCTCGGAGGGACCTTTATGGGGCTGTAAAGAAAGCACAGAATTAAAGAGGCGAGGGAACAGCGAGTTAAGAGCAGAAACATAGAGTGATGCGCTGGGAAGAGCAAACAAAGTCCTCTCTTTGTGTCTGATAAACACTCTCTTTCATGTTTCTGACACGAACAGCTGCTCCAGAGACATGTTTTTATTTCCAGGCAAGCGTTTTCACTGTAATATCATTCACGCCGCTTCTCATGAGGACGGGAGCGGCGTCGCTACGGGACTGAAGCCCTGAAACTGGACCGAGACGAAGCGTCCACAGTGGCTCCACGAGGCCGCATCTGTGTTCTGAGCCCAACGCTAATCTTCAGTTTAGTGACGCTCTGATGTCGGCACGCAGGTATAATTGGTCGTAAACTAAAGTACAGAGTGCTGCCGGAAGTCAACGGGTATTTCGAGTTAGTTTTTCGGGAGTTTAGATAACCCGAAAAAAAGGGTTTGTGTTTAACGAGCCTTTTTTTTCCCCCGACGACATCAAACACGTCAGTAAATACCCCTCTTGTGAAACCTGAAGCTTTTATGTGTCTTTGTAAAAAAGGCCCCGTTGCCGTCAAGTGGGTATAAATGAGACTACAAAATGTCGCCGTGCCGACACGTCCCCCCCCACCCCCTCATCCTTTATAGCCGAACGTTAGCCGATTGCATTCAGGCTTTATGGGGTCATCACCCGATGCTTCGTCCCTCTCTCTCTCTCTGTCTGTGTGTCCATCTGTGTGTGTCTGCCGGCGTGTCACACGGCAGCCGACTGTCTACCGACGCCGGTGATTTGGAGGGAAGGCATCGCGATATCGGCACAACGGTACAAAAGAGCGACTTTTTAAAGAATCTTCGTTCGTACCAAAGAGCAGCTCGGACTAAAATGCAGGGCGGATTCTGCATTGAATCTAATCTCAGGCTGACTTTATGTTCTGTGTGTCTCAGAAGGCTTTTCCTAAAAATTGCCTTCTGCCTGTATCTGGATCGTGTCTTTACTCCCCCAGGGAGCGATGAGAACCTTTTACAGTTTCCGCCCGTCTCTACCCAGAAACACTTTTATTCTGACAGATTTACACGTCTCAAATAAAAGCTTATTTCTTATACACTCCTTTCCTGTGCGATGTGTTTTTTTATCCTCCTGTGGAACATGTGTACATAGATGTACAGAATATCTTTCACCGCAGTGATCAAGTTCCTCTTTTGACATTGACAACACCTGCTAGAAGTTAAGGAAACCTATCTGTTGTTTTTATAAGTGTTCTGGACGATTCAGTCACCACTGGAGCTCGTCTTCTGCTAATCCTCTCGAAAATCTGCAGATATTTGATCCGATATTTGATCCGAGGAAGATCTCTTTGAAAGTCAAAGAAGAACATGCACCCGGAGCCAAAAAAATGAAATGAAAGCTGGACAAAAGCCATGCCACTAATTGATTTAAAGACGGCAACTAGACACTTGCATGTACATGCAGGCGCCGTGAAGATGAAGACCGCTCTTTCCACCGAGAGCATCTCCGAACCTTTATTAAAACGGTATATCAATTTAAAGAAGTTGTAGGTTTCAGCCAAGTTGAGGCTTTTTAACTTCTTCAATCTGACAATATTGTTCCATTTCAGACTGTTTACACCGACACACAAGACTTTACACCGCAGCGCATTAACCCTGCGTTTCACTTACTGCATATGCTTGGTCCAGGAGTCTGTTATAACCAGCAGAATACCCCCCCTCTTCAATTTGACAGTGTGATCACAACCTGGACTTCACATTTCCCCCAAAAAGCTCCCTCCCCTGCAGCACAAATGTGGCTCTGATTACACGGGCCGCATGTTGAACGAGTTGCCCGGCGGAGCTAATGCGAAACAGAGAAACGCCGTGTCTTTAACACAATAGGCCGCACACTCACAGGGGGGGGGGGACATACCTTTGTCGTCGACCTGGGAAATCACGTTAAGAGACTTGCGCTTGTGGGGGGCAAGTGGAGGGGCAGGCGGTTCAAATCCCGACAGCAGACGGCGGTCTCCGAGGACGCAGACGGCATTACCTCCCCGCTGGATGGGATTCTGCTCCCTGAAGTAATATCTGCTCGGCCCCCGAGGCGGCGGAGGACTCATTGACATCAGGTGTGGAGTTTTGCACGCCAACCGGTAATGCGATAGTCCAACATCATTCAAACTTGTCATAATATTTGCAACTCCGTAACAAGTAGTGGCGGCTCCACGCCATCTTCGGAGGGATTTACTGTTTTGAACTTGTTTTGGCAGTTTAATTTCCCAACGTCGCCAGACTGGGGATGATGTTTAATTACAGAATATCTGTGTTAAATCTGGTTTCCTCTCTGATTTTGAATGATCGTTTCAATATTAGGAATTTGATTAGGATCTTCGGGGACGTCACTCCTCAAACTGGTGTTTCATGTTTTAATTTGCGGGTCTATAGATAACGTTCAAACGGATTTTGTTTGTACGCAAATTCTTTTCAATATTTCAATAATTCATATTAGTCTGGAAATCAAAAATACCGTTAGTGACCTTATTTGAACAGAGATTTGTCCGTTTAATGAAAATTAACGTAGATGCAAAACATCTGGTGTGCCTTTTTTTTCACTTTGTGTGTTTCACAGTGATTTTTGGCTTTTGCGGCTGTTTGGTTCTTGTTAAATTTGCACTTGTCAGATTCGGGGGAAAGTTGCACAAGCGAGTCGTCGGGTTCTACATCAGCTCGTCAGCAGCCTCGGGGTTGTCTAGTTGTTGTTTTTTTCTTTCATTTGGAGTGTGAGCAGCATCAAACAAGCACCAAACATACAACCCAATGAAACGACAAGACGTTTTCCTCCATTAATCCTTCTGCTGGCCGTTTGGCCCGACCGGCCGAGGCCTTTTTTCCTCCCAGTCCCAGAAAGTGAAACACGGTGAGCGTGCAGGACGGTGATGTTGATCAGCGCTGCGAGCTCATTTCGTTGTAGTTACACAGCTGGGATCACTCTCCTTCGTGGACGCGTCCATTTCCCAAGTCCTGCTCACAAGCAAAAAAAGCTGTCCTCCCCGCAAGTTAACGCGAGACCATTAATTAACGGCAAAACCTTCCCTTCAACAGGTCTGTGAAGAGGATTCGACAGAACGCTGTCAGTCCAGGCCGTCAGTTTTTAACTCTGCTGAACGAGACACAGGCGACCTCCAACCTGGACGTGTACAGCAGCTCGGAACGGACCTCTGAACGTTTCTCCGGGACTCCTGCCAGATTGCAATCACGCTGACGGCCGATCGAACCGAAGACGCCAGGGAGAAAAAAACAGTGTTTTTCATGTTTTTTTCGGGCTTATCTTCAAACGCGTTTCACGCCGAAACAAGCTGCATTGAGCCGTTTTGAGTTTGACAACAACAACCGATGTCCCCGGTAACGTGTTTGTGTAGCTCACGCGAGGGCCCACTGGAGGCAACACAAACTACTGTTATCTTTCCTCCCACGCGGCGGTGTCGTTTTCTCTACCTCACTCTCGAGACATGGCGGAACCCCAGCGGTGAGCATGAGGGACGATTGAAATCAACACCCCTCCGAAAGAGGGTTGGGGGCGCGTTGAAAGCGGAGAAAGGACCTCGGGGGGTCACGTGTCCAAGGGATCGGGCCCTCCGACGGAGCAGCCGTTTGACGCGGAGAAACGAAATGATCTCTGTCATATTCTCTGATTCCAAAGATGTCATCGTTATCGTTGACGACAGGTGCCCAGAACGTGAGCGGCGCCTGGTTCCAACGGGGCCGCGTGGGTCCGTGATCCCCTGGAAATTGAATTAGCTCTTTTTCACAAGAGCACGGTGGTCACATTTAGAAGAAAAAAAAAAGAATAATATGACTGTTAGATCTCTGAAGATAATGTTGACGGGCAGACACACTCCCCTCTGGCTGTGTTTGCATTACACGCTCACTCAACGCAAACACGCCGGAGCGACGTTTCGTCTGCACGGGGAAGGAAAAAAAAAACAGGCTTTTCACGGATGGTTTTCACTTCATGCCTGTTGCACAGTGGCGACTGCTCGAACCCCCCCCCCCCCCCCCTTTAATGAAAGAACTCTGCCCTCGCCTCAAAGCCCCTCGTGCACGGTGTCACAACCGCACATTCGTGCGTCGTGTTTTTATTCCAGATCACATTGTATGAGCATTTTTTTTCATTTCTATCCTGGATGTAGTTTGTTTTGGGAGCAACCGGCTTTGCTGCTGCTGCTGGGGGGTGGGAGGTCGGGAGGGGGGGGGGGTCGGGCCTTTGATGTGGTATCTTTTTTTTTCTTCATGTTTTAGCCCGCCCTCGGGTTATCGAAATGTTTTTCGCTCCTGACTGAAATGTTTCAACGACCATATAGGATTGATTATCGCGCCCTTTTGTTTCCCATCATTATCTCCGCTGAGCAGTCAGCTGTTGCCCCCGGGCCGTTCCCACCGATTTTGCTGTATGAATGACGCGACAATTTGTAAGTAATGAAGCGTGAAATAACAAAGCATTCTTGTTTGTTTCTCATCTCATGCAAGGAAGTCGGCACTCGAGTGCAACGTAAAGGCATACGTGGGAATTTAACGAGTGACTCATTTTCTGAGGTGGATAAATACAACAAAATCGGTTGTTTCTGTTTTACTCGCCGTGACGCTCGTCCTTAATCTAACTAGAGGCTTTGTCATCATTTTAAATCTGAATTTTGTAGCTCGCCCTGTGTTAGCCCGTGTGGCTGTGTCGATGCACGTGTGCCAGCCACCCTGTCGATTATTACGAAATCACCTCTCTGGCTTTGGCACAAAAGAACGATGCTCTCATTTTAAATTGTCCTCACAATGCTATGTTTGGCTGTTCGGCGGTTTCTCCAACCAAACAAACAGCAGTCAGAGAGCACAAGCGCCGACCCATTTTAATTACCGATGAAATCGAGCAGCAATTTAGTCGTCTGGAACCAGACTGCCGCTCAGATAAACAATGAAAATTCTGGGATTCAACTTTTTCTAAAGACGTCCAACCAGATCCAGGAAACTGGCATCTAAAACTAAACAATGGAGACAATATTTGATCCAATGCAATTAAGTTAAATGCTCCGCGACCTTTTTCTCAGGAGAATCTCACATGTGATTCTTTCACACACACACACGTCTCCGCCGCCTCGAACACAATATTACGAAGTAAATGAGCGATATCCCGATTTCGCGGGCCAGGAAGCATTAGCACAGTCATTGGCTTTCATCACCGTGGATTCGGGGACGTCAAAAAACCACATCAAGGCGAGGCCGAAGCTAACAGCGGATTTCAATTTCCACCCCAAACGTTTAAGCCAGTTCAATTACGAACACTGCCAGATGATGTTTCATTTGTTTGAAGCTAATTGACAGTTTTTCTGTGATTTCTGTTCCCTTTCATTTCCATTTCCCCAAACCGGTCGTTACACAGGGGAAGAAGGGTTTGCTGGAAAAACCAAGCAGACGCCGCCCCGAAAAAAAGAGTCTTCTGCCTTCGTGTCCTCAACAGAAGGAGAAAAATGTTCTTTCGGCGTCGGTCCGAAAAGCGACGTCTCGGCTGTTTGTCGTCTTTCTCGGCAGGACGAGGAGGAGTCTTCAAAGAGGCTTTCATTGTGCTCCTCTCAAACGTCCTCGCACAAACGACAGGGAGGATGGATGGCCGAAGGTGTCCAGTTGTCTTCCTTGCTCCATCTGTTCATCAACACTTCGCACGAAAAGGAAAAGAATCCAGACACGACATGACGGACCCCCCCCCCCACGCGGTGACGTTCCCAGCCAGAAACAAGATAAACGAGGCCGTGTTTTTTCCCAAACAGGCTCAGAAAAGGCAATAAGACCTGATCCTTAAATAACAGCTTTGAATAAACTGGATAGCGTCATAAGTATAGTTCATGGAGAACGTCTCACATGAGCACCGAGGCCCCGTGGAAGAAACGCGCGGTGCGTTCTGGGTCGTGAATCACCCGGAGCGGCTCGATATGAGACGTCTTCTTAACTCGCGTTCCTCACAGTTTATTGCAGCTCTCAACAACGTCTGGCCGGCTGCCTCTCGGCGATGCTTTCCAAAAAGATGCTCGTCCTAATAACTCTGTCATTCCCTGTGGTCCCACCACCCAGACAGCAAAGACCCCCATCTCTCTCACCTCTGCCCCCCCCACACCCACACCCACACCCAGCCCGCCTCACCCCTAGAGGCAATGACAGCCTCTTCTGCCTCCTCCTCCCCCCCACGCCCTCCCCCCCTCTCTCTCTCTCTCTCTCTCTCTCGTTGTCCCGTCTCGCCGCACCTTCCCCGTCCGCCGCGCCGCGTCGACTCGCACATCTGGGAAAGGTTAAGAGGACAGAACTGGCGGCGTTGAAGGTCTGCGGTCACTCGCTCACAAAGTCAACGCGAGAATTCCATCGCCGTCCGCCATCATAAGACACGTCGACCCGGTAAAACAGCATCAAACAGTACTTACAAGGCTAAAATGTTTAAGACTTGTTTCCCAGGTACATTATGGAGCCTTCACGGTTCCAAAAGATGATTGATGTATTTACGTCTTAACTAGAAGACAAATGAAATCTTCACTTTGTAATTTTTGCTGGGAGGAAAAGGAGTTCAGAGAGGAGGAGGAGGAGGAGGAGGAGGAGGAAGTCGTGAAGGTCTCTGTCGGTGTAATCAAGGAGGGAGGCGCGGCCGGGACCTCCAGGTGAGACTTTACCTGAGGACCACCTCAGACGAAACGGCAGACAAAAGTCGTCACGCTCACAACCAGCCCATCCCGAGGCCGCCTGTGCACAGTGTAGCTAAAATTACAGCGCGAGAAATAACAGCTGCGATCGAGCGATAACCTGCGAAAAATAAGCTCCCACCGACACGGAACGGCAGGCCGGCAGGTTTATTGGGTGAGAGATTGACTGCTGTAAAATATAATCTGGGGAGGGTACGCTGCTCCGTCAGTCGGAGGGGGCAGCATCCTGGAGGAGGAAGGAGGGACGATGCTGCTCCCCGTTGTGTGGCAGGGGGGGGGGGGGGGGGGTGTTACTCTGGATTGGAGGCCCGCTTACTGAAAACCCGATGGGAGGAAGATCTGTGAGCCTGCGTTGAGCCCTTCAAGGGAAATCCGGGGTGGGTGGTGGGGGGGGGGGGGGGGGGGGGGTCGGGGGGGGGGCTTTGGTATTTGAAGGATGGGGTGATGACAGTGGGACGTTGTTTGTGTGTAAAAAGGGGAAACAAAGTGAAGCAGCTCTGAACATGTCAGCCCCGCTGCTTGTCACTTTAGAGGGAAATGTGTGCTGACCCGGCACGGCGATAAGCCTGGTAGCCCCCAAACAACGCTGTTGTAGTGTGCTGGGGGGGCGGGGGGGGGGGGGGGGGGCGTGTGTGTGTGCACACATAGTTAATTGGCTGTCTTCGGCCCGGCGTTTGCTCGCTTGGGTTTGTTTATTTTCATTTTTTGCGTAGTGTGATGGAACGCAGGCAGAATCTGAATGAGCTCCATGAGTCCAGGCGAGAAACCAAGAAACGTTGCACATTTCTACCGTTTTAATGCTTTTTTTTAGGGCTTTGTTTAATATGCAATGACTTTTGGGCCGTGTTTCAAATGTCTGTATTCATACACTTTTTTTTTACATGGGTTGGTAGGTACCTGAAAAACCCACATTTGTGAAAAGGAGAGTTTTTTCAAGATTTTTTAAAGGCGTTGACCTCCTGTTGCATTGAAATGAACCAGGCCACGCGGCCTTTACCCGACATCCCAGCGTCCTTCGCGCGCCGCCGTCCACGCTCAATAAATTAGTCCATTTTGCCGCAGAGACGGCGTCATGACTCATCTTCTAAACGCACCGACGATGTCAGGACTTCGGCCGCCATGCAGGCTTTTTTGCGTCGAGAAGCCTCGGCTTACAAGAATGTCACGGCGCCAGTGATGAAAACTATACACCCGTGTCCTCCTTCCAGCCATTTCCTGTCCCGGATGCTTGAGAGGAACACGCTGTGCACACACACACACACACACACACACACAAATACACAGGTGGGGCGCACCGCATCGGAGTCTGCAGCGTTGATGGCAAAGTCACCTGCGTTGTCGAGGCTGCTGATCAGGTGACGCAGCTGCGAGAGCTTATTTTAGTTTGATATCAAATATCAACATTTTCCAATTACAGATCTGTAAGTACACAGCTACAGCTACGAGGGTGGATCTGGTTGAACTCTGCAGGGTTTGCATTCGCTGTGGTGCTCGGCTGGACGAGGGAACCAAAAGCATGCTTTGTGTGTGTGTGTGTGCATGTGTGTGTGTGTGTGTGTGTGCGTGTGTGTGCGTGTGCGTGTGGGAGATTGTGTTTATCAAAATCCTTTTTTATTTCCACATAAGTTCTGCTTGTAATGCAGCCACATGTGCTTGCATGGGAACGCGCCCTTCCTCCTCCTCCTCCTCCTCCTCCTCCTCCTCCTTGTCCTGATCCTCCTGCGGAGCTGCATTTGTTTCCTACTAATCCTCCTTGTGAGGGAGACAGCTCGTATAGCAGGAGCCGGCTTTGATCCCCCAACAGACAAGGACCCCCGAAAAAACACTCAAGCTACTTCCTCCTCGGCCTCTTGTCTTCGTCCCCCGCATGGCTGCTCAGGAGATGTGCGGCGTCGGCGGGCCGGGGGTCAGCGGGGTCGAGCGCGGCAGATGCGAAAGCTCTGATTCAGAGCGCGCACAATTTAAACGTATTTATTAATTTCATGTACATTTGGGCCCCGAACGCGCACGCGGAAGAAGCACGGAGCCCGTGCACCGACCTCACGCAGGAGTCGCACACTCGGGGTGTGTGTCTTGTGTACCGAATTAAGTTTTAAACTCAAACAAAAAACAGCTGTGTTGAAACCGATGTTAGCACATCTGCGTGTCGGGGTTCAGCGAGCGAGGTCGAGCGACTTGTTTCTTTCAACCGCGTTTGAAATATTACAGAACACAGCTCGGATTCACGTGTGTGATTGCTGGGCGCGCGTGTGTGTGTGTGTGTGTGTGTGTGTGTGTGTGTGTGTGTGTGTGTTGGGCAGGATCTGCGTGACAGTTTTTTTAAAGTTTGTATGTTATATCTGCCACAGGTTCGCGATGACGATAATTAACAAGATCATGTGACCAGTGCCAGAGCCCACTGACAAGAAAATGATTGTGTGTGCGTGTGTGTGTCTGTGCGTGTGTGTGTGTGTGTGTGTGTGTGTCGATGTGTTTGCTTTCCAACTGCAGTGACAAGCAGGACCTTTGCAGCGACCCTTGAACTGAAAAGTATACGGACGCAGACATCCTAAACACTCTATTCAAGCTCCAGGTGTCCAACACAAACACACACACACACACACACTCACACGCACGCACACACACAAAGAGAGAGAGAGAGACACATTTAGCAGCGGACCAGCCATGTTGTACATCCACGGAGGTCTGGAAGTACTTTTTTTTTTTAACAACATTTATTATTCACACGACACTTCCAGACACAGGCAGTGACTTTCCCTCACAAACACACGCAGGAGCACACGCACACAAACACACACGTAGTGTTTGAAGGTTAAGGAGTACAGCTGGGAGCTGCTCCATGCCCCCCCCCCCTCTGTCACTCTCAGTAATCAATCTGTCAGTGTGGTAATTAACCCACAAAGTTAAGTAAGCATGACTACTGAACTGCCCCACTCCATCCAGCATTCCTGGCGCTCGCTCCCACTCCCCCTCGCTCGCTCGCTCGCTCGCTCGGTGGCGGGCAGAGGTCGCTCATTTGCTGCATTTTGAGGACCCGCGATGCCTTCAAGTGTGAGCGGTGAAAACCGGTCGTCTTGTTTTGCATGCAGCTGACTGCCGAGGCCCCTCAAGCAGCACATTGGTAGCCGGCTTCCTGCTGTATTTTAGATCGTTCCTATCACAGCTTCCTCGGGCGTCTTGGGGCTCAGCGTTTCCGGTCCAGGACGCTTCGGCATGCAGAAGGTAGAAGCCGGGGGGCGGGGTCAAAGAGTTCATCAAAGACGTCATCAAGAACAACGAGCGGCTGAAACTGCTCTCTGTCGAACGTCCCGACTCATCGTCGTATAGTCAGCGAGGGCCGAGGCTCCGGCGACCCGCCTCTCATGTCCGAAAGCCACAGAGCATATTGATTAATCGACGTGATCGATTAATCGGCATGATCGATTAATCGGCACGATCGATTAATCGACGCGATCGTGACATAGAACAGAAGGTACAAAGACGGTTCATAAAAAAAAAAAACCTGAGGGATCGAACCCGCCTGCCTCCTGCAGGATTTACTTCAAATCCACAGACGAGGTTGGCAAAGCTGGTCAGGCAGCGTTTAATAATGGGGAGTCGTCCTTGAACGAGGCGCACACACACACACACACACACACACACACACACACACACACACAGAGCTGTTCACTCAGAGCTGCACACACTAGAAAATACCTGGACTTATGAAGGCATGGAAATTCACAGAGAAACAAGCCTGAGAGCAGACGAGACGGGGGCCGACCTCAAGAATGCGCTCAGGTTAAACTGGACCACGTACTCGTTAGACGTCTTGCACTGAATGCAAAAAGGGAGGAGTGTCACAAAAATCTGTTGCTTCAGCCGATGCCCAGAATAATCACGGAAGAATAATAACGACGACAATGGCGCATTTTTGGGACAAATCCTCCCGGCGCCTTAAATGTGCGTTAACGAGAATGAGCCTCGGCTGAAAGAGTCCCAGTGACTTTGGAGGGTTTCAACCAGCAGTTTGACTTCAAGTTTCTTCAAATTGGGATCCCGAGCGATGCTCTGGGAAACCAACGATGGCCGTGTTCATTGTTTGCATTGATTATATGTTGGGCTTCTGGTTTGGGGGACGGCTCGGCGTGGGGACTGAAGGGTTCGCAGCTTTTGTCGGAGGTTTTGACCACTTTTTGGAGCGAATGCTGGTTTTCATTTTAGCAAACTGGGCTGTTTACCATTTTGAATCCAATACACTTCGGCCATTTTCCCCCAAATTGGCGGCCAGACTCAAATCAGAGACGTAGATCTGATATTCAGTCAGTGACTCACGGTCAGAATGCCCCGGGCTTTTTTTTCCTTCTTTTTCTGCGTACCGGCAAAATGTGTGTGTGACGTTTCAGTCACACACACACTCAAACGATAAAAGCTACAAAACTCCCTTCTGTTTCCGTCCGAGCAGCGGCGGTGGCTCGCAGCCAGACTGCTAAGACGGGTAATTGAGAAGAGTGACGACAACACCAGCTGTAATGGGAAAATGACTTTTGTGGCAGCTGCAGGCCAGCGAAGACCGCCCCCCCCCCCCTCCCTCCCAGGATGGACCGACACTGTGTGCGTCTTGTACTGTGTTTAGATACATCGGCCGCTCAGAATAAACCCACCATTAGTGTTTACTAACCATTATCCGTATTACCTCCTGTTGACTGTAGCAGCACGGCACAGGGAGGCTCTTGGAACTGTACTTTGTGACCCCTCCTGAACTGACTTTTAAGAAAAGTTACACTCCTCAGATCCTCCGCCAGCCGACAACAGGCAAGGAGATTACATCCCAAATCCCTCCACACAGCGGTGGGAATAAAAAAAAAAAAAAAAAGCCATGAAAGTAAACAGAATACCAGCGAAGGAAAAGAAAGATCCTATTAGATCCTACAGGGAACTATACTTGCGCGGAAAGATTTAGTGCGAGTCAACGGGGGGATTGTGCGGCGCAGACGCGCTGCTGCAGATGCAAGTATGCAAACATCAGAGTTCACATCCAAGGAGGAACAGGAACAAAGTGATCCTGATTTACAGCGCGAGCTGCTCCCCCTTTGGAGGCATCGCAGTGTCGTGCGTGCTTGTGTGTATATACTGCAGAATACACACATCTGCACATTCCTCTCCCACACACACACACACACACACACAGACACACACACACATACACACACTGCACTGCACCTGTGATGCCGTCTCACAGTCAACCAGGGGTTAGTTCACATGCAAAGTGATCTAGATTATTGTTGCGTAGTTTGTGTAGTTTTTAGTTTGTTGAATAGTTGTTGACGTCTTTTCGTGAACTGACGAGCATCAGCAGGATCATGTAAATGTTTGTGTGATTGTGTGACATGACCGCCGCTCCACCTCGATGTGTTCTGACACTTCGTGACTTCACTGCCAGAGGTTGCAAATCACGAGACAAATACCTTCTCCTTCTCCTCGTGAGCGCCACGACCGCCGCGACAGGTGTCGGCGGCCGGTGTTGTGGTTCTGTGTGAGTGTGTGTGTAACGTGGACTACTGTAACACCTACACAACCCACTTAAACACAACCGCCTGCCGGAATGGAATTTCCGATTTATTATCCGTTCAATTTTTGCTTTCCTTAAAAATAGACGGGAAAATGTGATGCCGTTGGCACGGGCCTCACTTCCTCCTCTGACTCCTGGTGACTGAGAAAGCAAGAAGGTGAAAGCAAATTCGCTTTAGCGTCCACTGCTCTCTCTCTCTCTCTCTCTCTCTCTCTGTAATGGGGTTAGTTTTGGAAACGTATAAACGCTTGGCCTCCTTTCAGACAATTCCAGAATCAGCTACCTCACAGTACACTCACCCCAAAAGCATGGCAAACGGCACCGAGAGACATCCGGCCCCCTCTCCCCCCCAGCTCCCCCGCCTCCCTCCAGCTGTATTGGGAGATTTGTAGCTTTGACATCGCTGCTTCGTTTCTGTTTGACGTCTAAAACTGAAGTCCTCTGAAAACCCCTCGTGAGAGAGTTTTTAAGAGCAACATTGAGAGAGACACGAAATGCAGAGTGCAGGAAAAACACATGTAGAAAAAACGAGAGAGGGAGAGAGAGAGAGAGGGGGGGGGGGGGAGAGCTTCAGCCACTTTAACCAGCTTTGATCTCCTTAATGGGGCGCTGGCCTCGCTCCAGGTGGGATGTGTCGCCAGGGGCAACGGGGACAAGAGGAGGCTGATAAGGCAGGCCAGCTCCGGGCTTCAGGGGCCTGCTCAGACAAAACACACTCACCCACTCACTCTGCTGCGCTCGCTGCGCAACGTGAATCAAGAACTAAATAATTAGCAACATCAGTTTTTTCCTGGATACCCTCCGGATGGAGGCGGAGTCCGACAATATAATGACCTTCAAGAGCGTAAATCTGAAAGGGTTTAGCCGCTTTAGCTGATTTAGAGGATCCTGCGGGCTTTGGCTAACCTGTGGTTGGTCAAGTAGCAGATTACAAAAGGGTTTGATTCTCCTAATTTTACACTTGAACTCTCCTAACTCTCCCCCTGGAACCTCCTCTCTTTCTCCATCCCCTCTTTGAACTCCCCTGCCTATTTCCCGACCTCCATCCCTCATCTGTCTGTCTCCCTTCCACGGGGCCTCCCTCCATCTCTCTCAGGCTCTCTTTGATATTCTGCCGGATTAGCGCAGAGCTGTCTGTCTGCGTGTCTGGCTTCTTCTGATATACGGCCTTTTTCCCATTGGATCTATCACCTCTCACATGAACGTAGGTGAGGGGGAGTCATTGCTCTCCCATCTGTTCACACGTTTTAGTAACACCGTTGGCTGTGTCTTTGTGGGAAGTATTTCTGAGGTTTATGCAAACTGTAATTATTGTATTTCAAATGTTTATTTATCCAGACACTGCTATGCAGAGCATACTGCATGTCAACGAGAAGGTTGACCTTTACAATACCAGTTTGACCTGTCGTAGCGGGCGTTACTAATGACATTAGTAACGGCTGTCCCAGCGAGTCGGAACAGTGTGACGGTGAACCAGTCAAGCGGCGACCCCCCGTGCTGAGAAATGCAGCCGCGTAGAAGAAAGCTTGCAGTTCTTCAAACGGCCACTTGAGGCGTTACAACGAATTTGTGATGTTTAGAAACAGTCCAGGTACCCAATAAAAGAGCTGGTGGAATGAAGTGTCAGTTGTCAGTCAGTCTCAGAGAGTGAATTTAGAGTGTGAGTGTGATTAAAGCATTTTCAGTAAGTCATTAAATAATAAGTAGTCGTTTTTGGTCAATTAAAAAAAGTCTTCATGAGATTCATGAGGCGGTTCATCCTCTGGGGACCATGAGCACATGACCGTCGCCATCTTCCCCCCGGGCCTTCTGCCGTTGCGAATGAATCACCCCCGGCCTTCCAGTAAGAAAGGTTATTCTGCGGGACGTTATTTTTGTTTCCCATCAAAATTCCAGAGAAAACGGAGTGATAACAGCGCCGAGCGTCACAGAGGCGGGTCAATGGAGCGCATGCTAAAGCTCATGGGAAACATATCGCCGGCACGCCAGGAGGCTTTCCTCACATTGATGGAGAGGGGGGGATGAGAAGAGGACGGGTTGGGAGGGGAGTGAGTGAGGGGGGCGGGGGGGAGAGAGCAAGGTTCACTGGTTCCCAAACTCCTGCAGAGCTTCAGTGGCCTTCACCACCACCACCCTTAAACTCCTCTCGCCCCTCCTGTCTCCCCTCTTTCTTCCCCTTCGCTGCCCTCCCGCTTCTATCTCAAGCTCTCTCTCGCCTCTCTTTTGTGGCCTTTTAAACACCTCCTTCCTTCCCGGGCCTCTCATCCCCCCCCCCCCCCCCCCCCCCCCCCTTCCCCCTGACCCTCTCCGGCGTCGTCCTCTCGCCTAACACGAAGCCGGGGTTCCAGAAATGATTTCGCACATGTCGTTGCCTGTGTCGCCTGGTCTCCTGGTGGGGGTCCTTCCTAAACATCGCGGGCTTTTTACTGTACGCAGTAAATTACAGTTACAGTTCCGACGCCCCGCTTCGTGACAGGAGGTCAATATTGACTTTCTAATAAAAGCAGTCATGTGGGAGGGAGAGCGAGAGAGAGAGAGAGAGAGAGAGAGAGAGAGAGAGAGAGACGTCACATGTTCTCCGAGTGACCTTCGTCTTTACATTATTGAAACTGGCCTGTGCTCAAAGTCAACACAGTTAAACGTCTTCCTCCCTTTAAAAGACGCTGACGTGTGTTTATGTTCTCAATAAGGAAGAAAAAAAAAAAATACTTCCAAATATTTAAAAACTGCCCCCGACTACGTTTTTTTTTTTGGAGGATGGGTGAATCAATCATATTATTTTATTCATTTCATGGTTCCTTTTTGACTCTGTAAGGTTTCAGAGCAGAAACAAGATAATAAAAAAAAGCCACAAAGGGCAGAATGCTTCTAAACGCACTCGCCTCTAAGCTGCTGCAGGAGGGGGAGTCGAGGCCTGGGAAAGGAAACTAATCAAACGGAGAAATCTGTCTCTTGAGGCCCACTGTGCCATGTGCATGCACAAGTCACACACACACACATGAAAACGCACACGGTCCGGCCATGTGCTCTTGATGTTGTCAGGCATGTCGTCTGTCTACATCACGTACGAGTTTTGGCACGCAGCCTTTCCTCGGGGTGACAAAAAGCGCAATCTTTTGTGTGTCGACAACTATTCCTCAACCTCCTACCTGGCCCCGGCAGGCCTGTTTAGGTGCAGGCAAGCAAAACCACACACACACATTCACACACTCACGCACTCTCCCCTGCAAGTTTTCCCCTGACATTTTCCCCGTGCGCCTCCTCCTCTCCTTTCACACTGTTCATTTGATTATTCTCTTCTGCAGAAGGAGACATTTCTGTGGAAGTTGCTCAATTCTCCTTTTTATATGAAGCTAAAAGACTGAAGTAACTCAATGATGAAATGATGGAAAGCTGTTTTAAATAAAACACATTTCAGCTGTTTGGAGTAGAATATTGATATTGTAGCGACCATATCCTGTTTTGACTATAAATACTAAACTGAATCTACCGCAGCGTCGCGTCGCCTGCCGGTAAACCGGATTCCTTCCTCCCCTCGGCAGCGTTGGACCCTGGGAAGAGTCGGGCCCCCTGTGGAGCTCACGTTCTGCTACCATCCAACTGCCCTCAACGCCGGTCTGATTGGTTGCGCGTGAGTACTTCCTCCTTAATGGTTTAGATTAGATCAGATTAGATTCAACTTTATTGTCATCACACGTGTACAAGTACAGAGCGACGAAATGCAGTTTAGCATCCAACCAAAAGTGCAATAGTAGCAGGTGCAAATATATACGGTTTGCTGGAACATCTGAGGCGAACGCCGTTACCGCCTGCGTCGCTTACCTGCCCGTAACTTGTCTTCTTCTTCAAAATAGAAAGATCCAAATCGTCGCAGTGCAGCAAGTGGAGCATTTCTGCTTTTTTTCACCCGAAGTTTTGGCAACAGGTGCTTAACGAGAGACACGTTTATCAGTTGGAATCAGCGGATCAAGGTCAGGTGATGTTGTTGGACCCTGGCTCTTAATTAGAAAACATCTGAAAACTCAACACACATCATGTGTTTGACACGGCCTTTTCTTCACGGGCCTCCTTTTCTGACGTGTTAATGGTCAGTGTTCTGGGTCGACGGCGTCCACCGGAGGGATCCCCCTTCCTCGCGTCAGCGGAGGTCGTGCGCGGGTCAGAAAGTAGTCCTTGCTCCCGCTGTGTCTCCTCGGCCGTGTGCAGAATGCGGGTCATCTTCAAAGAAGCCGAAGCGTTGGGGCCTCAGCGGCTTCCGCGCTACGGTGAACTCCGGTTTCAATGGGGGAAGTAAACCTTTGGGAAGCCGAGGCCGAAGCGGGTCAGTGGTTTATTCCACTTCTAAACTCAAAGTGAATTCTCTTAAAACAGAAAGATACAGGTCTGTGTGTGTGTGTGTGTTTAATGGGGTATTAAACAAGGTTTTCCTCGCAGCACATTATTGCGAGTGTGGGGAGACTCCCTTGCTTATATGTTTTCTCCAACATGTTTTGGTTACAAAGAATATTTATTGCTCAAGGCCGTTTCCCACAAAGGTCCCTTTATTTCCTTTCATGATGAGCTGCTGTGACTAAGTTGTTTCTATTTTGACTGCGTGCCTTCGTGTGATTGATACACCGCTGCTCAATGGCGGGGCGAGGCAGTGGTTTGTGTTTGCAGCGCCAAACCGCTCGCCGTTGGGAACTGGTGCGTGTGTCGTGGAATAATCTGTTCTTAATTCTCAATTATTCCCTGCAATAATGGTTCGACGGTTCGGCTTAACCACGAGCACGACAAAGCCCTCGCCGGTGGTTTAAAATCCGCGTCCGGTCCCCCGGGCGGGGCGCGGCCCTTTGAGCGTGAAAACTGGGAAACTGGTTGTGAGCCGCCTCCTTTTCCAAACCGTCCCTGTGTGTGGAGCCGCGGTGAGCTGAGGCCTGTTAGTAACAGCGTGGACTCTGCACCCAATACGTTCAGCAGGAAAGCAGACCGGACCCTTGTTTGGTGTTTGGTATCTTTCCTGCTCTTAAGAAGAAATTACACTCCATTTTCTTTTTTTTTCCCAGCCAAATAGAAAAATAAATATATTCTTCCGTTGTCTTCGTAAAGGTAGTGAAGGTGGAACACTGCTCCACAGTGTGCACGCCACACGGTCATGGCTTCAGTACACCTGCACAAAAGTGCACCAACCATAGCAGCTAACTCCTTGTAGATGTCAAACTGACCCCCAAAATTTCACAGTAATGCTGAAATTATTATGCAACCAAGTAAATAGTTCCTGCGCAACACTGCGCATGTGAAGAGGCTTCCCTCTAGCAACTAAAAATGAACAAATCAGCTTCCCACTTTTTTAAGCCAGCGACATTATTCATAATCAAAATACCCTCTAATGAAACCAAAGTATTGATTGTAAATTTACTGTGCATTTTTTCTCCCCTTGTGTCTTCAGCCCGACAGCTGTGGTGAGAAAAGGTGATGAGCTAACACGCCTGAAATATTCAAATAATCTTTCCTCGTTGCGTGTTGCGGCTTGTAACACGCGCTCGGGGATCTCACATGCAGGGTGAGTGTTTGGTAAACAGAAAAAAAGATTCACTTGCCTGCGCTTTCTCCGACTCGTGGAAAGCGCCTGCCACCGCGTTAGCACGGACCCTGCTAGCATGTCTCCCGGGGGGGGAGGAGGGGGGCGCCGCGGCTAGCTGACCGCATGGCCCGCCGAGGTTTATTGAGCGATTGTGTTATATCGTTAAGTTTCCCGCCGGCGGACCACACGGAGCAAAGCGACGGTGTCTGTGTCCTCGTTAAAACTCCGCCTGGGCAAAACCAGAGCCGGCCAATATACACACCAGATAAGACGGTTAGCAGCTCACTCGGATTTACAGCCCGCGGGCCTCGGGGAGGGAAGGGAGGGAGGGATGGCGGGAGGACATGAGTTCATGTATCGTTTTAATGTCTGGAAGCCAGATGGACAAACGGGGTGGGGGACAATCTGTGATTTAACGGGGACATGCAGAGAGAGAGAAAAAACAGAAATAGGTGTGTTTGACTGATAGACAGCGGCGATGTATCTAATTTGTGGAGCCGGTGAGTGAGAGGGGCAAAAGGCCAGAGGTGACTCGGGGCCGGCCGGGAGATGAGATGAATGGAGTGTGCAGGAGACGTGGAGAATCGGAGACGGCCCGAAATGTCAAATGGAGATTTAGGATGAGGAAAAAAAAATAATGTTTACGAGATACGTCAACAGCGCGTGACGTTAATGTGCCGCTACCGTTGCAACGACGAAAAAAAACCCGGCACATCCCGCCACCTCGTCAATCGGTCGGCGCGTCACCAGCTCGGGGCAAAACCACCACCAAAGTCCAGATCTACGCCGGGTTGTCAACGCCGAAAAGCAGCCCCCAAATAACCTCGGCTTGATCCCTCAACCTTGTTCACATAAATAACGCTCCCTCAAGAACAGAGGCCGACTGTGTCCGATCCACTCCACCCTTTTGGCCGTTTGATTTACATCTAGCGTGTAAAAAAAAAAACACGGCGTCTTCATTTCTGCGAGTAAATTCTAAGCGGCGTGGGCTCGTTCGGCGTGTTCAGTGTCAGGTTTTTGCCGACTCCCCCCAGTGGGCAGGCCCACCTAGTGGGACTCTGCACCTCGTTAAGAAATCGAGCCAGAGTTTAGGGAAAAGCCCCCCCCCCACCGCCTTCCCCTCCCCGAGTGAGTGAGTGTTGGGTTTCACAACCAGTCCCACGAAAAAAAAAAACAGGCCGTGCAAACAAAGCAAAAGCAATTTCGCCACCTGAAAGAGGACACACACACGCGCTCGCGCTCGTAACGCAAAGTTCCTCTGCTCTCAATCACACGTCCTCAAATCGTACGGATCGGAGGCGTTTAGTCTGTCGCCCCCCATAGACTAAACCAAACCCCTTCATTTTAAACATCTGCCTCATCAGACGTATTTAAGTGCGTGTTTATCTTAGCTTGATCCTTCCATTTTAAGGTCAACGTAGAATTTGTGAAACTTTGCCAAATTAAAACGTAGAAAAACACACACAACCTACACATGAAAGTACATCAATCAGCTGAAAAACCTACCCTGGAAAAATAAATCTTCACCCGCCACTTGTTTTTTCTTCTTTGAAACCCCCAAAACAAGACATCCCCCCCCGCGCGTCCCGTCCGACGAGGTGCAGAGGGGAGATGTTTCTCCAGTCGCCCCTCTCAGCGGGCGTTTGCCCTGTTCAACACGTTTCTTTTAGGGGATCCCGACCTCTGACACGAAGAGGGCCTAAACATGTCAGCCTCAAGTTTGCAACCTTTCATCTCTGCACCTCACAAAGTAGGTCAAAGACAGCCAGAGAGGGCACAGCGATCGACACGGGTTCTTTTCAGCTTCACGGATTCCTCCGTGGTTCCACACAACAGCGTTGTTTGTAACCTGGGCGACGTGGCTCTGCCCCCCCCTCTCCCCCCCCCTCGTTTCAGTTTGGGGTTAAAAATTGTTGTTTTAGCCCAAAGGTTTTAATGTTTTTGTTGGTTTCTAGATTTTATCGTGCCCTCCCAGGACTCGGGTCTTGTGTCGTACACCCTTTTCCAGCAATTAACCATTAAATCATCTTTCGTACTCACTCAGCTCGAGGGAAATCTGCTGTTTTAATTAGATTATTCGACACAATATTGCTGAATTATTATTAGTTTTGAGGGAAAGGGCATTACAGAATCAAATTTCCTTAATTGTACCGTGGCCTTTCGAAATAATATATTTAAGAAAACAAAGATTCTTAATGAATAAAATTTGTAAAAAGTTTTCCAGCTTTATCAACCCACCTGTTGTGTATGTTTGTTTACTTGTTTACTCATGTCGCCCATGATCAACCCATTGAATCATCTTGAACCAAGTTCATCTCATACATTTGAGGGAAATGTCCAGTTTCAAAGCAGCTGGAAGAGGCTTCCTTTTCTAAATAATAAGTTAAATTGTGGGTTTTACGCCATTTGATTGCAACCAGTGCCGGCCCGAGCCTCTTGGGGGCCCTAAGCAGAATTTTATTTGGGGGCCCCCCTCCCACCTGTGCTAGAAGATTATTGGCACAAATGTCACGCTATACTGTTATAGCGAAAATTATAAACGAATACAGTGAGGTTATAATACAAAACTAGGGCTGCTTGCAGCATAAGCAAACTAAGCGGCTCTAACTTACCTAAGTTAGAGCCGCTTAGTTCGCTTATGCCTTGTTGACAACAACAAGGAATTCTTTGGCCGTGTCTTGACCGGACCCTCAGGAAGTTAACACAATTGTCAAAACAATTTTCTTCGCAATTTGTCTTCATCCGTCTTTCATTAAAAGCCTCTGGGCAACGCGGATCGGTTACATAGAACAGGCATCATCTCTGTTATAGTTTCTTAATAACATCCGGATGTTTCTATTTGAGGAAACGTTCTTGCGTGACCCTGACCAGGAAATCTCGCTCTGCGTAGGCAAACTTCTCAATAAAGCTTGCTCATGCCTACTAAGGAGGAAGGGTGCGTGTGTGTGCAAGTTTGAATGCGTAAATCCTCCCACGGCCAGAAAGCCGCCACACCAGTCCGTGCCTGTTTGTGCCGCCCCGTCAGATCGAAGTTGAATTTCATTGAATTTCTTCACTTGAACAGAGGCCGCGAAATACCACCGGAAGGCCTTTTCTTCCCGGGAGATACTGTTTTGTGTTCTCCTCGTTAGACTTGCTGACTTCTACACACACACACACACACACACACACACACACACACACACGGGCGCGTCGGACCGGACCTCCTGCCGGGCCGGAGAGCTGCTGCACGATCGCGTGTATCGAGGCGGCTTCGACGCTGCCCATCATGTTGCCTTTAGCGTCACCCTTTGATCCGGGATGTTGGATCGGGGCCCATTGAGGTGTATGTTTCTGGGTGTGTGTGTGTCCTTATGTTGGATGTGTGTGTATTTAATCTCACACTCTTGTGCTCAGGAATGCAATGAATAGCTTTTCTCCCGGGGGGTGGAGCAGGGTGGCGGTGTGCAGTCCTACCTTTCCTCGCGTGTTAATTTCCATGCTTTTGGTAGACTGACATTCCAGCTCAAACACAAACACACACACACACACCTACTTTAAATTACCAGTGTAAACATGTTTCAACAACTTACACACCTTCCCCCCCCCTCACGTTAATGCCACATTAAACCCACAATTGGTTAACAAGCAACAGAAGTGCTTTGTGCCAGTTTATGCATCAAGCGGTTCATGATGCAACTGTGGACGGTGTTGCATTTTAAGGCTCTTTTTTGATGTCAGATGGCGTGAACGCGTACGGTTCGTTGAGTGCAAAGCCTCGCGGCGCTCACTTCGGGGCAGGTTGAAGGTGTCATTACAAGCCGATTCCAATCGCGACACCCGCGAATAGAAAACGCCGTACAGTGACGGGCGCTGGACCGTGACGCAGCACTAACTGCATGGAAAAAAACTAGTTCATTCATTCTTTTTTTTTGTGTGTGTGTGTGTGTGTGTATCAATCATTACATAAGAGGCACGCTGAAGGGCAACTTTCCTGAATGAAACGGAGCAAACGAAACCCAGTCGAAGCGTCTGTTCGGCTGAAATGAATAAAAACTGTTTTCGCACCTCAGCTGCCGAGTTGTGTCTGGGAACTGTGGCTGCCGGTAAAAAAAAATGATGTAGAGAATTATATTTGGGGGCCCTCCTCCCACCAAGATTATTGGCACAAATGTCACGCTATACTGTTATAGCGAAAATTAAAAACGAATACAGTGAGGTTATAATACAAAACTAGGGCTGCTTGCAGCATAAGCGAACTAAGCGGCTGCTTGGGGCCCCAGGCAGCCGCTTAGTTCGCTTATGCCTTGGGCCGGCCCTGCACCTTACCTCCTCACGGACCCAAAGATAACAAATCAAAAGTATCCCCTTGTTTTTTTTTTTACCTTGAACCATTGTGACCATTTCTTTAAGTATCCAGTAACACTTTGTTGTCTGTAATCTGCTAAATTTAGAGATTTTAAGTGGCCCCCCCAGGTGTATTCAGGCTGCTAAATCAGCTGGCGTCCATCTCGCCTTCACAATGCATTAACCTGAGGTCAGAACCTGAGCTCACGGGTCAGCGGTTGTGGTTTGCGATTGTTTGTCTGCTCGTGTTTGCGTTTGTGCTCGTGTTTGTAAGGATTCCTGTGTGGTCAGGATGGGAGAGAGTTGTGAAAGGCTCACAATGAAAAGCCCCACACAGATAAAGGGCGCGCGTGTGTGTGCGCAAGGAAAATTAAATTAACTGGGAGTTTCCAAACACACCTGGGAGATGCTCCCACAGGAGATAAAAGTTCTGAAAACGTCCAGGTCAAATACCGTTCATGAAGTGGCTGGACATTTAGGATCGGAAGAGGTCTCGCTTAGTGTTTTTTTCCATCCCGTGATACTATTTAGACAGAGTGAGACAAACATCATGGACGCACTTTGAAGATGTTTTAAACAATGAGATAAGGTTGTTTTAGCTCAGCGGAGACTTTGTGTCCAAACTCCTACCAGTCAAAGAGCATTCCCTCCCTAAAGCAACCGTGAGGAACCTTTAAATGGGTATGAAGCGGTCACAATACAACACAAATCCCTTTGTAAAAACACAGGTAAAAAAAAAGGCCGCCAGCGAGAACATTGGCAACTTTGATCGTTTTTCTCGACACCTGTTATCGGAGCTCCCGGGTCGGAATCCGGTCAGAGCAGATGAAATGGGGCAGGTAAACCAGGAAGCAGAGCTCCCCCCCCCCCACACTGCAGACGAGCCGTATCCCAGCTGCAGTAAAGTGGCTTTGCAAAAAAGTGTGCGTATTTTGTAGTAACACCATATTATCTGTGCTTTTCATTCAGCCTCAACACTCTTCTTGCGCCGGATGAATAGAAATCATTTTTAAAAATGGTCTTAAGTCATCCACTGACTGCTAAATAAAAGGAGGTCAGCGTGTGGTCAAGTAAGCCGTCACAGATGCCTTTTTTACTCTGGCAGACGGACCTCGGCTGACGTTCTTCTTCTCGGAGCTCCGAGATCTGCCTACTCTTCCTGAACACGCGGTCCCTCGTGGGCGCTCCCCGAATATTAGAACATGATCAATGTTGACAGGACTAGCCTTTGGTCGGGTTAAAGTACAATCAATTATTCTCTCTCTCTCTCTCTCTCTCTCTGGTGCTTTCCTTCCATTTTTCTTCGCTGACCAAATAAGCTTATGAACTCTTTGAACTGCGCGAAAAAACCAGCTCACTTACTGGAACTGGTCAAAGGCGATAAGGAGGAGTGAGGGAGGGAAGTGATGATGAGGGCCTGAATATCCCACTGCATGAAAAAAAAAAAAAAAAAAAAAGGACCATCTTTCTCACTTGTTGAAGAATTTCCAACTTGATCTCGCAAAAGCTTTCACTTACTGAAAGCATGATGGAGGGGGGGGACGTGGGGAGGGTAACGGAGGTCGGGTGGACGTGTGCTGCCTCCGCACGGCACGCTCCTCACAGCTGGGCGGGGTCAACGGTCGCTGCACTGATTGGCTGGTGAGTTATTCCTCCGCTATCAACAGTGACGGAAGTCATCTGTGCCGCTTTCGGGGTCCAAATGGCCGTTGGGACGCAATCTGCACGAAATGGATGCGTTATCTTATCTGAGAGACGCACACATTGGCTCGTATGAAATGGGTCCAAAAAACACCCGTCGCTAACACCACGCCGCACACATGCACCTCGTTAATATGTGTAAAGGCACACACACTCACTCGTGCAGCTCGGTCACATGTTGGTAAAAAGTGAATGTTATCGTAACATTATCTGGGCACTCAGTTGAAGGTTAATTCTGGGATAATATATGTAAGATTGTTGATGAAGCCAAGTCAGATAACCCGGTCAGAAGCAATCCCTCCCTCCGTCACACACACACACACACAGACACACACCGGCAGCTCACGCTTCTCAGAAACAGGCGGCAAGAAGCAAAGACTCACATCTTGCAGAGAAGGGCGTAGGCGGGAAGGAGTAAAGAGAACAGAGAGGAGGAATTTGTAGCGTGGTGCCCGGCGATTAAAGGAGTGTTGCGGTCAGCCGATTCCTCCGCTACATCAAACGACGTGACTCTCATCCGAGCGCACTCTCACTCACACACCCACAGAGTGCTGCTCCTGCACGACTAAGCGGCACGTTTCTTTGAGTGTAACAGAACTGCTATGAGAGAAGCCTTTTGTATATAACACATTCAACCCCTTTTTCTTACTTTTTTAAAAGAATATTAGCTTATCAGTCCTTTTTGGACCCCGAAAAAAAACGTTTGTAATAGTTGCTTATCCACGTGTAAGGGATTCAATTCAATTGCAACCTACGGTGAATTTAATTATTCCGAATGTACACCCGTTCAGGAGCTCAGAAGTGACCCTTTAAATAATTGTCATAGCTGATTTGAGGTGTAACGCTTAATATTTGTCGCGGTTTGTCTCCCACCATGTGAGTTTTGGCATCCCTCTGCTGGCCTCCGTGTTTACTGTTCACACTCCCCACACCTCTACTGCTGCGTTAAACACTCGTAAAAAAAAAAAACATTGTGGCTTTTATTGTGAAGGAGTCAAAGGAAACACGGTGTAGTCGTCTCAGATGGTTGGAGCGGCCAATATAGGACATCTCTAAAAACTGGACAGTTTGTGATGAGATTGCTGCTCGTCTGTGAGGAATCACCTTCACGACGATGACGCACGCAGGGGAGGCTGTTTGTTGTACGTTTAAGGAAGGACCGCTTCATTAGCAGCCTGTGTGTTTTACGCATGTGTGTGTGTGTGTGTGTAGTCAGCACAAACTGGGATGCACTCGCTGAGCCGTGCACCGTATCACCCTGAGTGCACACACACACACACACACTCTGAGTCAGCAGAAACGGGAGCTCGGTGATACCATTAATGAACCCGAGTGTTATTCTTCAATTAAAGCGCGGACGGGCACCGAGGAGAGGGACTCCCCTGAGGACTGCTCCGGTTACGCGACGCCGGACAAATCCTTCTCTTCCTAAAAGCTCCCTTTCTCTTTATCTATCACTCCTCCTGCCTCTCTGCTTTCCTGCTCCATCATGCCTCAATTCTCTCCCCTCTGAAGTCTCATTGTCTCTTTTTTTTCTCCCCCTCAATCTTTCCATCTTGAAATTCGCAGTAACTGAGGTATGAGTCGTGTAGCCGGCGGGCCTTGTGTGCCAACCAAAGTCCTTACATACTAGTCGGCTCTTTGCATTTCCTCAGCGTGTCTCATCAATCTGTCAGCGAGGCGGAGGTATAGACACAACATCCGCAGGCCTGCAGGGGCCAGACGGTCCAGCAGAGGGCATCACTGCTGCCGTGCGGTCGCAGTCACAAGTTCAGTACACGTTATCTAGGAATGTGAAAGAGACAACAACCCAAAGAATCATTTCATTCATGTGGTCGTTGAAGGAGACATTGAACGCACCGCACCGGTTTGAGTTAATGGCCCCTGCGGGTCACACAAGCAATTTCGGGGTTGAACTATGATCTGAATCGGCCCTTGAACTGACGCCCCGCTGTTTTACTTCGGTGAGATTTTTCGGCTTCAGGCTTTTTAACAACAACAAGCAGATGAGAAGAACTACTTTCCCTTCTGAGCCAAATCAACTAAAAATGTTAAAGCGGTGATGTAAGTCCACTTTGGAGGTACTCAAACGGCACCTGTTTGTTTCTGCTTAATGCCACCACCTGCGTTTATCGGATGTTGCATCAACCTTTCAGATTTTAGAATGATACCGAGTACAATGATTTTTTTTTATAACTGTATTAAATCAATGCCAGAGATTTCCTTTAAGTGCCACAGGGGTTGGAGCAGAATGTCAAGCATCAATCGTTAGTTCGATCCGATTGAGAATATTGTTATTTATTGCATAGGGACTTGTTTTGTTTCGGTTGTTGTGGTATAATTCACCTCCCCCGGCCTCATTGGTGGATCTCACAGCAGGGACCGTGTTGTCTGCGGGAGTGCACGTTGAAGTGGGACGCACGGTGGTCCCGCATGACTCTGAACCTTCACACCCTGCAGGAATCGGGGAGGAAGGTTTTGAACCAGCTGGCAGTTAAAATTAGCTCCGTGTCAACCAGCTGCTACGTGCTAACGAATCAACGACAATAATCAATACAGCAACAGTATAATAATAAAACGCTAGAGGCCAATTCTGCGTGGTACACAAGTATACATTTTGATACTTTGTGTATAGACGACATGTAGCCTACTGCCATCCCTCAATGTCGCACAGAGGCTGTATACGTTGCTTGCTCACAATCACCGTCATCATCTCCATCAGCATCATCGTCATCATCATCATCACCAGCCCGCGAATAGCGAGCTGCAGTAGAGACCCTTCCTTGTGCCGTTCGCATTTCTCTTCCATGTGCGCCCTCGTGGTCGCCGTCAGCGCGTCCCAGCTGTCGCTGCCGCCGCGCGCGCGCACATTCCCGAGCGGAGAGTCCACCTCGGCCGCGCGGTCAGGTGGCTCCTTTCCGTCCTGCATGCGCGTCACCGCGGCGTCAGCGCGCGGCGGCGGCGAGGGGAGGGAACTTTAGTCACCACACCACACGCGCACACGGCCGACTCTTACTTTCCATGCACGTGACCCGGGGCAGACGTTGCGCGGCGCACGCACGCACGCACGCACTCACGCTCGGAGACGTGCATAGGCTACGTGTCCCGGCAGACGCTGTGTGTCCCGATCGGGGCAAGTTTATACCAATCATCGCGAGGGGATTTTTTTATTTTTTTTAAATCAGGCAAGGGGACAGTCCAAGGTCATGTTGTCGGTAGCACGCGCGTCCTGAGCTGCGTTCACCAGTGAGTTCTCCAGCATGAATGGGGCTCGTCCACAGGGTCCCCATGAATGTGTTTAACTGTATAACATTTAACAACTGAGCTCGTAAAGCTGCGCCAAAGACGAGTCCTCTACGCGGCATGTGGAGGTGATGAAACGGATTCAAGGCTCGGAGAGATAATATTTCAGCCGCTCACACGAGTTCAAATGACTCGGAGTTATTTAATTCGCAACAATAATAGTAATTCAAAATATATATATATATATACGGCGAAACTCGGTTTCTGGTGATGCGGTCACATGATTCAAAGTATAATAGGTGAAACTTTTGAGAAAGAAAAAAAAATCCTTCGTTGCGCTGAATAGATAGAATAGAAGACACACCCTTCTCCTGATGTCCAACCAATCAACCTCCATCCGGGATCGCGTCTGCCTGTGGTCGCCTCGCACACAGCCACAGAATGGAGAGACCGACGCAGGGGTGGACGCGGTCTGTCTGAACTGAGCCAGCGGACCTGCTAAGTGCGCAGTGACAGAGGAGTGAAAGAGAGAAAGGAAAGAAGAAGAAAAAAGGAAAAGGCAAACTGACAACTTTGCTGATTGACGAGTATCAACGCCGTGTTCTTCTCTTTTTTCTTTTTTTTTTTCCTTCACAGAACGTCACCCCGGCCAATGCTCAAGTTGCACATAGGAGTAGATTACAAGTGTCCAATGGACAGACGCTTGGAGAAGGCAGGCGCAACAAGCATGGAATTATTTTTGTAATGTGGATTGCTATTCCCTCGCAAGAAAATAAAAGTCCGCCGCGGAACAATGTGGGACGTTTTTCGTCTTGGATTCTCTTTTTTCTGGATATCTTGAAAATCATTGGCAACAGTTGAGAAGGAAAGAAGTTATGCGCAAAGGATTGTATGCTCCGACCCCGGGACCATCATGGATCTGCCATTACAACCCCCTGCCCCTTATTTAGAGAAGTTTTAGCCGGTCCACTTGTGTTGCTGTTGTACTTGTTGTTGTAAACTTCATGTGTGAGAACAAATCGCCACTTCGGCCGCTTGGATTTTAAAACGTCGCCTGCCTGTGGATTGGATTTCAAACATGAACTTTATTGACAGTTTGACACTATTATTTTTGACGCTGTCAGCTGTCAAGGTGAGTCATGTGTTCCCGACAGCGAGCCGGAGAGAACCGGAGAAACATTATTCGACCTCTATTTACGCGCAGCAGCCACCGGTCATTCATGTGTAGCTCGTCCTTGCCTTTCCTCCGGCTAGGTCACCGGACGTGTTTGAACAAACCGAAATGTGTCGTGGCTTTGCGGAGATTTGCGGAACCAGTGCGCAAAGCCGACAATATGTAACCCGAACACACACACACACACACGCAGCCAGCTGGTGCGCTTTTTTTCCTTCGTTGTAGATGCGGCATATTGGTTTCTTTAAAAAAAAAAAATCAGTGAAGTTTGGCGCTGGCCTGCTCCAAAGCCACCTTGGAGATATGATTACGCGTTAAAGGCGCAGTGGCTCCGTTCTGAATTAGGACATGTGAGCAGGTTCATTCCTGGCACTGAGGCGACACTCTCATATATACACCACCAGGTTGTAGTTTTTTTGTTTTATTTTTTCCGTTTAAAAGATTAAGAAAAAATGTTTTTTTTTTTTTAAAGAAGCAGCGGTGTTTCGGTTTGCGACATAGTTCTCTCTCAAATACCTTCACACACAATGTAAAGTCCGGTGAAGTGTGCATTTATCAAACTGGGGGGATTTTACTGAAAGTTGAACCCACAATCAGCGCGAATGGTCCCGCGATGCTGCCTCGGTTGCTCTTCCCCGGTCGGCCTATCGTCGGTTGAAGGGTCGGTGTTCGCAGCTTGACACCCTGCCAATAATTATACAGTATGTGTTGGGGGGTTGGTGGTGGGGGCCGGAGGGGTTGGGGGGTTCAGGGCTGGGGTCTCCCAGGCCTGAACCCGCTCACGCCACCGAAAGGGGGAGGAGCCTGCGACACTCACACAGCACAGACTATTCAAAAAAAAGAAGAAAAAAAAACCTTTCATATAGTAATGGGGGGGTGGGGGGGGGGGTTCGCTGGATTTACGTCGGTGCCACAGGATTGCGTCTTACGCAATATTGGCGCGATATTGCGCTCGTTGCGCGCCTGTATGTGTGTGTGCGCATGTGTGTGAGGGAGGGAGAAAGAGAGAGAGAGAGGGAGAGAGAGAGTTAGCAAAATGCTGCTCTGTGGTCGGCTGGTGTGGAGAAAGTAACCCGCCCCCCCTGAGGGGAAATTGGCAGGCTGAAGACCTTACCGGTTTTAATGGTGACAGTTGCCAAGAGGCAGCGGAGGCACACGGAGGTTTGGAAACTGGAACAAAAACCAAAGCCACCTACCAACACTGGTGCAAATGAAGTTGTCGTCTTTGGCCGTATAATAAACCACTTGTGTGATGGCCCTGATTCGGATATTACAGGAGAATGCAAGTAATACAAGAAAGCGTTTCACGCATTCTTTATGATAGAATGTTCAAAACATATTTCCTAGTTTAAATCCAGATGTGGTGAAGGACCACAACCCGGCTCTGAACACGACATGGGTCCATTATAGAAGACCGCCCCCCCCCCCCCCTTCTATAGACCGAGTTCCAACACGAGATGTGGTTTTCATAGGATGACGACGTTCGATAGAATTGTCAGAATGCAAATATATATTTTTTGCGCAACTGCGGATAAGTAAAGGCCACGAGCTGTTGCACAACACTTTAACTAACAGCATTTCTTTCTCTTTTTTTTTCTTCCTGCTTGCAGAGCGCCCACATACCGAAGGGAACAGAACGAGGTCCGCATGACGGTAGGTGTCCCACTGTGGGAAAACCGTCCCCCGCCTGGCGCCCTGCCACATGGAAACAGGCTCGTTTTGAGCTCCATCTTGACATTTAAGGGAAATTATCGCCTCCTAGTGGGCTTCTGTATAGCTTAACCTTGTCCAGACCCCTCCCCTCCCCCCTCCTTCCCTCCTCCTCAAATCCCACCCTTTTTAGTAAATTAGTTTCACCCGTAAATCTCAACTGTTGTACGTTTTCAATCCCGGAGAAGCATTCCTGCTCGTTTGAGGTTAAACTGGGGGAACTCTTTTATAGAACGGAATTTTACCCTCTTGGCCCCACAAAGTCTTTTTGCACAATCCGAACGTTGCCCAATCGAATTTTGGACAATCGGAAGTTGAACTTGCACTGGAGATTTGGTTTGACGTCCCGCAGGGAGGGTGGGAGGGAGGGGAGGGAGGGGAGGGTCGTCGACAGACTATGACTAATATTGTGAGTTGGGCCCGGAGCAGAGCTATAAAACCGTGACGTCGTAGATGGGAAGCCAGATTGACGTAGAAGAAGATACATCTCTATTAACCAGCGGTTTCCTCAATGAAATAACGGAAAGTGAAACGTGTGTGTGCATGTTGCTGTGTGTTTCACCCCCCCCCCGCCCCACCACTGTGAGCCTGCCAGTCGTTTTTTTTTTGGGGGGGGGGGGGGGGGGGATTCCCAGCTTCTTTTAGCCGCCGTTTTAAAACCCTCGTCCTCTGTGCCTCCGTCTTCTCCCCCAGTGATCCCATTAATGGAGGTGTACAACAAGAGTTTGTGTCAGCCTCGAGAGCTGCTGGTGGAGATTCTGCAGGAGTATCCGGAGGAGGTGGAGCACATCTTCATCCCGTCCTGCGTGGTGTTGACGCGCTGCGCCGGCTGCTGCAACGATGAGATGCTGCAGTGCACGCCGACGTCCACCCACAACATCACGATGGAGGTCAGAGGCCGTGTTCGCTATGTGATACTTTCAGGAGGGGTCGTGCAGCGGGGGTTCATGGTATTTCTTTTTAACCTTTTTTACATGGGCGCTTTATGTACCTATGATTGGCCCGGAAGCCTTCAAGTGCCATTGTGGTCGGCTAGAGTTTATAAACTAGAGTCTAAGACCACCTGCTGTTTGCTCAAAGGCTGCTCAGGTGCAGACTTAAACTCTCACCTCCCCCTGTGCGGAGAAGGTGAGGACATCTTCTTCGACTCCTCAGGTCTTGTTTTTTTCAAAGAAGTATTGCAAAATTTCCAACAAAATTTCCAGATGAAGGAGAATGTGAAATCCTCTTTTTCTTGGTTTTTAAAAAAAATCAAAAACAGGACTTGATCAAATCTGACCCGTAGTCTAGTTCGTGAAATCTACGATTGTGACACCAGAAGATTAAGATGTATATTATTTTTTGCAAAACTGAAACAATTTCTCTTCTCTCAACTTCTTCTCTTGCAGATTAAAAGAATAAAACCCCAAAGGCAACAAAATGATATTTTCATGAGTTTCACAGAGCACAGCGCATGTGAGTGTAGGTAAGAAACCCGCCGACTCAAACAGAGACACACACGTGAACGAGTGAATGGAACACTAATCCCTGTACGGCGAAAAAGTCATTGTCTCGGATGCGCGTCGGGTGGATTCGCGTCTTTGCTTCTTTTGACTTCCACGATCCTAAAAAAAGATACGAGCGCGTTCAAGCACGTCCCACGTCGCTTCAGTTTATCCTCATTCCATCGCATTTCTCGATGGAAAAGGAGACACATTCGGGATTTGAATCAGGAATATTCCGGCTTGTAATCTTCCGCCGAAGGGTCGCGTCACAGGCCGATCATTAACAAGCGCGTCACATCCCCTCTCGCCTCGGGGGGGGGGGGGGGGGGGGGGGGGGGGGCCTCGATGCATCACCGCCTGACGTCTGGTGAATCCCACCATCGCGTTTGGCTGAGAGATGCGAACTGTGACACGCATGCACGCACGCATGCAACCCCTCCTCCTCCCACGTTCGAGGGAAATCTCGGAGACATTGGAGCACCGTTTGGCCGAGCCCCAAGCTTTCTCTTCTCAGAGCTATTAAATGTGGAACATGTCCGTGTTTCGTGCCGCGAGGCTGCGGCAGAGCGTCTGCAGAGCCTCCGGCTACAAAGAGAAGTCTGAAACTTGCTGCCTTCTGCCAGGACACGATACTCTGCAGTCATTTCATTCAGACGCAGCAATAAACCTTCAGGGCATCTACATAACGTTTTAGAGGCCGCGGTGAGGCTAACTGTATTTTTCCGGAAACGGCGTGTAGTTATTAGACGCTATAAACAGACCAAGTCCCCCCCCCCCCCACACACAAAATGTCCCGAGCGTCCCCCAGAGCATAGGAAGGCCGTCCCAGCTTGGGAACGCCAGACTCTCCCACTAACAACGGAAGTCATTTATTTTTATTCAACCTTTATTCAAACAGATCAAATCCGCTGAGATAGAAGCGCTTTGGCGACGGCGTCACGGCCAAGAAGGCAGCAGAGTCAAATGTCAAGTGCACGTCAGTTTCGCGCAAACAACGAGGCGGAGACAAAACATCACACGGCGGCGCAAAGACTCGGGTCCACGGATCCACCGAAGAGGTGCAAGAGAGACAGATAGCGTGCGATACATGAAGACGGGAAAAGGAAACAACCAACTTGTTATGCGCGGCGGCAAGAACAGTTTGTGATTTAAACTCCCGATAGCTTTTGTTTAAAACGCCCGAGCGAGATGAGCGGCTCCGGCCTGCGGATCGTTCAAACACCCAAGGGCAAAGCATAAACATGCGTGCGCTGCTGCTGCAGCGTGTCAGTGCTTCTTTTGGTCCCTTTTCATGCAGCGCCGGTTTGCTGCGCCCTCATTTCAGACGGGGAAAAAAACTTGGCCGTGTGTCCGTGACCTCTTTGAAACAAACACGCTTTCCCAGCGCGCCTGGGCCGTCGGTTTCCGCCCCAGAGGGCGGATTCGGCGTTCGGATTTTTCATTGCTCCACATTCGAGTGTCGTCACTGCGGGGGGGGGGCCGCGGCCGAAAAGAACCTTAACTTAACCGAGAGATTGAAGGTGAAAGTTCTGTTTCGGTTTTAGTTTTAGGGCCGTTTAGCGTACACTTGCGAGTCCCCCGGGGCCCTCGGGGGCCCTGCGGTGATCCCGATGAGTATCTGTCTACCTCAGGTCTAATGTCCTGGTGTTTTCCTGCCTTTCAGGTTAAAGAAAGAAGTGGAAGAACAGAAAGAAAAGTGAGTACAGCGCTCTCTCTGCATGGAGATTGGGAGGGTGGGGGGGGGGGTTTGTGGGGAAAACAATTGGCTCCGTCTATCGCGCCTCCCGATCGTGCCCTTTCTTCCTCGTGTTGTTTTATCACTTTATCGTTTTGGACCCTGCCACGTACGTCCACGCGCTCGGCAGCAATAAAACGTCATTAAAAGACGAAGGTACGGACGCGCCAGCACGCGCCGTGGTGTCACGCTGAGATTAGCGTGCGGCTCTCGGGGCTGATAAACGGGGAATACCTGCTGAGTCTAATGAGGTCAATGACTGACACCTGACGAGGCCGTTGCCCTCTACGTACCTGTCCTTTACACCCGGCCTTCTTCTTTTACATTCGTCCTTGCCGTTTACATCCCACTTAACTCCTGTGAACGGCCGCTGGGAAACAGATAAGGGTTTTTTGAAGACCGGTTAACCTTTTCTGTTTATGGTTTCAGCGTTCAAGGGGGTCACTAAAACCCTTTAATCCTCCCTCTGCTAACAGTCGTTAATATCTCTCTGTTAGAGCGGCTTGTGTTTTGGTTTTATGTCAGGTCGTCTGTCACATAGATAAGCACTCGTTTCGGGACCTCCTCTTCAGCCTTGTCCTCGTTGTTTACGAGACCGACGTCTGTGGCGTGCGTCTGCAAAAATGACGACGGAGGTGTTCCTGCTGTGGTTGTGTAACTGTCAACGTCCACAGGGAAACCGGACCTTATTGGACATGGTCCTATTTCTTTCCGGCCGGGTCTGAACGAGCGCCGGCGGACGGATTGTCATCGGATTTGTAGAAAAAGTCGTAACGGCATTCACGTGGGCCTCAGCTGCACGTTGTGTTTGATGCTTTTGAGCTAACGTCGTCATGGTAACACGCTACGCTAAGACGATGAACATGGTAAATGTTGTATCTGCTGAACATCGACATGTTGCGTTTGTGGATGTGTAACCGTGCTCCCCTGAGCCAAAGTCGTCACCGACTGGGCATTTTTTCTTTCTACCTTTTTATCAGGTAGCTGGGTTCTGTTTGCCTGCTTGCGAGCTTGTAAGGCGTGCAAATCCAATATTTTCACAGACTGAGCCAGGTGCTTCACACAAGCTCGCCAGCAAACTGTCCATGTTCTGTCCAAGAAGACGAACGCAAAAGGCGCCGATATTCTCTGTGGCCATACTGGATTTAAACGTGAGCTTTTCCTCAGGGGGCTGCGTGTATTTATACATGATGATTACATTAAACTGCTAGATACCAGCAAGGACATGTGGGCAAAGTAGTGGTGGTTTCACTGACTCTACAATGTGTTGAGCACATAATCCTGAACACACCGTAACTGAGCCCCCGTTTGGGCCGGAAAAAAAAGCTTTTATAAACTATTACAGTTCTGTTTTAACTAGTTCCGCATGATGCACTGTGTACACTATTGCCATCAATGTCAGAGACATAGGAGAGTTGAGAGTTCGCATTGTGCTCTGAAACCACTTGAATCCGCCGTGGAGAGTTGCCCCAGAAAAGCTTGCAAGATGCAGTATTGGTAAAGTCCAAGTTTATTGCCTACTGCGAAATTTCAAAACAGCAAACCGAGCCAAACTTGAAATTACACAGACTGCAAAGACATTGTACTCTTTTACAAGTTTATTCAAGTTGGGCAATGAAGCCGTTCCTTAGAGGGGAACATTTGATATTCTTCTGTAGTCAAAAAGTACATTTTGGTTAATTTAAAAAGAGTCAACTAAAGGTTTCTTTCTTCTTTTTTTTTTGATGCTGCAATCTTTGAAATTCAAAATCAGCCTTCACTGAAAAACATACACACATATCACATACACTCTGGGGAACACTGTCTGACGGCCTTTTTCAAAACACCATGATATAAGTTATCATCCCGAACCCGCCAATCACTGCAAAATAATCAAAGGAAGGAATAACCCGTCTTGAATTACTGATAGTTCGGCTCTTTGATTTCTACAGAAGATTACCGTTTTTTTTATCAGAAAACACAATAGCCCCCATCTCTCATCAGTCTCTCAGGCTCTCTCTGCGTTGTTGTCTCCCCCCCCCCCCCCTTTTTTTTTTTTTTTTTTTCTGTCTTACAGAAAATCCCGGAAAGGCAAGGGCAAAGGCCAAAAGGGAAAACGAAAGAAAAACCGCGACAAAACAATTCACGACGCGTACGTCAGCTCCGCCTTCTCCACCTACCTGCACCTGAGTGTCGCGCTGCTCCTCACTAAGCTCGTCTGGGAGGAGCTCCTTTGCCCCTTTTAGCCTGCAACCCCCCCCCCCCCCCCCCCCCCCCCCACCCCGTTACCCCACGTGAACCAGCGTGTCGCTTCTGTGTGTTGTGTCCTAACGCTTAGTCGTGTTGTGACATCAGTGTGTGCGAGCCCCCCCTCCCCCCCCCCCCGTTTGCTAACGCGTCCTCTTGTCAAACGAAGCTTTCGCAAAAACTGTTACATAACACACCGCTTAGTACGAGGGGGCCGTTTGAGACATTATTCATTCTGGTACTCTCACGTACATGTGTGTGTGTGTGTGTACAAATGTATGTATGTGAAAGGAGAATGTATGTATGTGAGAGTACCAGAACGAACAATGTCTCAAACAGCCCCCCCCGCACCCCCCCCCCGGGCTGAGACCGGGACCTTGGTCGGAGTGAGATACAGCGGCGTATCGTGTGAAAAAAAACAAACAAACAAAACGGTACAAACTCGAGTGTCTTCTATCGCCTTTGTGTCCGATACCCCGAGCCTTTCCCTCCGATTGATTACCGGCACGTTCAGAGATACGTGGGAAAACAAACAGGCCCGTCCGAAACCCCCCCTCTCCCCTCCCCAAGGTCCCGGCTCCCAGCAGCATCTCGCGGGGGGCCGAGCAGACCCGGGTTCATTCCGTCCCCCCGGTATCTGCGCCGGCATCGGGGATCGTAATCGCGGTTGGTTCCGCGTCCCATGTTGAGTCTGCGGCGCTTTGCTGTGTCTCGGCACCCGTCTCCTCGCCGCGCTTTGTTCCTTTCATCCTCACAAACAGTCTTTGCCATCATGTGAAGAATGCTGGTACTTTTTCATGTCCTGTAAAGATCTGAGTGATGCTTATCAATTGCTTTTTTTTTTTTTTAAATCAGGGGTATATGTAAACAAATTGTACTGTTTTGTTTATTTATTTTTTTCCTCTGAAACTTTACAAGAGCACCCATATTTTATTCCACTATAACATTAACACAATTTCATGTTTATTCTGTGCTCTCACTGTGAAAACAATACATGTGCCTGTGTGTTCATTTGTGACTTGTACCTCGAGATGTGTATCTGAGCCTTTTGTTCTGAAACTAATGTTCCTCTGTGGGAAGAATAGTCTGCAGTTTTCATTCAATAAAACGAAATGTTTCTTAACGGAGCACCGAGCAGACGACCCTGAGTCTTCTTTGCCAAGAGCCCTTTTACATTCTCAGGAGTGAGGGCGAGAGCGCGGGTCGCTTCGTGTCGCATGAAACGATCCGGAGCTTTGCTCACTGCATGTCTGTCGGAAACGAGGCCTTCTCTTTCCAGCGGTGCGATCGATGAGAGAGAGTTCATGGGAGGGCAGAGGGGGGGGGGGTATTTGCCTGCTCTGTGGGAGCCCCGTGTGCACGAAAGGGTGCTGGTGGCGGCGCAGTGTGGTAATCTCTCTCTCTCTCTCTCTCTCTCTCTCTGTCTCCTCCCCATCTGTCCCTTTCTGTGCAGTGTCTGCGAGCCGTGTTGCGATCACTGCTCGGAGAGGAGGAAGCAATTGTTCGTGCAGGATCCAGCCACCTGCCGCTGCTCCTGCAAGCACACGGATGCAAACTGTAAAAAGCGCCAGCTAGAGCTCAACGAGAGGACCTGCAAGTGAGTTTTCTGTCGGACGGATGGTGGAGACGAGTGGAAAGTGGGTGAATTTCGGAGCTGTGTTCTGAGGGAATAGGAGGAACTCGCTCAAAACAGGGGGCAATCTTTCACCCAGGGCTGTTAGTCTTTGTTTTTCCCACATGTTTTGCATGCTTAAATCACTTCTGTAGTTATTTTAACCAAAAACAACAGTCTTTTCCGAGCTTAACTTAACGTAACAAGGGGAAATGGACAAAAGAACCTCTGTGTGCGGTCACGCCGACAATAATTAAAGCACAATCGTCCCCAAAAACAGAAGCAGATTTAAAAAAAGAATGGGGAAAAAAAGAATCTAGCAACTCTGCAGCTCCCCGTTGCTGCACAAAACGCTTCAGCATGCTTTAACTCGCTGTTTTATTCCAACACTTTAACCTGGATGGATGTAACTTTTTTGGACTTTCGTCGCTTCTTTCGGTTCCTCTCTGACCCGCCGCTTGTTCTCTCCCTCTCGTTCAGATGCGACAAGCCAAGGAGATGAGAAAGGTGGCTGCACCAGACGTACAAGATGAAGGAATATTATAGATATTTCACAGCACAGCACTTTGACCTTTGAACCATAAGCTCTTCTTTTCTGTGGAAAGCATTCCCCCTTGGACTGTCTTGAGAGTGAACACTAAGAAAGACTGAACTGAAGTTTCCTCCCACTGTGTATCTGTGTGTAAATAGACCATGTTATAAGAGAAGAAAAAAAAAAGAGTACAGAATTGTTATGCTGCTACGAAAAAACAAATAACTAAACCCATCATTTGACAAAAAGCAAATAGCCGCCATGTTGTTTTGCATTTGTAACAGGCTTGTGACGCAGATGTAGTCTTGTTGTGAATTCATCGTATACAATTACTTCACTGGATATGAGTCTCTACTGTGATTGTGTGTCAGTCATAAAAAAAAAATTGCAGAATCTCTCCACGCGAGACGTATTTAACTGTCGAAAACGGGCGGAAGAAGACACGGCGGCGCTCTCTCCCTTTCACGAAAAAAAAGGACGGAGGGATGGATTTTCATTGGTCGACTTTCTACTTTTTGGAGTATCAAACAGCGGGGACAACCGGGACAGAGGAATCTTGTCTTTTTTACGTGACAATGCAGGACTGACGTGAACTCGCACAATGCACAGCATTGATTGTGATCAGCCTGCTGGGAAGACGAAGAGCCTCCGAATGGCGCCACGTGCTTTTTTTTTTTTTTTTTTTAAAGGGATACCGGTTGTCGACACGGCATCTGCTGCTTCGCTGCGTCCTACATGAAAACCACTGAAAACATCCTATACTGTAGTTTGATTCCATTTGAAAAAACTGTGCCTCACAATGTGTACTGAGATATCTTTCGAGTGCTTTTTAAATTATTTGTTTGTTTTCTTTTTTTCAGGAGAGGGGATTTGTTCACGGTAGTTTTGTCGGTTGTCAAACTCAACGCAGAAACCCAGTGGACCGCGCGTCTTCATCTCTGAACATGTACATACTTAATACCCCTTTATGCCATAGTCCATTTTAGATAATTTATAATGTTATAGAGTATTTTGCAGTATTCATCCTTCTACCCATATTTAATTTGGTTTATTTATATATGCAGTGTTATGTACCCCGTGGCTGTCCTATCTCCCCACCATGTGTAAGGTCACTGATGGCTTCTCTCTCCGCACGGAGCTTCTCTTCAAAACCAACTAAAAAAAAAAACAAGTCAAATAACGATTTGTTAACATTCCCTAAACGGATCATTTGTACTGGTGTGCCGGTGTCGTCTCCTCTGGATTTTATCAACCCCTCTCGTCTGGGTGCTGTGTGCAGGACGGTCGTGGAAATGTGTGTGTGCGTGTGTGTGTGTGTGTGTGTGTGTGTGTGTGTGTGTGTGTGTGTGTGTGTGTGTGTGAGTTAAATGCATTTGCACACGTCCATGTAGAGGTGTCAGTAAGTTGTATTTAAGAAAGTAGCTGGCCTGTTTTTTTTCTGCGAGACGCATGTACGAATAAACTACTGCCAGGAGCTCAGCACACTACAGCACTCCACACTTCCACCATCACACCTTTGTTTTTTTTCTTTTAAATTTGGATTCCAATCTGCGTCCTTTCTGCCATCAGTTATCGACCGCTCATTATAAGTTATCTTTGTCTCTCCTTCACTATTAACATGTTTTCTGTGTCTATGTAAAACAGTAAAGCATATTTATTTTCAAATTATATTGTTTTTTATATAAAATAAGGAAAAGGTTGCCGTGTTGTGAATGCCGTGTCTTTGAGAGGTTTTGACCCAGCGGAATGAAATCTCGACGGAAATAGAAGAGAGAAACGGCACGCTTCTCGTGGCAGACGGCCTTGCTGTGAATAAAATGTCACTTTGAAGCAGCGTGCAGTAATTTCATCGGTCAAATCTAACCGTAATCGCTCATTTAGGAGTTCGGTTAGGCTTTGTAGGCAATGTTTTGGTGACAAGAAAAGAAATGCATGTAAACAAGTTCGGGCTTTTAATTTGTTCCTCCACAGTTGTGTCCAGGAGCACCTGGTTGCCCATCGGAAGCCTTAATTTGAGATCAGGTCGAGAACAGTTAGTCCGTGCTCGTCGCTCAAGGTTTGGCTCCGATTCGGGTTAATGTCGCTGCAAATATCACAAGTCGCTCATTCTGTTTTTTCAATTACAACCAACTGCAGCAGACCTCATTTGACCAACTCGTTACTTCAGCTCGGACTTGTGTGTTTGCGAAACAGTTTGTGTGAAAACAAAGCCTCTATTGACTTATTTTAGCAAACATAATTTACGTCATTTAACCTTCTTAACGCCAGTTAAGCGCCACGCTCACTTATTCTGCTCAAATGCCCTCACGTAACCCCAACGACGAAACCCGTTACGGAGCTTTTATTGCCAAAAATCTGACCGAATACTTGTAACCTCAGAGAGAAAACCAACAGTGAACTTTACCCGATTACCGCGTCACCTGTTCCCCTTTAGCTCATCTGGGGAGAACAAAGAAAAGTTTTAGCTAACAGGGATTAGGGACACTGCATCCGCAGCTGAGCTCCAGGACCAAATGAAACCCTCACGAATGCAGTTAGGTGGAGGTTTTTTTTTTAATCTTTGGCCATGTTTGTTTTCAAACTCGCTCCCTCTTGTCCACGTTTCTCGCCGCTTCCCTGGATTAGCTCCTGCACGGCGCTAATGCTGTGCTGTGCTCTCTCTGACTCGTGTTCTTTATGTGCATACCTACATATAAAGCACACACCACATAATCCCTGTAAATTGCTGGGGGGCCCCCTTCACTGGGCAAAAACTCCCCGAAGAATGCCGTAAACCGTCTAATCTGTTATTCGCCAGGGACCCAGAAGCCGGCGAGTAAAAAAAAAAAAAGCAAACAGCAGCCCGTCTGGTCCGATAGCTGGACTGAGTTGATCAAGAAGTATGTTTATCCTTCCAATATGCAACCTTAAAAACAAAAGTTGGACCCCTTCAGGAGGAAGGGCCAAACAGCATTGTGGTATCAGACGTTAGATCATCAGTGGCGAGCAGCGTGTCAACGTGTTGTGCGCGCGTGGCTGCGTGTGCGTAAAGGCTACTTCACTTCAATTGCAATTGATCACTTGTTATCACTCCTTGACTTCCGTTTGGACTGACGTGTGGTAGATTGCAAAGGGAAAAGGGCGGACAAGATGGCTCGTGATTCATCACGGTCTATGTTTCAATCTGGGTAAAGTTGAATTTTATGCCGACGATGCAGCGCTTTTCGGAAAAGACGGGCAACTTCGAGACCATCAGGAGCCGGTTGTTACTGACCCGACAAGGATCTGGAAGCCTTCCGATCAATTCGGGATAGTTGTTTGAAAACAATTTTTAAATGAGGCTACAATATGTTAGGTGAAATAAAATCATGGAAATGGAAAAATTATTTGTTTTTAGGTCAAAACTATGTTTGAAAAAAAAAGTGGTAAAAATGTTTTGTCAACGAACATTTGAAAAAGAAGTTTAAAAATGTTTAGTTAAAAAAAAAAGTTGGGAAAAAAAGTCTGAATATGTTGAATACTAATATATGACGACAAATGTCATGGAAAAAGTTGTAAAATAAAGTTTATTGAAGAATAAGTCAAAATATGTTAGGTTGATAAATGTCTTGGTGAATAAGTGTGGTATGGAAAAAGTAATGGAAAAAGAATATTGGTCGAAATTGTTTTCAAAAAACGTCCAAATATATTATGTCAAAAAATGTAATAACATTTTTCCCCCAAATTTGGTCGAAATATTTGTGATTCTCCATACGAATTGTTGAAATGCTTTCAGTGTGTGTATATGATATTGAAAAAAACATCCATGTGTAAGTGCACCTGAGACAGGCAACGTGCACTCGGGCAGGTAATTTACACGGCTAATCCTTAATCATGATTTGGCAGAAACCAATCCCACGTGAGGTCACGCGTGATATGTGCACTCTCACACGTACTACGTCTTAAGGGCTTCCCAACTATATTTACCCAAGGTTATGACTGATTGTGACTCAAGTCTCCTTGAGTCATGAGGCCGGAAAGCAGAGAGGGGAGGAGAAGGAGGAGGAAGAGGAGGAGGAGGAGGAGGAGGAGGAGGGGAATGAGAATAAGACTGAAATCGGTCTAAAGAGGGATCAGTGGAGCCTGGTGGAAAAGAGACTAATTGAGCTGAAGGGGGAGAATTTAAGAGGATCGAAAACGGGATTCAGGGGAGCGTGATTGAGAAGGGATAAGGCTGAGGGGGGGATTTGGAATTAGTGTCACCTCATTCATGCGTGTGATTTTCTGAAAGGTGTGAAAGGTGCAGAGAGGACGTCATACTTCTGTAAAAAAAAAAAAAAAAAAAAAAAAAAGCCAACGCAGAAGGAAACAGTTTTACAGCAGCTTTGCGTAATCGGCATCCAGCATCCCTTAAACATCTGTGGAACGTTTCCGCAGCGCATGTTGTCGACGGGTCGATTGCGTTGTTTGCAGGGAACGGCTGCACCCCGTCACCCCTCACATGGGCGCAGTCCAGCTTACACTCATTACTGCAGCATTACCGCCCGCTCCGTGAGAATGCGCTTTTTGTCTTTGTTCGCGTGTTCACGTGCGTTTCGCATTCGCCAACGGCAGACATTAATAATCCCTCTGACACCATGTAAGTCCTCTTTTTGTTCATGTCCTTACTGTGTCCCGCACTCTTTCTGCGTGGCCTACATTCAAAGTCCTCCTCTGAGCCTGTGCAAAGTGCAAAGTACAAACCTGTGAACCCCCCGAGCATGTCAATTAACACCCTGTATCTCAGTTTAATCCGCAGGGGGAAAAGAAAGTGTGGAGGGAACATCTTGTGGGTGTTTAGAAGTTTGATCTTCTCAGATTACTCGTAAGCGTATTTCCTTAAACTATTGATTCAACCCAGAGACGTGACATCTAATGCTTCCTCCTTCAGAAATGCCCCTAGTGTGAATGTGTGTTTGAACCGTTATTGTTATATGAGTAACTTTAAATGCCACATACCAGCTGTGGTGTGAAGCATTCTGAAGAAATGTTGGGCTGGAATCAGTTCTGTTGTTCTGTTTGGGTGTTTGGGGGGAATTACTGGAGATCAGGTGAAACTGAGCTGAATCCGTGTGGTGTTTTTCCCTTTGGACAGGCTCAGCCTTGTTGGAAAATCTCAAAGAGAAAATTGGCAGCACTATCGGACCCGACCGCAAAGTACAGGTGTGGACGCTGATTTGAAAGAGCATGAAATTTGAGGATCAAGTATCAACATTGACTCACTATCTCATTCACCAAAATGAAATCAGGGATTTTTTAGGGTCAATGTGAGACTTGACTCACAATCACAAAGTCCAAAGGGAAGCGTCGACTGCATTTCTGTGCATGCGTGTGCATGCAAGTTGGCTTCTCATTAATCTCACTCTGTTTCAATATGTTACTTGGCGAGAGGCCCTTTGGAGACCAAATGTCACATTCCAAAAATTCAACCTTGCTCTTCTCCGCGCCAACCTAAAAAACATTAACAACTGTAAGATGTGTCAATTATTGTTGTTACTGCAACTAAAAAAACGGATATATTTGTTAATTATTGCGTATATTTTTTAATTAACATCTGGCAGCATTCTAGTACAAATTGCTCATTCGTGAAGAAGTATGAAGATGACTGTACTATAAATAACGTTTTTTTTTACTTTGTGTTGAAGGAGAAAACGCACGTACACGCCGGCCCTTCATAAAGTGAAGGTCTAAACGGCCGACTCTCCCACAATGTAAACACTTTGCTCTTCCTCTAACATATACTGTAAACCTATAACCCCCCCGCCCCCCTCCCCGCCATAACATTGGACTCCTTCCCGAGGAGCTTTATAGGAGCATCGTGATAAATGATGTGATGTGTATCTCTTATCTTCCCCCTTCATTGCCCTCTCACTTACATCCAGGCCATCCGTTGAAAAAGTCAACTCCTGAAAGAGGACACGCGTTGCTGTGTTTGACCGCGTTGCCTTGCAATGGCAGACTTTGATTCCGTCACGTCACTGGAGTCGAGCTTTCGCTGCAGCCGTTCAGAGTTGATTCCTTCTCTTTAAAAAAAAAAAAAAAAAAAAAAAAACCTCTCCCACCCTTCATTTCCTACTATTTCCAATCCCACTCCAGTCGTCCGCGGCCGTGGCTGTAAATCCTCCGTCCCTCAGGGCCGACACGGGGACGCTTGGCTTTTTTTTCCTCTGAGACCACAACAGTCTTTAGCCGGAACATTGTCGCTGCGCGTCAGTTGCCCAAGACAATAAACAAGCTGTGGACTGTCTGCTTGACTTTTCCCCTTAATGAACCCAGCTCTCCGTGCCTCTCGCTCACTGCGCTTACTAGAGGACGGTTCACGGATAGTTCACTTTACTGGCATAGGGTTCGCTGTAAACATGGCGATTCCCAACCCAGGGGCTCCGTCTTTTAGAATTCACATTTTTTTGTGGAAAAAACAAAAACAAAAGTAGTTGATAGACAGATTTGATGACTGTAAAAAAAATGTCAGGGATTGAAACGGTTGGAATAGTTCGTCTGCGCTAACGGCCCGCGATTTATGGCTGCTTTTAATGTGAGACACCAGGAAAAAGTAAAAAAAGAAGAGAAAAAAAACACCACCACGCCTGTGAGCCGTGCCTCGTTGTTTCACCGGACACGCTGCCCGGCGGTGCTGCTAATTAGCCTTGACTAATGGTTGGTAATGTCCAGCAAATAGACACTGTGTCCAGGAGCAGTAGCTATTTCTGAGAGATTAGCAGTTGGGGCCGGTTTGAAGGTGAGATTAAGACATTCCCCGAATGTTCTCTGTGAAATCGGCCTCTTTCGGACCACTTAAATCATTAACGGGTGATTACTTTTGCTTGGCTGGCGCTTGTCACTCCGTCAAATGATGCGACTGAAATGACATGAGAGGGGAAAGGGAAATTAGTTCAAGTTTAAAATAACTAGAAGCCTGTTTGTGTAATTGTGTTTTATTTTGTCATCCTGATGGTCCACATTGTCATTTTCCCATGCAGTTGGTCTTTTCTGTGAGGCGTCTTTAATCTAAACAAGGAGAGTGTGAGTGTGCTCAGATGGGACGATTGGTTGGTCCTGGTTCCTGCGCGGCCCCTAAAACTAAAACCCACATATTTTATCTCACCACTCGTATAGAAAAGCATTAAAGACAAAGAAACACCACAATTTACCGCACGCAAACACTCCACTCACATAATGTATGACCTTGTCGCATTATGTGGTCATGTTGTGATCATATGGGATATTGCCTATACATTAGGGTAATCATTTAAAACCCTAAGTGGATTATTTGTAATCTTCTTACTGTGCCATACTTAAGGATTTTCACATACGTGGATTTGATGGCTGCGGCCGAGCAGCACCCCATCATCGCTCTGCTGCGTCGCAGCACGAACTGCCGCCTCACGACGAGACACGCGCGCGCCTGCATCGGCTTTGGGACCATCCAGCTCTTTTCCCCCAGAGGTCCCAAAGCAACAAAAAAAAGCAACAAAAAAAACAGCTCTGTCACGGCTGCTGTGCCTCTTCTGCCCGGCAAACTGTTGCAGCGCGCGGGCCGGCTGTTGCATCACACGACGTACTTTTGACTCTCGCCAGTCAACTGTTGCATCTGATTTTTTTATCTGCGAGAAGAGGCAGATGAAAAAAGGACCGGTACCGCACTTTTGATGCCTGTCAGCCAATGAGAAATATCCAACAACTACCGCAGAATTGACTGGCTTTCATTTTCAGGCTCGCCAAAGATTTGTCTGCCGGCCTCAAGGACGGCCGGATAAGAGCACACACACACACACACACACACACACACACTCACACACACACTCTCACACACACACACACAAACACACACTCGTGCACTCACAGAGACCAAATCAAATATTTATCAAATTCAGAGAAAGGAATGAAACGTGGCCTCTGACATAAACTCCTGCCGGAGAGTGCGTGCGTGCGTGCGTGCGTGCATGCTCGGGTGCGTGCGTGAGTTTGTCTCTCTCGTGTAAGCTCCACGGCGAGGCGACGTGACGTAACGAGCCCCCATTAAGGACGCACGTCAGGTGCAGCGAATGCGACCCGGCGACGCTCATGCGAGCCCTAATGGGGCTTCGCTCCCTGCGGCGCCGTGTGTACACACACTGTGTAAACAGTGTCCAACCAAGTGGAGAGGAAAAGCCCGCGGGCCTCAATCTTAACTCCTCGCATGCCGGCAAGAGGAATCAGTAAAAAAGAAAAAACGGTCCCCCCTCCTCCGCTCGGCCTGCCCCCCCTCACCTCCCCCCGAGTGCATCTCCTTTTAGCATCGGCTATCTGCAGAGCCGCTGTCACCAGATCCCCCTCGGTCCCGTAGAGTTCTTGGGAATGGCATGTGTTCCCGATCGGCAGCTCGATGTACAGGCTCTGGGGTGGGGAAGGGAGGGAGGGGGTGAGCTCGCTTCAGTTCATTGACCCCCCTCCCCCTCCCTCCCCCCTCTACCGCACACCATCAACCAGGAGAACCGGCGAGGTCGTTTTGCCACCGTGAGAAGTGATGCGGGCGTCCAGGGAGCTGCCGCGTTGCAAACAGGTGCACGCGCTCATCTGCAATCTCGCGACGTCGCTTTGGTTTTCAGGGATCCCCCCCCCCCCCCCCTCCCACCCCCCTTCTTTTGCAAACACCTCCGCGCAGGGCTAACGTGAATGTGGCTCCTCGGGTTTCGAAGGGGGGGGTGGCACGTCGAGGGCCAGGCGTTCCTTGGCAGGGGGGCACGTGAGCCAACCCTCCCAACCACGCCGGCGGCCTCTTTGTGAGTGTGACCGGCGTGGGCCGCGCGTCCACCAGCGTTCCCGGCGAGGAACGCCGCCGCCGCTCGCCCGCTCGAGCTGGTGTTCAAGCATAAAAGAGAGAAACACACTGGGAGGGGTTACAGGAGGAGGCGAAGCACAGTGAAAGGTCAAGGTGAACATGGACGGGGGAATTGAATCATCGCCATTTGATTCCCTTTTTCCTTCCTCTTCTTCTTCTTCTTCTTCTTCTTCTTCTTCTTCTTCTTCTTCTTCTTCTTCTTCTTCTTCTTCTTCCTCTCAATGACAGACAAAAGTCCCCGAGTCCTCGTACACTCGTGCACTTTTTCTTTCCCGTCTGTTGCTCTGTGCTTTCATTGTCTGCTTTTTGCTCCTCGGCCTTCTCTGCCTCCACCACACATGCACTTAAGCAATAATTCAATTTCTCCATCCTCCTCCTGCTCTCGGAATTAACCCTTTTCCATGCTTTCTCCATTAGCGATTTGATTTTTTGAGTTCCGTTCATGTTTTTTAACGATAAAGCTTCTTGTTAAATTTGAAGTCGAGGTGGATCCGTCTCGAAAAGCACTTTTTCCGCCACTCTAACTAATGACGAAGTCCGTGGTCGATGTTTTCCGAATACGTGAGCAACTGTTCGATCGCGTGCCGTGAAGTATTTTTCTCGTCTTGCGGGTGACCTTTGCGGTTTGGAGTAAAGACTTCCGTGTCTCCCACCCGACGAATGGTCATAACTATGCCGATCTCCCGACTTCTCCTCCATTTCTCTTGTTTTTTTAGCTTCATGCCCTGCAGAGGCAGAAGGGAAATGAACAAGAAGGCAAAGTGTAACCCCGGTAACGTGCAACCGGGCTAATTGCCTCACTAATTGATTTTTCAGTCGCACAATAAATCCCCCCCGTGTGTCCCCTCCTTTCCGCTCCACCATGCTTGTGCGACGTTTTTTTTTTTTTTGCATCTTTGCGGTCAAAATACATTTTTATAGCCTCGCAGTCTTGCTGTGGAAGGATTCCACTTACCTACCCCCCCCCCCCCTCATCCACGCCCTCAGCCCACTTTCTCCTGCAGACGGTGGCATGACCAGGCAGGAACACGGATATGCGCACTCACACGCATGTGCTGACACAAAGAGGTAAACCGGTGATTAGGGGGACTGTAATTGCCACTTAGCATTGTAAACTGGCGCGGCGGCGTTGCCGGGTGAAGGTTTGTTGACCGTGGGTTTATGACAGAGGAGTTAAATGGTATGTGTTTAACTACATTCTGCAGCGGTGAGAGCGCTGCCGTCCAAAATACCCGGCAGGTTCGCTGTAACGGAGTTGGGCTCAGGCTGTAAAGTTCCACGGTCATCATCATTATCGTCACGGTAACTGGAGTCTGGCGCACGGCCGCAACTCACAGGGAGGCCCGTCGGACCCGAGCGTTAAATCATGTCCCGCCCAGGGGGGGGGGGGGGGGTTACGGTCGGTCGTGTGCCGTTAGCTTTCCTCTATAGGAGGTAACATGCGGTGAGTTCTCTCCACAAACGACTGGAGGGACGTGATGAGTCGAGGCCACTTCGAGAGGACAAACAGCTGCTCCCAACGGGGGGGGGGGGGGGGGGGGAACCGTCACATTTTGGGGGTTGAGACTTGGGGTTTTTTGGTTAACGTTTCAGTTGAAACAGATGCGGCGTTCATTCTGATTGGTCGGCGTCGGGGACGTAGCGGCTCCACCCTGAATATGAGACCGGTAGTGGGCAAGGCCGATGCCAGAACCAGATATCTGAACTGGAAATCATTTGTGAACCTTTAAGTCATATTGGTGCGGTTTCTTTATCCTTATATTAATATTTTTGCGTCAGTTCTTCACAGCATATCTTAAGTCAGACATTAAATGCCTCGATAAAGTTCGGTGAACTGTGTAAATTGCAGGAACAATAATGGAAATCAATTCAAGCCCTTATTGTTACCCTGACCAAGTGACACATGCACGTAAATACATGACAATGTTGTCAGCAAGCCAAAACTAAAGTCTCCTGGGAAGTATTGTAATTCAATGCAGCGTCTGTGACAAGTGTGACGTGTGTGTGTGTGTGTGTCTGTGTGTCTCTGTGTGCGTGTGATGGACTGTGAGAGACAGGTGGTGAGAATGACAGGCAAATATTTGACACCGGCCAATTTACAAAGGCAGTCTTGTGACTTTGGGTGGCCACATTTTCCATAGGTGTTGAAAGCAAAGATTTTAAAATGGATATATACGCACCATATAAGCAACCTTTGTATTCGCCCGTGTGTGTGCTTGTGTGTGTGTGTGTGTGTGTGTGTGTGTGTGTGTGTGTGTGTGTAAGCAGGCCATAACAGCAGGAAACTTCAGATTAAAAGCAAATCCATCATATTTTCTCTCCCACTCGGCGCTCAGTTATTAGATTCCCACACACAACCACAATAAATCCTCCCACCACGATATTCCCATTCGAGCGACATTCATGAAATTCCAATGACCCCAAATTTCCATATCATACACACACCAACGGCAGATCAGCAGATTTTTTCTTTTCCCGCCCCGCTCTGAAATAAACAATGGCTGCTTTTCAGCACTTCAAAGGGCCGGAGGGGGTGAGAAAGGCCAGTCGCGGCGTTATAAAATATCAAGGTGAGAGATTAGGGCTTATCTGAGATTTCCTTTGAAAAAAAAATAAATGAGTGGCTGCTGCTGGACTGAACGGCAGTAAAGTGGAAGAGAAGTGCATGTGTTGCAACAGCGTGAGAGGGGGGGGGGGGGTCAGCTTCTGCTGATTTATGGTCTCACGCGGATGAAGAGCTGTTCGTGTTCGTCCTCCACTTCTTTAAAATCCCTGCCTTCCATTCGTGCTCCTGTTTGTGTGTGTGTGTGTGTGTGTGTGTGTGTGTTCGACCCCGTGTGCCCTCCTGTCCCCAAAGAGTGGCGGCTTTCCAGGAAATCATGTTGTCATGATTTCCTGGGGGGGGGGGGGCACGGGAGGTCAGTATGGAGCAGAGGGGGGGAAAGAGAAGACAAAATCGTTTTTAAAAAACGCAGTTTGTCGATCGAAAAGGATCGAAAGTGGGATTCAAGGTCGGCTGAGACTTCAAACGCCAGGTGCAGCTTCATGGGCTGTGGTGGGGGGGGGGCGCAGAGGATCAGATCCCTGCTGCCCCCAAGTGGTCACGGGGCAAAGGCAAATGACAATTGGAGGTCACACGAAGGCATAGTGGCCTTTAAATGAAGATTGTGAATCATATTCATCAAATTTATACTTTAAGACTTCAAGGTTGCGATATTTCCTACGCGGCCCGGTGTGATATTGCTAATTTGTTCACAAGATAAATGTTCTCTATTTGACATTTAGATCAATTATCTAATCTGCAGCTATAAAAAGATGTAACGGAGCGGCTGAGCACCTGAGCAGAGGAGGGAGTGTGTGCGCAGGCCTTGCAGTGCGCGTGAGCTCGCCCCACTTACGGTCGCCTCGCTCTGCATTGCAAGGCATCGTTCAAACCACGAAAACGTGTATTCACGACTATATGAAACAGATTGCGCCGAGCTAGTCGGGCCGGTGGGCCTAAACGGACGCCCGTTGGACGGTTTGATCCGGTGCCTTTTAGTGGGAACGGGGATTAAAAGCACTTCTTGGCTGACAGGACGGAGCAATGAGAAGAAGTCGAGTCCAGTTCCGCGCACGGAGGGTTTGCTCACGTGCTTGTGCGCGTGCAGTGGAGGAACTTTGACTCGGTTTTAGTTGTCAGCTGTCATCAAAGCCCGAGAGCCATTAAGATGGGGCAGAGATTCCCATGCAGCCCCCTTGAAAACAAATCAGTGCACTCCTACTCCTTAAAGCAGCAGCCAATGAACAGGAAATAAAGGGCAGCAAGATGAAGCAAGTCTGACTGTGTGTGTGTGTGTGTGTGTGTGTGTGCGGCTGCACATAATGCTACTGTGAGTCATTTACGATCCCGTACGTGACAATGTTCACGCATAACCAAGACTAAACCCCAGATCTATCCTGACACCGTGACCCAGGCCAGCGGGGCTTTTACGTCACACGTTTGACAAGTAGCTCTCTCTTTTTCTTTGTTTTTTTTTTTTTTTGGGCCACACACAAAGCCCCGACTGTGCTCGCGAAATGACTGCAGGAACAGCTCAGAGGCCGCGAACCTCGCTGAATCAGGGGCAAAGGGCCCGTGCGGCAGGTGGCCGGTGTGTGGACATGAGGCCCCCCTCACCCTCCCCCTCTCCCGCACCCTCCTCCCCCAGGCACAGGTGGGCTTTCTGGTGCAAGTCCGTATCGGTCGCGGAAGGACTCTGGTCGGGCCGCGTCGGTGCTTCCTGCACCCTGAACTCTGTTTCTCACCGGCCGGTGAGCGATTATGAGATTATGGATTTCAGGCAGCAACATTCTCCTTCCTCTTCCTCCTCTTCTTCTTCTTCTTCCTCTGCCTGTTTCTTCGCTGACGGCAAAGCGTGTCCCTCTCTGTCCCTGTCGACACCCGCACGCACACGCTCCATTAGACTAAACTGTGGCCGGGCCGCGTAGTTAATGTTTAGACTCGCTACGCCGGCTGAGATATAGGCGGCAGGCGGCGGAGACGGCGGGCTGAAGGTCGTCCTCGTCCACGTTTGTGCCGTTTGATCCTTCCCAGCCGCCGAGCGGGCCAAACGACGCCGAGTGAAAGGGCAGCGCAATTCTTCACAGGGCAACGATCTATGAGTAGCCTCCCTCACATAGAGGCCTTACGTTAGAGATCTGACCTCGGGGGGGAAGTAGGTCATTGAGGTGCTTGTGTGTGTCTGTGTGTGTGTCTGCCACCACGCCAAGTTAGACGGTACACAAGGTTTGACATTTTGAGGCTGACAATGATTTTATTTCCCTGACCATGCCGATCAAACAATAACCCGAGAGGGAAAAGCTCTGGTTTTTCAATTACAAAACCAGAGTTTCCACTGTCCGGGACAGTTTTTTTTACATAACCCGCCTTTTAATGTCCAATAAAACGTCTCGACACATATTGCGACTGAGGCCGAGGATTTATTTGCTAGGTATTAAGTCAAATATCGATTAATTGAAATATCGATTTCAATTCATCGTCCGGGAAATAACGGAGCGAAACAGCCACGACGCGGTTTAGCTGAACTTTGCCCGTGTTATTCATCTGTATTTATCTAGGATCCAAAATCAAACCCCCGGGGATTCCATCGGGGGGGGGGGGGATGATAAATGTCATTCACCGCAGTCTTCCACTGACCACGGTGCCGCCGTACGACCGGGTGACAGATTGAGCGACGGGGCTTTTCGAACCCGAGGCCGAAGGGGGATGACAACAACCCCCCGCTAAGCTGAGTAATCCAGATGCACTTGTAGGAGACGATGTTGATAGACGGCGACGCAAATAGCCCTGGGAACCATGCGCGTGCTTACCACAGGGCCTGAGAGAAGGTTAGCGAAGGCATTGTTGACCGATCACGTCTCTATTTTTACGCGCCGGCCCCCCCTTACATGACTCCTTTTTCTGCACAGTAATGTTGCCAGTCACAGGTTTCTACCGCATCATGCTGTGTGCAGGGCCCGAAATAGACGCATTATCAGCGCACTCAAGCGGCATCGCGTTACCTATACCGAGTCGCTGCCGCGTGAATGCGTATCAAGTGTCGGGCCTAGAAATCTGACGAGCGTCTCTCTCCCAGCGTGACCGCGGAGGACGCTCGCCAGAAGGACTCCACCTGCTCTCACCAGGCCTGTGCGGCCGTTCTCCTGGAGGTCGACGCGGGTCGACGGAGGCTTCGGCCCGTGAAAGGGAAGATGGCGGGGGGGGGGGGGGGGGCGGGGAGGTTTTTGTTCTGGAGCCCAGAAAGTCTCCGGGATCCGACGCAGATTCCGGACAGGGGACCGAACACACTCTCAACGCCATGCAGCCCGTCTGCAGGAAGGTAAATGTGGCCACGGCTCCCACTGGGCTCCGGGGGGGGGGGGGGGGGGGGGTGAGGAGGGGGAGGGGATTTCTTTTTGTGCGGTTGAGCTTGTGTGGATGTGGGTGAGCAGGACGGGAAATTTGAATGTTGTGAAAGGGGGAAAGAATGAGGCAGTGTGAGTTTGAGCGCGAGCGCTATTGGCTGGCGTTTCTGACTTTGCCCCACTCGGGCTGCCAGTAAGCAGACAGCTGACCGCCTGGCGAGCTGCCACGCGAACCCAAAGCCTCTGCAACGTGCAGCCTGCCTCGTACGCAGCAGCAGAGGGGTGGAGGGAGGGGGGGGGGGGGGAGGGGCAGTTACCAGGCGCGCGGCTGTTCCACAGCATCGACTAGTGGCCAATATCCGGCCAGTCATTCATAAAAATCCCAACCACAAGTGTATATCATTGAAAAGTCGGGTCGTGGTCACAGCTGTGAGTCGCTCTGGCTCGTGGGAAGACTTTCCATAGAGGTTTCGGTCGCTCATGAGTAGCTCTATTATGGCAGTGACACAGTTTTGACGATCCCCAGGCTGTATATGTGCACGTATGTCGGCACATTCTCTCCCCAGCTGAAACAACAGCATCTCCGCACCGTCAGCGGGACGTCCTGACAGCATACGACTTTCCTGCCAGAATTCCGGGTTCCGAACTCAAATCGATGTTATGCCCCAGTACTTTTGGATAGAAGGTGAGGTCACGCAGTGAGCCTGCAGCAAGGACACTGGACGTACCGGTGTCAGAGGACACAGGCGTGTAATGAAATCCCTTTTGGCCGGAGGAGGAGGAGGCGTCTGATCTTTGCCTGGTGCCTGAAGCAAGTAAAAGTAGAAAGGAGAAGACGCCGCGGCGGCACCGAGAGACGCGAGAGGGTAAAGCACCAGGCGCGTCCCTCGCAGACCTCCCACGTTTGCGCGTTTTGAATCAAAACAGTGTTCGGCCAGGACAGGACACGCAAAGTAACGGGAGCTTTTGAAAATCCAACATCACAGGGCATCTAAACTGACTCTAAAGGTGGTCACATGACTTAGTTTAAATGACATTCCTTTAAGATAAATTAACCTTGGACGGCATACCGGTGGGGGCGGGGGGGTCAGCCAGGAAGGCCGCACCACGGTGGGATACGATGCGATTGTTGCGTTGCACCCTCTGTGACGAGTGGCGAGCTGCGGGGGGGAGCCCACGTGCATGTGAGAAACCGCGAGATATTTTTAGGAACGTGGACGTCAGACACCAAGGTATAGACACATGCCCCCCCCCCCTTTCGGGACTCTGACCTATATGCCAGGCACTGTGTGCATGTAATCCACCGCCCCCCTTCCTCCGAGCGCGAGGCAGAGAGCGTGACAAGCAGCGTGACAACAACGACGTGTGTGTTGGCCCCCGAGGAAGAGGAGGGGGGGGGGCGGATCAACCCCCCGATGTGAATGTGGGGTGCTGGCATTGGGCACGAAGACGGGGAGTGGCGACTGTGCCTCTCTGCAGCTGTGGGCCTACGTGAGCATTGGCAGGAACGCTCTCGTTCCTCAGGGCACGCACCCCCCCTCCCTCGCCCGTTGCGTTGGCTCTCTCTCGCTCTCTCTCTCTCATCTCTCACACTCCCCCCCCCCCTCTTCCTCTGCTCATTTGCACCTTCTAATAGACTTCTGACAGCCCTCCCCCTCCCTCCTTCAAATCCTGCTCGCACAGTTCTCTCTGTTTCTATATCAAAACTCCCTCCATTTCTTTCCCACGTCATGTTCCCAAGCGGCGGGGACCTTGACGGGGAGACATGTGCCGTTTTTCAGCCTCAGCCAACGGATATCTGAGACGAATGAAAGGGAAGGACGGGAAGGAAAAGATAATGTTTCCCCAACACCCAGACAGACATGCACACACCTGATCTTGCCTGAAATGACCTAGGAAGGAAATGCTTGTGTGTGTGTGTGTGTGTCTACTGTGTCATACTTACGACCATGCAGTAGCGTGCTTGCCAGCGCACACACTCATGTGACCACTTTCCATTATCTGGAAACGGCGTGTAAACACCAGGCTGGAAAGGGCCAAGGTCAGAGGTGATGCTGTGCAGAGGATTCGGGCAGAAGGAGACCAGTGATGAAGACGAATGGGTACAATAAATACACGGAAGAGTTAAAAGATGGCGCGTTGGGGAGAGGACTGGAGAACAATGAAATGAAAAAACAAATGACGCTCAAAGGGAGTTTATACATCGTGGTGCATTTCCAAATGCCAGAGGTGAGAAACCCATAACAGGGAGATAAAGGACTGAGCTGAATCGGCTGACTGTCCTTGTGCTCCTCAGCAGGTGCACATTTTGGCAGAGGGTCGGATCGGAAGGCCGGCGTTGAAAAATGCACGCCGCCCGAAGAGCAGCGCTGACCTCTACTGGCTAAATACGGATGTTCATGTTCTTCAGCGTGCAACGGCATCGGCGGACGCTACTTAATTTAAATCCTGCCCAGAAGCCTGTTTGATGGGTGTTGAAGGCTGCTGTTTAAATGCAGATAGAAGCCGTTTTCATGTCCATCTTTATAAGTGAATAATAAACTGATGTGTGGAGCGAGAACACAGCACTCCCCCCTCTGAATGCAGTGCTTTCATATGTGTGTTACAACATTGTATGTAACTAGATGAGCACTGAGAGATCTACAATTATTTCAAACAAAACATTTTCCAAATGACGAACCAACTCATTTATTTACACAAAGCGAAAAATGCGTAATTCACAGAATCGTTGTTATAAAAAAAACTCCTCTATTAAAGTGGAGAAAGTGTGAAGAAGAGCACTTAATGTGTGTCCTAAATGTCTGAATCACCAGACATGTGATAGCGACACTCCAGAAGCAAATTAGCTGCCGCCGAGCTTTCAGTGACTCCATCACTCGTCATCGATAGAGCCTTTTAAAAAAACACGATTCAGCGCTATTCATCATCACCTACGAGTTAAGTAGCAAAACACGCCCACCGAGTGCCGAACAACGAGCGCTCCGTCTCCTGTCAGTCATCGTGGGCAGAAGCTCGGGCGTGAAGGTCAGCGCGTTGAGCGATCAGAGGAAGACCCGAGGGTCAGATCCCAGCCGTCCGCCGCCGCTGTGAAACTGCCGACGGTTCCGTTCGGCGGGCGCGGACACGTGCCACATGACCACGCCGGTGGGGTTCACGGACACCACGAAGGAGGTGGAGTCCTTCAGCGTCGTGGTCTTCTGGGTGAAGACGTCGTGGATCTGAGGAAGGGAGATTTTAAAGTCCAGTGGATCAACAGCCGAGACAACAGGTGGTTAGATCTTCACTTTGAGATCTAGAAAAAGATGAAGAAAAGAGTCTAGAAGACTGAAGACAGAAGGCGTCTGAAGTACCTCGTAGCTGCCGGTGGTGTAGTTGAGTTTGCTGAGGCTGGTCTGGTAGCGGTAGGGCATGTCGGTGCGGCGACTGAAGAATACCAAAGCGCTGGCGTTTTTGGACAGAGGGCGCCAGAACACGTCAATGCCGATCTTCTCCTGGCAACATGGAAAAGGGAAGGCAAAATGTCAACCGTGAGAATGAAGGAGGACAAGACGTGTGGTCGCAACACAAACCGGCAAACTCCTTTTTTATTTACTTCTACTTGATTGCTTTCACGCCCACAGAAATGTGTGTCACCTTGATGATGCGCCTGCCCTGGATGCCCATGGGGTCCTGGTTGATGATGATGGCCATTTTGTTCTGGAGGATGCTGCGGGCGGCGCTGCTGATGGTGCGCAGGTCGTTGGACATGAAAAGAGGGGCGGCCATAATCGCCCACAGTGCCATCTGAGACCGAGACTGGTCCATGCTGAGGCCGAAGTCCCCGACAATCAGCTGTGCCGGTCAAAATAACAAAATCAAGGCCGATGGAAGAGGATGTTGTGCCTGCAGCACCAGCAAAGGCTAAATAATGAAATATGACACCATCGGAACTGACCATATCTGGGTCGTTCCACTTCCCGGGCCCAGCTGCAGGAGCTAGGAAGTCCTGGTTCTCAAAGAACCATTCAATGATGCTCAGGACACTGTTCCAAGAGTCCTGGATGTCGCCATAGTTACGCCACAGGTTGCAGATCTGACCCAACTGGGTGTAGTTTACCTGGAAAAACAAAGGTCAGTTTCAGAGAAAACAACCTGAATAAAGTCCCCCATGAAAGCGGCATCCACCAACAGGAAAAACAATTGAAATATAATAACATACATTTTTGGTCATTCCGTTTAATACCTTAGGGGGCAGGCCGCCCTGATAGGCAGGCCAACTGCAGGAGTAGCCAATGGGACGGCCCGTAGCATTTAAAGCCTTCGACATTAGAGGGTAACCTGCCGAACCAGAGCGGAACACGAGTCAAATCAAGTCAGCGTCGAAGAGCCCCTCTCTCTTCTCTTCTTACCCTGCTCCTGCTCCGTGGCGTTAGAGTAACAGCCGTCAAACTTAAACATGTCCACCTCCCAGTCGGCGAAGGTCTGAGCGTCCAGATCGATCTTGTCCAGCGTGGTGCCGGGATACCCGCCGCAGGTGTGCGTGCCCATGTCCCCGTAGAGGCCCAGCTTGAGGCCCCTGTCGTGCATGTAGCGGGCCAGTTCGCGGATGCCCCGTGGGAACCTGATGGGGGGACGGGGGGGGGGGGGGCAGTTCTAACGTTATAACAAAAGCGCAACCTGCTCTCACGGCACCCTAACGATACATGTACTGACAGTGTACAGAATGCTTGTAGTCCAATAGTGGAGCTGCTCCGGGTGTTTGTTTACGATGGCTCCAGCAGTCCTTATAACACGCTGACGTTGCATGTAATACAGAAGGAAAACTGCTGACTACTAATCTTTGCCGATCACATGATTGTCACATGGTGATCACCCTGTTTGACTGTTTTATTGGCTCACACTCTGTAAGCCATTACCGCTTGGGGTCGGCCTGCAGCCGCCCCTTCTCGTCCCTCTTCATCGAGGACCAGCAGTCGTCTATGTTCACGTAGACGTAGCCGAGTTCCCTCCAGCCGTCCTCGGACAGTCTGTCGGCCATGTCGATGAACAGATTCTCACTGGAGGGAGGACAGCAAGAGGTGAAATGATTCTAGTGATTCTTACCCTGTAATAATGTGTATATATAAAAATCTACCCTCAGACTAGACAACTATTCCCCCCGTAAGCTCCAATGAGGTCCCAGTTTGCTGAATTCCTATTACGTGTACTTGCCTGATGCAGTTCTTGGGGTCGTGTTCACAGTCGAGGTCACAGCGGAATCGTTCCCATGCCAACCAGCCCATGGGAGGGACCCTCATCTCCCCGTTGTCGAGGGCCAAGCTGGCCGAGCAGAGCGCCGAGCCCAACAGCAGCACCAGCCACGTGCATTCCTGGCAAGGAAAGAAAGGTGTTCTGACTGTGTGAAAATCTTAAGCTGTCACTAAACATGTTACACGTGTAGCTGTGTGGTTTTGTGAAAGCATTTCAATCAAACCGCCCCATGAATATGAATTTCCTCCCTCGGACACACCTGTCACCTGACTTGGTGCAACTGAGTCTGAACGCACACAAAAACCTGCCAGGTGACTTCTGTCATGTGATCAGCTGACTGAACCAGAACCCGGAGCTACATAGAACAGGACATACAGGTCATACAACATGGCAGAACGTTGCGTTGTCTATAAGTGGCACATTACTGGCTAATAAGCAGAGCCCAATCAGTTACTATGCACACGTTCATTGTAAAGGGATTCAAACACACGGTTGGCTGATATTACACTTTTATAGCACATCGTGAAAAGACAATAGTTTGTTAACTTACTGAAATTCGGTGACCTTCTTTCAGTTCAGCGGGATAAAGAAGATGATGCGCCCCCACGACTCCAGCTAGAGCTAGGATCTCCTTCCTTTTGTCCTCCCTCCTCCTGTCCTAGCCTACTTCTTCCGCTCTTTACTCGTTAAGCTACTTCCGGCGTCCGTTGAACTGCGGGCTTCAAGCAAACTACAACCCTCTCCGGGCGAAGGTAGTAATAAGCCATAAAACTGAGCGGCTCCAAAAGGAAAGGAGACCACAGCCACGTGACACAGCTCAGTCAGCTGACCAGTGGAGCGGGAAGTCGCTGAGTGACGTCACATCTAGACGCGTGATATTTATTTTACTCCGCTTGCACCCTTTTCCTGCGTTCTTTCCTTTTGTTATCGTCTTCAACAAAAAAGTATGTTACCTTATCTGAGGAGACACCATTTATAAACGTTGTATAAACCCTATTGCTTATTTACACGCTCTTGACTGTCACATTGTCTTTCACCAATACAAAAGCAACTCGCCACATTTCTTTGTGTCACAGTCCAACTTTATTTAAGCACTTTCAGATAAACCGTGTTATTAATAAAAGGCAACAAGTGTCAGAAGGGATTGGTTCTGCGGTTAAATTGCTCCAGGAATAGTTATGTAAGAGGCACAGACGACGTTATTACAACCTTTTCAATCAGGTTATGTTCTGTTGAGTAAGTACCACTGACACCCTGTAGGCGGCGGCAATGCAACTCATGGACGAAACGACGCGGATCAACAGAAGAAGAAAGTGTCTTCGTCGATGACGAGGTAGCGACGAGAAGACATGGCGGAAACAAGTCTGGGTAAGATTATTTAAAAAAAGAAATATAAATAATTTGCACAATACTTAGTGAAACATGATATATTCCCGCACTGTCGCAGCCGCTTCCAGAAATCTGAAACGGGATCTAAGAGCTGCAGCCATCAGACAGAGACCCTAAAATGAACCAAAGTATCATGGATAACTATTTTTTGGGAAAAAACATCACGGTTGACACAAGCGTGAAGCCCGTGAATTGTTAGCTTTCGAATTTTTAGTTGAATAAAACGCACCTCGCAATTATACCTGGGCTAGTTACCACCACCTTATACCACTTTCTTAGTTGGCCTCTTTATTAGCACCCACTTATAGCACTTTGTACTCCGGCTTTCTTATTGTACTTTTTTATTTTTTTATGACTTTATTGTAACGTTAAGTCGCTTTGCATCAAAGCGTCAGTAAATGTTTCATTGACCCATTTCCGTGTTTCAGAGTTCATTCAGGTGGTTTCACTTTCCTCTTAAAGTGCAGGCAGCAGTAAATCAAATTACCAAATGTAATCACAAATAAAAGTACAAATGTGTTATTAGTAAAGTAACTCCTACAGAATGAACATGTATAAGCGTCTATACTGTATGAGTGTTGTATTACTGATGTGTTAAGCAGCAGTTTTATGTGTCAGATGGAGATTCAGCCCATTTTAAGTATTTATATGTTGTTGTGGTCTGTGCACAGGATAATGTCCCTGCCATTGCTGACCGTTGCATAATGTCTGTTGATGAGCTATAGACAAGTCTCATTATCCTCATTGTGTCCAATGTTATTGTCCAATTAAACGAACAACTGCAATGCAATTCTGTGCCCCAAAATTTCAGCTTAATGACGACTGAACAAATATCCATTTGGTCCAACTGCTGGAATGAAACTGTTTGATCAATAAATCATCTTTGTATTTAATAATTAAGCTTAAAAGAGCAGTGGGTAGCCTAATATTTGTTAAAACTAGTGAGAACGAAAAACAAATTAAAACATGTAATAATACTGTGGGAAAAAAAGGTGCATCCTACATTTCCCTGAATGAAGCTCTGTAACCATCTTCTGTTACCCCGGTAACCCACATCTTTCAACCTCCATGCCATGCTTTCTGTTAAACGTGTGTACCAATGACGGGGTCGAACACATCTTCTTAAATAAAATGTGTCCTCTTTCCTCCCAGGTGTTTCTGGCGCAGTGAAGACGATCCTGCAAAGCGCATCGGCGGGTTTTGCTTTCGGAGAGGTCGCCTTGCTCGCCGTCGAGCCCTCGCTGACCACGGATGGCGTCCTCCTGACTGCCGCGACCCTGGCCGCCGGACGAGTCGGCTCCACGGGCGCCGGGGTGGTGGCGGCGTGCCTCGCCTTCTCCTCCGCGCTCGTTTCCCTCGGCAGCGGTTTCCTCCTCACCGCCGCGGCGATGAAGCTGTTGGCCAAAGGCGGAGTCGCGCGGCTAGCGGAGGCCACGGCGGGAGTCTCCGTCGCAGCGGGGGCCGTCGCCACTGGATTATCAGCCGGGATCCTTCCGCCGTGGATCTACCTCGGAGCTCAAGCCGTTCTGGTCCTCTTGGCGGTCTCAAACTCCAACATCAACGACATGACCACCGCTCTGGCGATCATCTTCATCACTCTCTACCTCTGTGTAGTTTACGGACGAATGGGCGTATTCGTTGGACTATTCGTCACGGGTTTGACCGTGTGTGTGCTTTGCGCCCTCCGAAAGGCCCTGGCAGAGAGGATGGCGCGGAGGCCGAAATCTAAAACCGAGTGTAAACTTTTAGAGCGGATATTCTTCTACTCTGTCGTCGTGGGGACACTGGGGTTTTCAGTCGGCTTGGGGGCAGGCGAGCCAGGAGAGGCGTCCAAGGCGGAGATGGTCGTGATGCTGCAGTCGGTCCTCTGGGTGGCGTTTGTGGCCGCGGGGCTGCTGGGAGCCGGGCTGGGGACGGTGGTCACGGTGGGGCTGCGGCCGGAGGCGGCGGGGAAGGTCGCCGTCGGCGCCGCCGTGACGTCGTCGGTCTCCCTGAGAGCCGTTCTGCATTTGAGCTCTTCGTTGGGCACCCGAAGCAGCGTGGGGGGGATTTTGGGAGCAGCCGCGGCCGCCGGGGTTTCCCTCGGAGCCGCGAGCGTGGCGGCAAAGAAGGCGTTCGGGGCCAGACATTCGACTTTAGCCGCCGTCGGTTCGGTCGCCCTTGGCGCGGCCGTGGCGATGCGTGGCGGCGCGCTGGCAGCGGCCGGCCTGACGACATCCGAACTGGTTACCGTCGCCCTGGTTGCGGCGGGCTCGTTTCTTCTCGGGGCACCCAAGAGCCCTTTCCACACCCAGGTAAACCTGCAGGTGGGCCTCGTCACGGGGCCGGAGCTCATTCGAGGCGTCGGCATGGAGACGCTCACGGCGGCGTCGGCGCCTTTCGGAGCCGGGGCACTCGGGGCCGCGGCGTTGGCTACCGCGGCCCTGGGGAGGGTGGGGACTGTGGGGATTGTGGTGGCTATATTGTTGGCTATGGGAAGTGTTCTCAGTGGCATGTTAGGAAACTCTGCGCCGACGACAAACACACACAGAGACTGAGTTTAAATCTCTGTCGGAACCGGAGGCCACGCTTACGTGTGTGTGTGTGTGTGTGTGTGTGTGTGTGTGTGTGTTTACTTGTTGATCAAACCTGTGATGGAAAGCTTACGGAAGCTTGATGAATAAAATAACGGATTAATGCAATCAAAACATGTGTATTTATTTGATCTTTTTTCATTATCTTTGTAACACTGGAGGTAAAGATAAAGTGTCAGTTGTTTGACAGAATAGTTGTGATGATCACGTTTCTTAACACCTTCGCTACATTTCCCAAGACATGATTGTAAGGGGGGGAGTTGCTTTGGATTCATCGTAGCAACAGTAACAGGGGGAACTGCTGTTTAGAAATAGGAGGGAGGGCGACAGGGGAGAGAGAAACAAAGAATAACGTCAGTAGCTGGAAGAGCATCTTCTGCGGACCGTGAAAGTAAGATGCCCCATCTCCTGAACTGATATTTCCCTCTGAAGAGATGATATGTTGCGTTCTAATGGACGTCCACCTGTGGCTGCGGGTGGTGTTGGTCTGCCATGACGCCACAGAGGACTGCAGCAGCAACAACCTGGGGACACTGCAGCGGCTTCAGGACTGAGAGGCTGTTTTTGAGGACGTTAACGACACCAACGTTATGTAACCTGGTAACATCATTTTTGGGTGAATACACCCTATGGTTAGTGATGTATCGCAACTTGTGATGTCATTTTTTTTTTAAATTAACAGAAGTAAGCGAACAATGTAAAAATCTTCAAAAGTTGCTCAAAGATGGGACGCGTGGCAACTTTTTTCACGCATTTTGCCATTTTGCGCGCGTGGGGGAGAGTTGAGGGGGGGAATAATCGACTCCAGTATTGCCCGATGAACCAAGAGGATTGCCTCTCTTAGGTGAACCATGTCCGCGCACCGGGTTCGAACCCCAGTGCCGGAGCAGTCCGCAGAGTACTCGGCGGAGTATTCCGCGCAGGTGCCCAGCGACCCGGCCCACGGAGCGGGTCGCTCGCGGGACGTCACCGTGGTTCAGTCGAGCTGCTGCGGATGCCTGCCGCGCGCCGTGCGCCTCAAGTTCGCGCCGGAGTCGCTGGAGAGGATTTACCAAAACTACTTCCGCCAACAGAGGCAAGAGAACCTGCTCGTGTTGGCGGTGTTCGCGGCGCTCTTCAACGCCTTCGTGGTCCTCATGTGCGCCGTGGCGTACACGCGGGACAGACTGGCCCTGGTGGTGGTCGCGGCGACGGGGCTGGCCGCGGACGCGGCGCTTTACGCGCTGTGCCGGCTGGAGCTGCTGCGCGCGTGGCCGGTTTTGCGCGGCGCGGTGCCGTACGTCCTGTGGCTGATGATCGCCGCGCACGTGCTGTGTTACGCGGCTCTGAACCACGAGCGTTTCCCGCACGCCAGCGACGCGGCGGGCTGGCAGGCGTTTTTCAGCTTCTGCAGCTTCCTGACGCTCCCGCTCGACCTGGCGCCGCTGCTGCTCCTCACGTCCATCGCCTGCGGGAGCCACACGCTGGTTCTGGGCGTTGCCGTGGCCAAGAGGTTCGAGGACAACCTACAGGGGTCCGTGCTGGCGAGACAGGTTCGTGTGGCCCTGGGTATGGTGAAGGTGATGAATGACAGAGCACCTGGGAATGAAAGAGGCCCAGGGTGCCACACAGAGGCGAGCCGGTGTCTGATGACATGTGAATTTTCATCACAATAGTTGTCATTATTTCAGGGGATGTTGGGAAACACTTTTTGAGAGAGATGGAGGTGTGAATCAATAGTTTTATTAAGTTAGCTTTGTGTCAAACAAACATACTAAGTATACTAAGTCCGATTTGTGCACGCATGACCCTCTTCTCAGCTCTTAGCCAACTGGATGCTGAACCTGTGCGCCGCCATGGTGGGCGCGATGTCGTACTACATGGCGGACAGGAAGTACAGGACAGCCTTTTTGGAGGCCCGTCAGTCCCTGGGGGTGAAACTCACGCTGGAGGAGCAGAGCACCCAGCAGGTAAGTGGCTCACACATGTGCTTAACAAGATGATGCATTTCCTTACACACCTGTGAGGTAGAACATCCTCTGCTGCCTAATTACTGTGTGTGAGGCTAAAAGGATGATTAGAGAGACCTGTTTTCACCAGCAGAGCCACCGCCAGGGACAAGTCGACAAAAGGACCTAGAATAAATAAATAATAAAGTTTCCCTTACCCTTAACATATCTCCTTTAACAGGTACCTTTCTGTGTAATGAGAATGTTGTTAATTGTCAATTTTTGTACCAGTTAAGTGTGCTGATTTAATGCGGGAAAGACGGGGAATAACGGTGGATAACGAGATGCCGATAGAGCGAGAGAATAAAACAACTCCCAAATTGCCTTTACCTTGGAGGTCTTGGTAGAAGACGTGAAGACGCAGCCAACCATTTGACAGGATCTTTTATTAGAATCCCTTCAGTCATGCTATGCACACAAACACACACTATACGCACACACAAATTGATCTTTTCTGTCAGCATGGAACACGACAAAAAAAACAAAAACTGAGCGTGGTCCAACTGTTGCTCCGTACAGGAGGAACTGTTACTGTCCATCCTGCCCAAACACATCGCCGATGAGATGTTGCGGGGCATGAAGAGCCAGGCCGATCAGAGCGAGGTCCAGCAGCAGCAGTTCAACACCATGTACATGTACCGCCACGAAAACGTCAGGTGGGGGCTCTGCAAAATCAGCTGCTTCGTGGGGAGGGGGGAGTTTGGATGATTTCGGTTGTTACGGCGCGTTAAACATGACGTTGCAACCTCTTCCCTTCCGTCCCAGTATCTTGTTTGCGGACATCGTGGGCTTCACCCAGCTGTCCTCAACCTGCAGCGCCCATGAGCTCGTGAAGCTGCTCAACGAACTGTTCGCCCGCTTCGATAAACTGGCAGAAGTTAGTTCCTTTCTCTATAGTTCACTGTATTCATTGTGCTGTCTATGTCACTGGTGGTCTTACAGATGAATGGAATGCTCCGGTTGTGAATACAACATGGTAAAAGGCTCTCTAAGATCCTATTCCTGTGGAGAAAACGTGCTTTATGATGCTCTACCGGTGAATAAAGACGTGATTAAGTGCCTCCTGCGGTACTTTCAGACAGCCTGAGTCTATCACTGCTCCACGTGCTCATTTCTCTTTGGTAATTTGATCAGTACCATGTTCGTTGGGTATATTGCTGATCGGAATGCTGGAAGATTTTCTCACGATTTACATTCACAATTCTCGGACACTTGTTTTTGAACGCGCTCAACTTCTCTCACGCCGTGGCAGGAGCATCACCAACTGAGGATCAAGATCCTCGGAGACTGTTACTACTGCATCTGTGGGCTCCCTGACTTCAGGAAGGACCACGCCGCCTGCTCCATCCTGATGGGCCTGGCGATGGTCGACGCCATCTCGTAAGTGCCGATTCTATTTGTCCCAACAAAACGATTGCGGTCCGGAGACGCAATCCGAGACCCTTCCCGCTTTCCCTCCGGCTGCAGGTACGTGCGAGAGAAGACTAAAACGGACGTGGACATGCGCGTGGGCGTCCACTCGGGCACCGTGCTGGGGGGCGTGCTCGGCCAGAAGAGGTGGCAGTTTGACGTTTGGTCCACGGACGTCACCGTGGCCAATAAGATGGAATCCGGGGGCATCCCCGGGTGAGAAAGCCTGTTTTTTTGAAAGTCTAGGCGAGCCAATCAAATCCTCCCGTGCGCATGATTTCACATGGGGTTCATGTCCCACACAGGAGGGTGCATATTTCCCAGACCACAAAGGACAGTCTGGACGGGGAGTTTGAACTGGAGCTGGGGGACGGAGGAGAGAGGTGCGAATACCTGCTGGAGAAAGGCATCGACACTTACTTAGTTCTGGTGCCTAAACAGGTGGCAAACGGGCTCAGTCGACATGTGAGTTAATACTTTCTTTCAGGGGAATTGTGGTTTTTAACCCACAAACTTTGAATGTAGGATGTTTCCTGTTTTTATAGGGAAATGTAATTTTCTCAGTTCCGTTTCACGACTCGGCTGGTTTTGTCCGTTGGTCCGTTGCAAAGGTGTTCCTGAAATTTTAAATTTTAAGATAAACATCTAGCTGGACCCAAGGATGAACTGATTTGATTTTGGTGGTTAAAGTCACAGCGGTCAAAGGTCACCTGGACCTAATTTGTGAACTGCAACTTGACTGGTTTGTGGAGACGTTCACCTGTAAAATGGTAATTTGAGTTATTTTAATCGCAGTAATAGATGATTCTCTTGCTTCCCTGCCCCCAGAAATCTGGCACATTGTCAAATAGAAATTCAAACCAGTTAATCAACACTACAGCAACCAATGGGAATGCCGCCTCATCCCGATCCACGCCCACTGAGTCTAAACAGGAGGTGAAGTATAATAAATGTCTTAAATATATTGACAAGGATACATAGAAACATGCACATATGTCTCAATTACATTAAATGCACAGATATTATCTGCAAAAAAGGTCCCTATTAATTCTCTCTTCTTTTGGTGATGACAACACCAGAGGAATAAGATGGTCGAGGAGCAAGTGATCAACAGACGTTTGCAGCAGGAACTGCTGGACAGAGAAACTCAGCAAATGTAAAAGGAATCGAACAAACACAAACGAAAGCAGAGAATGATGTGGTGATGACGGGGTCAAAGGGGGTCACGTCTTTGTGTTCCTCGCAGAATGAGGGATCACCAGATCAACCCTCTGTCGTTGCGTTTCCTGGACGCGAAGCTGGAGGAGCAGTACTCCTCGGAGAAGGAGAAGCGGAGCGGAGCGGCCTTCTGCTGCTGCATCATAGTGCTCTTCTTCATCACAGCGATGGAGGTGTTCATAGACCCACTGTGAGTCCCCCCACGTCACTTCTCCTTACATCTGATGAATTATGTACAACTTTACATTTAAATGAGTTATAAATGACACATATTAGTACAATTACACACATACTTAAATTCTCACCAAGTCGGACGTTGATTGAAGATGTGTGTTCTGGTTGCAGGTTGTCTGTGAACTATGTGACATTTGCAGTGGGAGAGGTGTTGTTGCTTATCCTCACAGTGTGCTCCCTGGCCGCCATCTTTCCCAGGGTGAGGAGACATAATTAGTGTCCATTTAAAACAGAATTTACGCAGATATGAATGATCTTCAATACGTACATGTGAATTTTACATTGAGCACATGCTTGTTTGTCACAGATGTTCTCCAAGAGGTTGGTGTCTTTCTCGGTGTGGATTGATCGCACGCGGTGGGCCAGAAACACATGGGCCACGGCGGCCATATTTGTTCTCATCATGGCTGTGGTCGCTGACATGGTACGATTGCCATTTCCCTCGTACATTGTGGCCATGAGAGTGTGTGTTAGTGGATGGCGTTAATAACACCAAAGCAAAATCAACCCTCCTAAGTTGAAATATGTTATTCAGCTAATCCGGGTCATTAAAGTGCATCATCACATTAACGCAACCCAAGTGTGTGTGTGTGTGTGTGTGTGTGTGCGCCGTGTCTATTTGTGTGTTTCCACTTTGTCCTCATCAAACCGTCGGCGCCTTTTATGTGTCTGACTACGTGTTCCCGGTGGGATCCATTAGCCGTCTATCTCGCCGCCTGTCGGCTCATTTGTCTCGTCCCCGGCGGGAGCAGCCGGGTGCACACACACACACACACACACCGCTGCCTCCACGAGGTCTGACAAGAACAGAGGATGCCGAAGGGAACATTCATTTCTGTCTTAGCTGCCTACGCTGAGGAGACGGCACAGCGGGACAAAACACGCTAAGAGAAAAGTAGTCCTACTTGTCCGTATTGTTTCCATCGTTCCCATTGTCGCCGTTGCAAATGTACAGTTTAATTTAATGTGCAAAGGAAAGTCATGCCTTGAATCCCTGACGCTGCAGCTGAGCTGTGCTCCACCGTCCCTTCGAGTCTCCAACAGCACCTCCGGCCCCGTGTTGGAGTCCCTGGGCGACCGAGGCTGCGCAGACAACCCGAAGCACTACAGCTTCATGGCCGTGATGTCACTCATCGCCACCGCCATGCTGGTGCAGGTCGGCCACCTCATCAAACTGGGCTTGATGGTGCTGGTCGTCACGGCAACCGGTGCCGTCAACATCTACAGCTGGCGGGACATATATGACCTGTACGACTATATACAGTTTGCCTCGAGCAGGTGAGAAACGAGGAACGCAAATCAATGAACAGGGTTTTAATGTAATTTTATTGAAAATACTTAGATAAATAAGCCTGTAAAGAACAATAATGGGATATTTAGTTATGTTGTTGTTTACAGAACGTCCATAGTGCCGTCCAAGTACCTGATGACCGTGATGATCATTGTCATGATGATTGACTTCTACCTCTTTGCCCGTCATGTGAGCCATTGTCTCCTCTACTCCCACACTTTGCTGACCCATCAGATTTCTCCATAGCTCCCCCCTTCATCTATATATTACACAACCTTCTCTGTGGTGTGTGTGTCTGTGTGTGTGTGTGTGTGTGTGTGTGTGTGTGTGTGTGTGTGTGTGTGTGTGTGTGTGTGTGTGTGTGTGTGTGTGTGTGTGTGTGTGTGTGTGTGTGTGTGTGTGTGTGTGCGCGCAGCTGGAGCTCCAGTCGCGGAAGCTGTTCCTGTGGAAGATGGGTGTGCACGACCAGAAGGAGAGGGTGTTCGAGATGAGGCGCTGGAACGAAGCGCTGGTCACCAACATGCTGCCGGAGCACGTGGCCAAACACTTCCTGGGCTCTAAAAAGAGAGATGAGGTGCACAAGAGTTATAAGCCATTCCAGCTTACACCTTCTTCAGCTACTCCATGCAATGTTCTTTACTTGGCACATTAAATGTATCAATCATGTAATTTGTCATCTTCAGGACCTTTACAGCCAGTCTTACAATGAAACAGGTGTGATGTTTGCGTCCATCCCCAACTTTTCTGACTTCTACACCGAGGAGAGCATCAACAACGGCGGCCTCGAGTGTCTCAGGATCCTCAATGAGATCATCTCTGACTTTGACAGCGTGAGTATACCAGCCGCTTCTGTACGGCACGTTGTCGTCGCGTTAAGCTGAATACCTGCTTTTGAAACCGGCGCCTTTCTTCTTCCCCAAGTTACTGGACAGGGACGAGTTCCGCTACATCACTAAGATCAAGACAATAGGCAGCACCTACATGGCTGCGTCCGGACTCACCCCGGAGAGCAACACAAACGAATACAGCAACCGCAAGGTAACTCACTCGCGGCAGGTGGAGCGATCCGTCGTACTCCTTTACCCGCACTGGTGGTAACGTGGTGGTAACGTGGTGGTAACTGCGGACGTTGCGCCCGTTGCCGCACAGCCGGAGGACCAGTCGCTGATCGAGCGATGGCAACACCTCGCCGACCTGGCGGACTTCGCCTTGGCCATGAAGGTCACCCTGAACAACCTGAACAAACAGTCCTTCAACAACTTCATGCTTCGGATCGGTTAGTGTGTGTGTGTGTGTGTGGCTGCCCATCTGCAAGCTTGTGTGTGCGCGCTTCCATGTTTTCCATCCCCTTCTAGGTCTGAACAAGGGAGGAGTTTTGGCCGGAGTGATTGGAGCTCGCAAACCTCACTATGACATCTGGGGCAACACGGTCAACGTGGCCAGCAGGATGGAGTCCACCGGCGTGATGGGAAACATCCAGGTGGCACAGACTCAAAAAAGCGCACATACGACACGCTTGAATGCATCCTGTCCGTTACTCTTCTCTTCTTCAGGTCGTGCTCTTTTTCTGTTTAATTTGTTTAAACGTTACGCTCTGCTCCACCCTCAGGTGGTGGAGGACTGCTACGACATCCTGAAGGAGTATGGCTTCCGCTTCATCCGCAGAGGGCCCATATTTGTCAAAGGGAAAGGGGACCTGCTGACCTTCTTCATGAAAGGGAAAGACAAACCCAGGAGCAGCGGCGGCGGCCCAGTGGCCACTGTCTTGCCGCACCAAGTCGGTGACCATTGAATATTCTCACCGGCAGGATAGACCTGGGGACGATGACGACTTGGCCCTGTTTCTCTCATATACACTGGTTACTTACGTATGTCTTTACGTAGAACATAATACACTTATAAGCACTACAGCTGTGTAATACCATTTCACCCATTAAGAAACGTAATACGGCAAACTGATTTTGTATAGTTGTACATGATTCAGAAATTGATGATTGCGTCATGGCTCTGCAATGAGAATAACCAGCTTGGGACAGATATATAAAGTACTCTCCTTTGTTTATTCGATTTTGTTTGTATTTTTGATTTAGCTATATATTGTGCTTAATCAAACTTGATTTATACTGTGGTAATAAAAGATGTTCGAGTTACGTTTTTGAGATTACTTTGCTGATCATTCTGTTTTTATAATTATTCTAAACTGTAATAAGGCAAAATAGAAAATAAAATTATAGCATATAGGATCAATTATATATTGCTAATCAAACAATATGCATGCTAAATGCTAGTTTGTGTTGGTACAGTAACGTTACTACTATATTCCCATGCTAAAGGTATGCACTGTTACAAGAGGAGGGTGCAAATACATCTAACGTCCCTGGCCAGTTGTTTCTTGATTATTCATTTACACTTGTGACCTCATTTAGACAGTCAGTTAGTTTGGAAAGCCAAGTTAAAAATGAGTCTGGACAATCAGTTGCAGGCACTTTCAGAATGTCTACAAGAGAATGGCCCTGCTACAAAACAGTTAAGAACCAACTGATGAATGGTACCCTAGACTGGCTTACGGAGAGGCATCAATAAGTGTTACACGTGTGCTTTTCAAGTTAAAATGTCTGCGGAAGGAAAGTGTATTTCTGTTAGTGTTTCTTTTTATATGAATAATAATTGAATCATTCGAACAACAACCATGATGATGATGATAACGAAATGAAACAAAACTATAGATTATGCTGGTGTTCGCTGATGTGTTGTGCTAATGAGTACATCTGAAGAGGGATTCAACATGATATAAAATAGGGTACAATTAATGAATCAATTTTATTTTAACATTAACTTTATTGGTAACTGCTGCAGTGAAATATTCAAATGTGAGCAAGGCGAGCTACTTATTTTTTGTATTTCAGCTTTTTAAATTTTGAACTGAAGCCCATAAAATGTAATACAGCGTGATTGTTTTGAAAAATGGAACACATGACATTCTACTTTGCCTATTCTAGGAGATAGTGGATTTTGGACAAAATTATGAGTGGTTTAGAAAATGTAAAAGCTGCACACCTGTCGAAACTGCATATACAGTTTTAAAGTTATTCCGATTTAAAATGTATGGTATATTAAATCCAAGTCTCTGGAGGAATTAAAATTCATTTAAATGTGACATTTTTTTTAGTGTTAACAGTCCATTATTATGGTAACTAGATTATCATGCGCCACCCATGGATTATTCTACCCGGAAGCTTGGTAGTGTAGGAATTTCCGGTTACGTCAGAGCGTCAGGACTCCATTAGAGCTGCAGCTGATTTGAGAGAAACAACAACAAAAACGGGCTAACTGTCAGCCCTCTTATAGTGACAGTCCGTTCAGAGTCAGACACCGAGGCCTCAAATCTGGAAGCTTAACCTAAATTTCCCACCCGGAGCTCCGCCGGCTTCTAACCACGGCCGCTCTCGGTGAGGAAACTCTGGCCTCCGCTTCCTCCTCCTCCGACTCGGACACCGGCGGAGCGTCGCCGCCCCCGCGGAAGAAGCACCGAGCCTCGGCGGCGGAGGGAGCAGGAGAGCCCGGGGCTTCAGCGGTTATAACAGGCCTCTCCGGAATTGTTTTAGGACTTGCTACTCACTCTCCACACTCTCAAGCCACCTCTACCATCCACTTTAACCGAAGTGTTTTCAACAACCTCAGCAGCAGTATGCAGGCAAACGGGGCAGGACAGGGACAAGATTCTTCAGAGCTCTCCTGCCTTAACAGCGCACAAAACGGGGAGTCATCCTCGGCCGGAGGAACGCACTCCAACGGGCTGCTCTCCAGCACGGACAACGGGAATAGTGTCGGTACCAGTAACGGGTCTTCGGCCGGGCCCGCTTCGGGGACCTCGGCTTCCTCCACGGCTTCGGGCTCGGAGGTCGGCTCTCTGAAAAAGAAAAAACGACTATCGCAGGCGGAGGAAGATGTCATACGATTAATAGGGCAACATCTCCACGGACTGGGGCTGAAGTAAGTTCACTCGAAGTCGGCGAAGAACCCGATGTACAAAAAAATCCGCATAACGTTTAGCCCGACGGCTTGAGGTGTCCTCGAACATTATTAGTGTTTCGCGTGAGTCTGCCGGATAGCAGATAGCAAAAGCGCTATTAGTGCGCTTAACAGACACAAACATGGGGGGTGGGGTAGTTGGCCTGTGAGCTCGGCAGTTGGTAGAAAGAAGGGGTCCATCTTGCACAATAACAGTTAGCTTGGTGGCTAACGGCGCTAGCCTGCGCTGAGGTGTTGTGTCCCGACATTAAGCACCTCACGCAAACACAAATGTAAAATTCGACCTTTTTTGGGGGGCTTGTTTTTAACAAATCCGCCGCAGGTTTTAGAGTGCGGTTGCCAGTCAGGCTTTACTGACGTTTATAGATTTCAAAAATCCATTACATAATCTAACGTTTGTTCAGAGGGCAGATTTTTTTTGTTGTATTTATTTGGTTTGGTTTGTAAAGCGTGAACCGAATGTCATGCAAATGTATGAACGTGATTTGGCTCGTTGACTCAAGTGCACATGCACGATTATCGAGTTTGCGCCGTAATGTTGCATGTTATTGCAGCATGTGCGGAGGACACGTTAATGTATTGATTGCCAATGTCTGTTTGTTTGGGGTTTTTTTTTTTGCCCCAGATGGTGGTGGTTATTGTTGTTGTTTCTTAAATAATTGCTTTTTAGAAGACCGTGTGGATGCCACAATAACATGTCTGCCACACTGTACCTAACCAGCATGGTTATTTTAGTATTCACAGTGCGCCGTTTGCGCGTCCCGAGCTGTCATTTTCCTCAACTTGTTCATCCCATCTAACGCATCACCATTTTAGACGCCTGTCTTGCATTCTTCGATAGGTCATTTGCCTCTTATCCCTCTGTTGCCGCTCGATCATCGACGTGTCAACAGTCCGTGCCGAAGGGTGACGCGCCTGCACCGCGGCACACGTTCGTTCAAAAGCGATCGATACCGGTGGCGACATTCGGAACCTCGAGTGGACGAAATCCTTCTCTCTCATTGCGGCTGAAGAATGCGCCTTCTAGCAGCTGTTTTCAGGAGGCAGCTCTGTGTTTGAAACTAATTTTAGCACGGGGGGGGGGGGGGGGGGGATGTACCTAACGTTAGCAATCCAAGTGGCTGTGGCGGCCACTGTTTTAAAAAGCCAGACGCCCGTGAAATCAACGACATCCATCGGAGAAGGTGTAGCATCCATTACGGGGCTTTACAGAAGACAGTGGTTTACACGCAGGGTGACGTCGGCTGGTATGAAACAGAGCCCCTACATTTCAGCTGGGGAAATGCAAAAGAAATCAGTGTTGCAGTCAGCTGGATGAGAGGCCCAACACAGCTGCTGCGCCACTCCGTTGATACCTGAGAATGATGTCATCAGAAGGTGTCAGCCAACACCCCCCACACTTTTATCTCACACACACACACACACACACACACACACACACACACACACGCGCACGCACACCGATGCATACATATAATGCATGTATGTACCAGCAGACTCGTTGAGTTTTGACAGACGGTTATGGCTCATGTCAGCTGCAGTGGAATGTGGTCTGTGTTACTGAACGTCTCTGTGTCTCTGTGTCTCTGTGTCTCTGCAGTCAGACAGTTGACCTGCTGATGCAGGAATCAGGCTGCCGACTGGAACACTCCTCTGCTACCAAATTCCGCAACCATGTCATGGAGGGAGAGTGGGACAAGGTTTGTCTTTTGGTTAGCGCGGTCTCATGAAAGTACACACCTTGATAGACAGGTAACTGGTGACCAAGAGTGTTTATTATTCAGAAACAAGCGTACAAATATCTAACATACATACAATGAGGTTAGTTTTTGGAATTGGGGTTGGAGGAAGTTCATATAATGGTCTGCACTAGGCCACAATTGCACGGCCTCATTGTGTTTTATGTAGGTACACATTTTAAACATATTTCTGATGAGCACCAGTGAAATTGTCTCAATTTTTTCCATGACTAAAAAAACTAAAACAATCGGACTTCTGGTCGTTGTATATGTTTGGTGGGTTAAAGGGTCTTTAATTATGATTATTATTATTAAGGAACATCTGGTCATCGTCGTTATGATAAATGAAGAAAACTTATTTTCTGTCATTTTCTTGAAAAACGCAGAGGTAGATGTTTGGTAACGTGCACTTCATTATGTTAAAAGATCCTGAGCACCTTTAGCGTAGCAGGGCATTGCTGAAGGACGTTGTGAGGCCTCTATTAGGCCGATAATGTGCACCATCAATAATGTGTTAAACATTAGGCTCATATTGAAATATTTTCAGGCATTTCTGTCTAATAGGCTTTTAAATCAACACTCTCAGCTGTATTACCCCGTCCTGCAGCATAATTACTATTACAACATTTAAGAGCTGAGGTTATTTAAAAAAAAAAGGACCTATGCTAATTAACACTAGCACTAAGGAAAATGGAGGTGCGTTTTTGGATGTGTAGGATTGTGCTTTCCACAAACCAATCGTGAACCAAACACTGTTTTGATTGGCGAAAAAGCCAGTATTTGTTTAATAAGCAGAATGGGGGTTTTTTGTCGCAGGATATTGACATTAGACCCATTGTCATGTCCTGAATTTATCTTAAACCAGAAAGAAGAAGGTGGCTGTAACATCTGTTTTAATGCTTTTGTGAATATTTTCTTTTCTGGAAACCACGCAGCTGACCATTTTACTCTCCCTCTCTCTCTGTCTCTCTCTCTCTGTCTCTCCCCTCCATCACCCTCCCTTTGTTTGGATCCAGGCTGAGAATGATCTCAATGAGCTGAGAGCACTGATGCATTCTCCCAATGCCATTGTGGTAAGCTCCCCTTGAACTCAACTGAATGACACCAGTCGGTTAGAAGGCAAAACTGTAGGTTCTAGAATGGTGCAGTTGTAACGCAGGGCTGCAGGTTCCTGCTGTGGATCGCTGAAAGCAAAATAAATGCTGTGGATGACACGGCAGCATGGAGACCACACTGCATGTATGGAATAAATACACAACTCTGTTGTTTAAAGGATGTTTTGTTTTTTTCTTCTTCCTGTTCTGTTCCTTTTTATTTTCTGGATTGGATTCATAAAAACTATTGACATGGGATTGTTCATGTTATTCATTGATCAATTTGATTCATATTATGGGTTCTACGCAACTGGAGCTCTGTTTTGAAACTGTGAAAGCATACATTGTACACTGGTTGCTGATTTATTCTCTTCAATTGTAGTGTGTATATTACATATCACCTTCAGAATTCAATTCTAGGGAAATAATATGTAATGCATTAATACTGCGATTTTGAAAACATACACATTTGTTCGGTACTGTATGTAAACGGAAAAACAAACCGATATAGAAGTCTTCTTGAAGTTGTTTTGATAAAATATTGTAAAAGGACATGTATTAAATACTAACTGCTAAAATTAGTACATTAGTAGTAATTTTGGACAGTAATGAAAATTGCGCTAATCAGCCCCGGCTAGCATGCGAATTAGCAGACAAAATGAGCTTCAAAAATGGTCCCATGTGTCTCGGACCCTGCTCAAAAATCTGTCCAACCGCCGTCACCAGCTGGGTGATTGAGAAAAGGGCCAAAGCAGTTGGTTTTAAGCTGTACGGGAAATGTGGGGAGCCATTTTAGGTGTCGAGTTGTAGCAGGTTAGTGTCGTCGTTGACAACATGACTTGTTGTCGGCAGTTCACTTATGGCACAGTCCTGGCGGAGAGTTAGATGCCTGTGTTGTTTGTAGACCTTTTTGTGGGTGGGTGTTGTCTTATATGAATTCATGTGTAGTAGATTGAGCCGTTGTCGGGGGGGCCGCAGCTCCTTCTGCACACCTGAGATAACAGAGACTCTTGATGCCGTTACATTTCTTTTTTTCTATCGCAATCTTAACGCTGGCAAGCACTTAACAGTGTTCCTTGGTATGAAGAAAGTAGGCTAGTGGGATTACCGTGTGTCTTAAACCACTAATAAAGGAGTTCTGCTCATGAAAACATGATGCCACCATTTTATAATTTTATGCCGAGTGATACTCGTCATTTGGGGTACTTTCTTTATTGAGGGGATTCCAGATGTTTTATCGGAATGCACAGCTGTAATATTTCTTAACATGAAGCTTTGTTATGTCCTGCTACAGTATAGCAGACCAGCTGTCGGATCATTGGTAGAAATGGCTTCTTAATAAACGGGGAGAACCTGACGCAGCCGTACAAGCCTTTTAGTCTCTGTATTTGTCTCCCACTTCTGCTTAGCGTATGAAGTTCCTGTTGCTGCAGCAGAAGTACCTAGAATATCTGGAGGATGGAAAAGTCCTGGAGGCTCTGCAGGTGCTCCGAGGAGAGCTGACGCCGCTCAAGTACAACACGGATCGCATCCACGTACTCAGCGGGTACGTTTACATATTTTCAATGTTTAATGTTAACGCAACAATCATGTGGCCTTTAAGATGGTTTTACCGTTGGACCCTGATCCTGTTTTTTCTTGTTCCTGTACTGGGCTAAGTTTGGATTGAATCAACGCCGGGCCTGTTTCTGTGAACAGACTACGGCCCAATTGTCTTTGTTCCCGATCTATGTGCTCGTGTCCTCCAACAGGTACCTGATGTGCAGCCACGCCGAGGACCTGAAGGCCAAGGCAGAGTGGGAGGGCAAAGGCACCGCGTCACGCTGCCGACTGCTGGACAAATTACAGAGTGAGGAGCCGCGTCTGTGCCCTAAACCTAAACCCCCCCCCGGGAGCCGACGAGCATGTTGCATATTGACACCACTACTAAAACGCCACGCGGTAAATGAGAGAACCTGTGTGACGCTGCTATCGCTCTGCAGCGTACCTGCCACCTTCAGTGATGCTGCCCCCTCGGCGGATGCAGACCCTTCTGCGGCAGGCGGTGGAGCTGCAGAGGGACCGCTGCCTCTATCACAACACCAAGCTGGACAGCAACCTGGACTCCGTCTCTCTGCTCCTCGATCACGTCTGCAGCAGGTTGGTTCTGCACAGCTCGCATGCTACTCGGGGCCCCTCCAGACCTCCGTTTTTGATTGTCAAACTGCATCTATTTACATGTCGAGGCACAGAAAGCCTGGCTTTGTGCGCCAGAAGTCTCAACTCGTTTGCCATCGCTCTTATGACTTTGTATTTTATTTAGTTTGTTTTTGTCAGTCTCATCGAGCATCTTTCTCCTCCAATATGACTGCTGTTGTGCTTCCCTCCCCCCTCCCCGTATCGCAGGAAGCAGTTCCCCTGTTACACTCAACAGATTCTGACAGAGCACTGCAACGAGGTGTGGTTCTGCAAGTTCTCAAATGACGGCACCAAGCTCGCCACCGGCTCCAAAGACACTACGGTCATAATATGGCAAGTGGACCCGGTGAGTGAAAACAGCCTCGAATAGACGCATGCGACATCTTCATGAATCCAGTCCACAGCTCAAATGGCATCGTACAGTAATTTACTCATGGTTAATCTCATGTTTATATATAATATGCATGTCAACATGTGTAATTCACAGTGACGAATTCTCCCGATTCGTCACTAGTAATAAATATTTATTGCATCATTAACATTTAAATGTGGTTGGTCATCTCTTTCTGTAAGGGACACTGGTGTCTTTTTTTTTTTTTTTTAATCACATTTACCCTATCTCTACAAAATAAGAGCCAAATGGCGTTTTAGTCGATTAACAGATTAACAGACAAAGAAATACCTCTGGGACTGTGCAGTTTTGACTTTTTTCTTTTCCCCTTGACGTCGTGAAACTTCAATGGGCTCTTTGACTTTGGTTTTAAAAACGTCTGCCGACGGTTGTGAGAATTAATTTCATCATAATCCTCTTCGTCCCGTCTTCGTGCAGGAGAGCCACCAGTTAAAGCTGCTGCGGACCCTGGAGGGTCACGCGTACGGCGTCTCTTATTTAGCCTGGAGTCCGGACGACACCTACCTGATCGCCTGCGGACCCGACGACTGCTCTGAGCTGTGGCTCTGGAATGTTCAGGTAGCATTCACGAGCGGTTCGTGCCCCGCTGCACATTATCCATGAGTTTCACCTCCCGCCGATGCTGTGTGGGCCGATTGCCCTCAGTGACCCTCCTCCCTTTCTCTCAGTGTCCACCCTCCCCTCTCTCTTACTTAATGTTTCTTCTTTCTGCCCCACCCCTCCCCCTCCCCCATTATTATCCTGCGCTCGTGTTATGTCGCGACCCTTGATGAGCAGACGGGGGAGCTGCGGACCAAAATGTCCCAGTCCCATGAAGACAGTCTGACCAGTGTGGCTTGGAACCCTGATGGCAAACGCTTCGTCACCGGCGGACAGAGGGGGCAGTTTTATCAGTGTGTAAGTGGATGCGTCGTTTTCTCCAAAGAGGATTATTATGATGGAATAATACAGCATGGATGTTGTAAATCAATTAATCAATGCTTGGTTGTGTGTGTATGTTTAAGTGTGTGCGTGTGTGTGTGCGTATATTGATTTGCACACTGATCGAGAGAGAAAATAAGGTCTGTTAAAAATGCAGCCAGAAACCAGTTTGGGATGGTTTTGGGGAGTTATCTTGGCGTGCTGCATTTAACTTATAGCTGATGATGATGATGTGTGTGTGTACTAAAATATGCACACCTCTCATGATGAGGGGAAGGAAAGCGGTTTGACATTTGGTAAACCCCGTCGTCTGTTTCAGGACCTGGACGGTAACCTGTTGGACTCCTGGGAGGGCGTGAGAGTGCAGTGTCTGTGGTGCCTGGGTGATGGCAGAGCAGTGCTGGCCTCCGACACCCACCAACGTATCCGGGGGTACAACTTCGAGGACCTTACGGACAGAAACATGTATTTACCCACTCTAATAGTCCCACTGCTGTCTTGACTGAGGTCCAAATATTAGCCTGATGGTGTCTTGTTTGCACATCCTTTACAGAGTTCAGGAGGACCACCCTATTATGTCTTTTACTGTTTCAAAGAACGGACGATTAGCTTTGTTAAATGTAGCAACTCAGGTAAGCTTTTTGTCATCAACATTTGAGGTTTATTTGCTTCTAAAGAGCATGTCGTCCAGCTGCCGGACGTTCCAGCGCTTACAGGCTGTTCCTCTGCTAACATTCTGTAGGGAGTGCACCTGTGGGACCTTCAGGACCGAGTGCTGGTGAGGAAATACCAAGGCGTCACCCAGGGCTTCTACACCATCCACTCCTGCTTCGGAGGACACAACGAAGACTTTATTGCCAGTGGCAGCGAAGGTACAGTCGGCAGGGAAAACGGCACGGCTCTTTGTAATAAACTCAAGTGCTCAGACTTTTTCATCTGGCTCTTTGGACATTTGGAGTGAAGTGTCTCGCTGGGAGCATTGTGTTTAATAAAAAAACCACACAAAAAACCAGCAAGGCCTCGCTCCGTGTGATGTGGTTTGGTGTTTACTTGTATAACCGCACTTCACATAGAACTCTTTTATTCTTTAGCTACCCATGTTGTCTCATACTTCTGGTTTCCTTTCGTCCTCCCCTTTCACACAGACCACAAAGTGTACATCTGGCACCGGCGTGGAGAACTTCCCATCGCTGAGCTAACGGGCCACACCCGCACCGTGAACTGCGTGAGCTGGAACCCGGCCATCCCGGGACTCATGGCTTCCGCCTCCGATGACGGCACAGTGCGCGTCTGGGGTCCTGCACCCTTTCTCGACACGCAAGAGGCGGACGGACTCACTGGTAACTGCCAAATCTAACTTTTCCTGCTGCGTGCGAGTGAACATGGTTTACCACGGGATGGCTTTTAGGTCTCTATATTTACCTGATGTCTTTTGTTCTTTTTTTTTTTTTCTTCTTCTTCTTCTCAGAAAACTGCAGTAACATGGACAGTTGATAGTCACTTATGGAGCAGATGACATCTGTCTTTAACAACAAGAATCCCAGAATAAAACTAAATCTAAATGGGCAAATCCAAATCAAACACCGACCTAAAGCAAGAATAGCAAACAAAAAGTCACCAAGACAAAAGAGAAAACAAAAGTGAGAAAAATTTGTCTCTTGACGGGCCTTAAGAAACGGCGGAGGTGAGGCACGGACACCCTGAAAAAATTCGGGGCCCTCAACCAAAACCTGATCCCGACCAAGAGGAAAGCCAGTCGATGCCCAGCGGGATACGACCCGCTGTCCACTGGCGGGTTGGAACGGCTCGTCGTCCTGCTCCAACCGACCCGTCTTCCCCCATCCCGCTACATGGTCACCGGCAACGCCAGGTCCTGGCAGAGTCTCCCGGGAAACCCGCCTCCAACCTTGAGCCGGGAGCACATCGAGTCCCAGTGATGCTTCCGGACTGACACCGCAGACCAGCCGTCTTCTCATTGGACTACATCTGTCTGCCTGTTTGTTTCACGCATCACCTGTACAATGTCTCCACAGACACGGGTGGGGTGTTGTTGGGGGGGGAGGATGGTGCGTAGGGGGGGGATATAGCAACTCTTCTGTGTGTGCATTCTCCTCTTCCCCGCGCTCTTGCTATATTCTTCGCAATCGATCGGTTGGAAAAAGGCTGAAAAATCCACCGTGACAAAAACTGACCGACCAGCTGACAAAGAACACACAAAAAAAGGCTATGCTCAATGTTGGATTTTTTTTATAATAGTCATAGCGTAATTCTCATTTAAGAGGTGAATCTTAGCTGAAGTAGTGGTCGTGGGAAGCTTTAGCGTGAAGATTCCACTTTGTGTTTTTCGACATTAGAAAAAAAAAAAAAAAAAAACTTTTAATTCCTTAATTTAACTTCTAACAAAGACAGTGGCTGTAATGTCTCCAGCTGATGCCCCCTGGCTCCCTCCCCTGCCCCCCCCCCCATCACCCACCTCTGTTGAGCTATCTACCGCACAACTCCATTACATTTACATCTCGGAGGAGATGGAAGGAGGGATTCACATTTCACATATCAACCGTGGGGGGGGGGGGTTCACTGTCAGGACACATGCTTTGACCTTCCCCAAAAGACACGCTTTTCGGATGTAAAAGTTTCAAGTGCATCTTGGACTGCACATTGATGACTGCCCTCCCGCCCGTGTGTGTGTGTGAGTGTGTGTGTGTGTGTGTGTGTGTGTGAGAGAGAGAGAGAGAGAGAGCTTACATTGGTTCGCGCAGGTGTAATTGTCGCTTGTTTTTTGTATGCGTGTTCAATTCACACCAGCAAAAGGTTCAATCCCCCCACCGCCCCCCTGCTCCTAATGCCATTGTAAAGAGGATTTTTAACCAATTCTGAGTTATCCAAAGCCTGTTGGGATCTCTATCAGTGGAACAAGGAATATGTGAGAGCCGTTTTGTAAAAAGAAAATCTTTTCTTTAATCTGGGGCTTTAATTTTTACATTCAAAATTTTTGTTTTTTTTCTCCTTTACCAAGTGGCACTGAGTTATTGGCAGCTGAGAAAAAGGATAAGCGGTTTGAGTGAGGCATGTTTAAAAATACAAAAAATCTGAAACTGTTGCGTTATTAGCGAAGGGTCATTTCATATGAGAAGTTATGGATCGTAATTACCGACGAGTTGTAGTCCGCACGGCCGTAGAGACGAGAGGCACCGACAACCAGAACCACCACGTTGGGGAGGGCCGCTGTGATCCTCAAACACACACACGAACTGCCTTCCTGTTAATACTGTTGCACACAAACAAACATTCAGTCCGTATGCACCCCCCCCCCCCCCACACTCGCCCAGCCCAGCGCCAACTGCACTTTGAGGGGTCTTTTTACTTTTTACACTTGCACCTACTGCATTGGCATGAATCCACGAGCGGCTCGAAGCCTCGTGGTCCCCTCAGCAGCCGTCCTGGTAGCTCGACGGCTCTTTGCTGTGGGAGTCGAACCCTCGCCGTGCCGCTACGCACATTACGGAACTGAACGTGGCCCTCAGAGGGCCGAGCGGCATGAGGGCCACTCTTGGAACTTGGGGAGAATTCAGCATTAGCAACCCCCACTCCCCCCCCACCTCCCCACCCCCCACGCCTCCCCTTTGCTCTCCGGCCAATTTATTCAGTGGTCAATGCGCCCGTTCAACGCTTTCTTCCGTTCAACGCTTTCTTCCTCCCTTTTTGAGGGTATGTACTGACTATTTGCTACAGACTGATATACAGTAAAACAATGCTTAAAATCAGCGCTTTTCTGTCTGTTTTTATTGAACTTTTTTGTTACTTAATTTCTTTTTTTTGTTCACATTATATCATTTTTGGTTGACCTCTATCCCTGTATGATCATATTAAAATATAACCAGACATTTGGAGTCCTTATTTCTTTTGTAGTCTTTATACCCCCTGTTATTATTTAATATATATATATACATATAGTTTTTAGTTGCATTTTATCTACTACTAATACAAATGAATATGCAGAGTAACGCCAATTAGAGTGGGAAGAGTTTCTACGGAGTGTGTTACCTACAACAAAATCAGGGTTGAGCTAATCCACCCCTCGCCTTTAAAGTGGAACTCTGTGTGATGAATCGCTCCCTCTCGCTCTCTCTCTCGGTGTGACATTGTTAAACCATCCGACCCTCATTGAAGCCAAGTCCCCTGAAAGCACACTGGTGTTATTTCATGTGTCATGGTCTCTTTTTATTTTCACACTTCAGAAAACCCCGCGTCTCAACTCCTGGGCTGCAGAGTGGACTCCCTCACACACCCGACACTATTTCAGACGACTCGAGTCAAATCGCACACGTTAAACCCCCCCCCCCTTCCCCCTTCCACAACAAGAGTTCCAGTAAAGCCCCTGTGTCTGTATGAACCGTGTGTCTGCTCTCTTGTCTGAGATTACCAAGGGAGTTGTTTTTGATTAAGCTATGTCTTATTTCTCCCTCTGAGGTGATGGGTGGGGGGGTATTAAGGGCTTACTGTAGCATCTCTAAGTTCCTTGGGATATGGGGGGACGGGGCTGACGTGTGGCTTTGCGTTCAATGTCTTATTTACAAAAGTGATTGTACTGTTTTGTAATGTTGTGTAGGAAAAAGTGTCATGTATGCATATTTTCAATAAAGCATTCAGGGTTTTGAAAAATGAAAGGCCGATGGGAGTTTGATGGGACGATGAGTGGCAAAGGCCCCCGAGAACAAAGTTTAAAAAAAATCTAGAAATCTGGGTGAACAGGTCCAAATTTGACTTTGCATTCAGATGTTAATGATGCCATTCCAGACCATCTGTCAAAGGGCTGTCATTAATGCAATGACACATGATGAAAGCAATTGCCAATAAAGTGGCATTAAGTCTTATTTTCGACACAATGTGAGTGTTTTTTAAGCACAAAATGTTCCATACAAAAACGATGAAGTAAATAATCCTGTGACTTGATACTGAACAAATATAACAAAATCATGGAATTGCATTTTTTAACATGTGGCCCCGCCACTTTTTGTCATGACTGATATTAGCTTTGTGGTGTAAAGTGGTTTGAAATAAAAGTGTGATCGGGGAAAATGTAGTTTGAAATTTCAGAAAGACAGAATAGAAAATGACCCACAGTCATTGTCATCTGTCATTGTGATGCATTAAATAATGAAATGATGACATTTGTTTTTAATGTACAGGATTATTCCAGAATAGAGGTTGTATTAAACATGTTTTGTGTGCATCCATTTAATGTATGATTTATTAAATATTGACCACTTTGCAGACACATTTTCGCCACTTGGTGGTCAGTATGTAAAACAAGAGCAAAATTAAGCCTTCTTCAAGTAAAATATGAGAATTATATCGTGGAAAGGGTTAAAAAAGGACATCGACCCAGCAAATAAGACAATTCAAACAAAATAATCGGATAGAGGGGATAAATTGATAATGGCTTGCTCAGCCTTTAAGAGCTACCTCATTAAGATTAAACTTTTAAAGCGACGGGCAGGATTATTACTGTTAGGTACAACAATAATATACAAACAAAATGCTGTAGTAGAAATGAAATTCCTGCCTTTAGATATGCTGTTTTTGAAAACGACTATTTTTAGACAATGCATCTTATATTACTGTATCTGAGTACTGCGGTCATGTGAACCGCATTTCAAAATGACACGAGATTGATATAGCGAGAGTCCATTTAAAGAAAGAGAGGGGGAAGAGATCGCTGGAGACTGGAGCGAAACATGCATTCTCAAAGAAACCTTCACTGTGAGCTTTTATTTTACTGTAGAAGAGATGCAAAGTGTACGGGATATTTTCCCACAATGTACATATAAATGTATTTAGAGTAATCAAACAATCTCTGGAAATCTAGACGCGGGTCTGTTTTGCTCACTCGAAAAGGGGGTGTGGTCCAAACTGACGTCACTCTGGCCCGCCCACTCTCCTCTCTCTCTCTCCTCTCTCTCTCTCTCTCTATCTCTCTCTCTCTGTCTCTCAACCGCTCCGCTTTGCCGTCTAGTCAAGTGTCTCGACGCCGACAAACAGAGCTCTGTCGTGGGGTCCAACTGGCCGTCAACCGAACACCCGACGGCAGTCATGGCGGCGCCGTTAGCCCACTTCGACGAGGACTGGCAGGATTTCAACGAGTTCCAGCCGTCCGCGGCGTCGGACGACCGGCTGAACGCGAATGCGGGGGAACCGTCGTCAGGCCTAGACGATTTGTCAGACCTGGAGAACAGTTTCTCCGGGGAGATCTGCAGCTTCAAGTCGATGGAGGACCTCGTCCAGGACTTCGACGAAAAGCTGACAGTGTGTTTCCGAAACTACAACACCGCGACGGAAAACATCGCGCCCGTTAAACCCATCACGGAGGAAGACTACCTGAAAGACGACCGGTGAGTCCGAGTTTCATGGCTATGTTATTAACGCTAACTTTTTTACATATTTTAGCTAGCGTTCGCTAGCCCCTCTCGGCTGAGCTTAACGTTACGTTACGCTGTTAGCTTAGCCGCAATCAGTGTTGTCCAAAGTTAGCAAGCCGGTGCTTGTTTGCCTAAAGAAAATACGCAATCTGTCTCATCACAACAGTTCTACCCTCTTTTCATTATCAGGTATCAAGTTTCCATTCAGACACGGAGAAACAGAAATACAAGAAACAAGTGGAAATGCGTTATAGTCTCACTAATATTAAATAAAAATCATTAGCTTGCATTTTGACAGTTCTGATCACTGACGAATTAAAGGGGTCTATGTCGTGTGTGTGCGTGTGTGTGTGTGTGTGTGTGTGTGTGTGTGTGTTCGTCCTGCCACGTTCACTTTACTTGGCGTCATGATATATTGGTCGATGTTTAGCGATTAAACCACTGATCCATGACGTTTATAAACCCCGCTGATCCCTCATACTAAGATAAGGTTACACTTTTACTATCTGTCCTCACCGCCGCAGCAAACACGATCACGTGACAACATGCTCTTTACTTCCCAGCAGTCGTTCACACCGATCCCACTCAAAGCACGGACGTCACAGAGACTCCAGAGCTGCGTGGGCCGCTTTAATCACCCTCCTCTTGCCTTCTGCCTTCTGCCGCACATTGCAACACGGTCCTGCTGTCGGATCTAATCACACAGTGTATGTGAGCATCCCCATGGAAGCCAGTCCTGTGGGTGAACGTGGGTTCAAAATGTGTTGCTTTTGTTTTGATGTTGTTGCACCTGAGCGAACTCGGGTTTGAATGTTTCCCAAGTGGGACGGCGACATAATGATGGGACAAAATGTGCTGCGCTGCATAAACTTCATTTAAGATCAGCTACACAGCAGCAGCAGCTTCAATAAGTTGAGTTGATAAATCGGTCATTTATCATTTAGACATGTCTGTAGACAAAGGATCAGCGGCAAGGAGGGAGTGGAATAATTAAACGGCAGCTCGTGGAAGCCCAAAGAGCGGTGCCAAACCCAGCGAGGCTCTTTTCTGGGTGGCTGCTCTTTTAGCAGGACGTGCCCAGGCGCTTAACGAGGGCTCCAGAAAGACGGACAGCGGGGATGACAGGGATGAAAAAGGGGTCCGGTTCCGGGAGCGAGGACAGGGAATTCAAATTGGGTCTGTGTTAAAGCAAAGCCGTGCATGTTTATTGTTTATCTACAACAACCGTGCACGGCAACATCAATGCAACACTTTTTAAGTCGATGATGGGAGTAGAAATAAATAAAGACATTCAGACTGCCCTGTTTTTTTTTTTTTATGTAAACGCTCCCAATGGAACTGCAGCTAATCGTGTGTTCGGTCACGCAGTCACGTGGCCGACACAGTGTTATTGCTGGAGGCACAAAAAAATATTTCCTGCCAGCCTTTGCCCTATTTAGAACAAGCCTTCACACCACCCGCCCCTTCCTCTAAGCTCTGCATGAGCACTTCAGGGGGAAACGTGCAAGTTATGTAAATATGTGTTTGTTTGTGCGAGCGAGCGAGCGAGGGAGGGAGGGAGGGAATGACGACGCAGAGCCTCTCTGACACAAGGATTCACAGCATCCGTCCTCGCCCTGCTCGCAGCGGTCCGGGCCAGGCATAGAAGCACAGTGACTTGAATGTGTACTGGATATATTCTGCACCGATTATTATTTTCTTTTCCTTTAAACGTGCACAATGCTTCAGTTTATTTTGAATGTGGCGAGCGGGAAGGGCGGTTTTATGTAGGACTTCTACAGCTGCAACAAAATACCATTTGTGAGGTTTTACAAAATCGCCGCTGGTCCACCTGAGCATCATTTATTTCCCTCTAATTAGACATATGCACACTTGCACGTGTTTTGCAACAATCCCTCAAACAATTGAAAGACCGATTGTGTGCTTGTTGGTTTAACGGATCCCGTGCCGCCATCTGATTCAGCTGTGCCGCTAACGCCGCCGCCGCAACGTGCACGCCGCAAACAGTCAGCAGCCTTTTGGCGTAATGATGACGACCCTGTTCCAAAGTCATTCATCGAGGCGTTGTTGCAGTCGTCAGTGGTCTCCGGAGGCTGCGGGAGGCGGGCAGAGTAATGCTGAGTCAGGGCCAAAAAGAGAAGGAAGCGCCGCCCGTCTCATCGGCTGCGTGTTGTAATCCTGCGGCTTTGCTCGCAGCTGTATTGTTTATTAAACGTGCCGAACGCCTCTCCCCCCCTCCCCCCCCCCCCCCCCCCAGGGTGTGGAACGCGCTGACGGATAATTACGGCAACGTGATGGCTGTGGACTGGAAGACGTCGCACACCCGCTCCCTGCACCTGCCCACCCTCAACATCTCCGAGCACGAGGTACAACGAAGACACAGCCCCCCCCCCCCCCCCCCCCCCCCCCTCTTCCCCACCGGTCCTTATGTGTAACTCTCGATGCAAAGGCTACGAGACGCAAGTGTAAGCGGGTTGATCCTCCGCCATCAATCTGCTGAACCACCTGTTGTTGTTTTTTTTTTTATCTCTTCCGGTCCCTCCTTCTCAAATCTCCCCCCCCCTGTCCCCCCTCCTTCCCCAACGGGCAGAAGACGGATAACCAGTCCCTGGATCTGTCCGACGACGAGGAGCTCAGGGAGCAGATGGACATGCACTCGATCATCGTCTCGTGCATCAGCGACGAGCCTCTCTTCACGGCCGACCAGGTGACTCTTTTCTCTAACGTGCACAGTGACAAAGAAAGAGGCTTCAAACGAGCCCAGCGAGCCCCCCCCCCCCCCCCTCCCACCCGAGGGTCCCGGGGCGTCCGTGCACTACGTCCTTACCGCCGCAGCGGCGCCGGGTTCAAGTCTCATCCGTGGCCCTTTGCTGCCCTTTGCTTATATCTCTCACATTAAGACAAAGAAAGTCATATTCCGTTTTCTTCTTGGCCTCATGCACACACACGCACACGCACACACACACACGCACCCACTTCTCCATTTTTTGATTTCTTAATCTAAAATCGCCGTCACCGGGACACAGTACACACAGAGTTAAGTAACCAGAACCAAAATAGCAGCCTGGTACCAGGAAGGTACTGCTTGTGAAATTTCAGTTGAGATACTTGAAACTGACTGTACGTCTAAACGTCTAATGAAATGGCAACTCACAGCAGACTCTTGTTTTGAAAGCCTCTGTCCCCGATTCCCTTCATGGGGTCCAAGCCAAACGTCCGCTGGGAGGTGCAGAGCAAATTTGTCGGTCGACAAATTGTCTTGGAAAATGATTTAAACATTGGGTAACGTATTGTACGAATGCCATACGTTTTTAGTGAACATGTGAACAATCTGTGTTTGTCAGGTGATCGAGGAGATCGAGGAGATGATGCAGGAGTCTCCAGACCCGGAGGACGACGAGAGCCCCTCCCATTCCGACCTGTCGTCGCTGTCTCAAGACCTCCAAGGCCTGAAGCGCTCGGGCTCCAACACCAGCTACGAGGACCGTGAGTCCCACCGCGTGCACACTCTTCCAAGAAGAGAGTAAAGCTTTTATTGGCTTTTTTTCTGATGTGCAATGGGTCGCACTGTCTGCTACTGGGGGGGCACGCACACTAACACTAGCATCCTTACGTAACGTGATACGAAGCCAAGCCGACAGCAATTGCGTCTTTTTCCTACATGTTATATAATCAACGGCATCTATTGGGCTTTCTTAGTGACGTCTGTTGCTTTTGTTTCTGATAACATCTGCATATTTTAAGAACTCGATGTAGTGCAGTTAACATATTGCACACTACTGAATGTCATTAAGCATTTCTACCACATGAATACACATGTAGCACCTTTCTACCTGTTTTGATGTTTGCCTTTTGTACCCTACGGTACCGTACGTGAACATGCGTCTCTCCTCAGGGCTGCGTCAGCTGTCCGTGTCCGAGCTGACGGAGACGTTGGACGGAGTGGAGACGGCCATTTGCCGCTACAGCGAGGAGCTGATCCAGGCTCTGGCCCTGCGGGATGAGCTGGACTATGAGAAGGAGGTGCTGTAATCGTTTCTTTTTTCTATTTTTCCTTCGGCAACAACTTGGTAAAAGAAAAGGATCCAAAAAAGGACTTGAGCTGACCGCTGACAGTCTCACGCTTCATGTTTGGTTGTAAAGAGGCTTTTCAAATGGTAGATTTGTAGAAGACATCTGTCTCATGAGAACATAATCTGAGGCGTCCGTGAACATTTCCCAGCTTTGCTTTTTAAAATGTGGTTTGCTTCCAACATCCTGAATGTCACCGTTGTATTTTTAGCTCCGCATAAAAATAGATTTCCTTTGCCGCCTTTTAATAAGGAAGAAGGAGGCAGTTTGATCCTAAAAAAAAACCTTGTTTTGTCGACAACAACAAAAACCAGGTGAAGAACAGCTTCATCTCGCTGCTGATCGACGTGCAGAACCGACAGAAGGAGCACCGCGAACTGCTGCGCAAGAAGAAGAAGATCCGCAGCACGACCTCCACCAGGCCCAACGGCCAGAGGGCGGCCAGCACGCACATCCCAGGCACGGTGAGTCACGGAGACCAGGACGTGTGCGCCGCATGCGTGGTTCTCTTTAACGGTCAGGTCGTCCGCGCGCAGGCAGATGTGCATGAAGCGTGACGGTTTGCGTGGGAGAGCTGCTGTCGCACTTTTTTCCTTCTCTTCCTCTAAACATAGAAATCTCTTCACTCTTGATGTTCCTCCCTTTCCTCTTGCTCCTTGTAGCTCCTCACTCTGGAGGGACTCTCCAATGTCATTCAAAATGGCCTCCGTCAAACTTTTGGCCACGCAGGAGGGGACAAACAGGTGCCCCTGCTCTTTCTTTCCACTCGCATGTTTTTTCTTTGCAGATATTTTCTTTCCTTTTTTTGCCATTTGTTTGTATTTTTTGGTTTCCTCCTTTTTTTTCCGGCTTGTTTCCTTCTCCACAGCTGCTGTGCTGGCTTTCGGTGTCAAATGTTCTATAATTTCCTCCTTTCGGTTTCTCTTTGTATGATTTCTGTTCTTTACTTTCCTATTGGTTTAACTCATTTATTTTACCACTTGTCATATTTAGCGGCTTTATTTGTACCCCTTTGTTTTAAGCCAAGAGGACTGTTTCATAGTAACCACTTTATTGCTCTCTTAACGCTTTGCAATGACAATATGTCTGAATTATAGTGACCTTTGCTAAACCTTGTTAAGCTGCTGCTCCTTCAAGCTGTCAGTGCAACCAAGTCCACCCTGTCACTGATGCGTTCCCCTTTTTTAAATCATTGCAACAATCAAAAAGGTGCGATCAGAGAGAAATAGACAGAAGGGGCAACAATGTGCATTCGCATGGTATATTCAATGGGTCAAACTGGTCCAGCAGCAAAATAACTGGTTTTAAAGATAGAAGGTGCTGCTTACAGATCACCACGGCGATCGAGACAAAAACAATAATATTAACGAACAACACTGTCCCAGTAAAGCCGGTTGCTAGTTAATGACATGCTAATGCGTACTACCAATATTACAGGAAACATAAAGTTTTCCAAACCATGGCAATCAAACTGCCTGAAAAATTTAAGAACATGTGAAAAGACTGCATGAGAGACCGCGCAGCGGCTACGCTGTGATTGGCCAGTCTGCGTTCGAGGGGGTGGGACTTAGTGAAGAGTCAAACGTCCACTTGCATTTGTAACAGGATTATTGCCCTGCGTCTTACACCATCTTCTTTTTTCAGTACCTGACCACAGTAATCCCTTACGAGAAGAAAACTGGCTACCCAGCGGTAGAAGACCTCCAGATCCTCACAAAGAGTGAGTGCACCAACCCCTTCCAAAAACACACACACACACACACACACACACAAACTGGACGATGATGACAAAATGTGAAGTTTTTTGTGAACGGTTGATTTTATAAGCAACTTTCTTTGTTTTCCCTTCATGCATGCACATATATGCTTTTAAACGTACGTGCTACTCTCTCCTCGCTAGTCCTGCACGCCATGAGGGACGACAGTGAGAAGGTCCCTGCGCTGCTAACAGACTACATTCTCAAAGGTAAACACGCACCCTCAGTCACGTTTAACTGCCCCCCCCTCTCTCTTATTTTACGTGCATGTCCACCCGGCTGTTAGACGGCCTTTTCCCCTTTTGCTTGAAATGGGAAGTTCAACCTTCACATTTGCACTTTGGGGGAAGCTGACGGCAGAGAAAGCTCAGCAGGAGGCCACAGAGACGGGGAACAATGGTCTTTCTCGCCCCGGTTGACCGTTGTGCCTTCCTTGTCTCTTGTCTGCGCTGCATTGTCCTCCGGGCAGCTCTTGTGTGAGAGCAGTGGATGCTGAGGTTTGTGAGGCACTGACACAGTAACACCGATTCTTCCCCGAACGCTCCTCTGGCTCTCTCTCAGTGCGTCTTGGTGGTTTCACTAACTCCCTTCGCTGTGGTTCCCATCATGCCCCTGAAACACATCAACACGCTCAGCAAGCCGTCTGCCTCTCGCCTGTTTTTCCCCCTCTTTACTCCTCTCTTTACCCCCCCCCCGGTACCCCCCGTGCCCCCCGGTGGTCATCGAAGCAACATTGATCAGAGGCCGCCGTGTTCTTGTCTCCACAGTGCTTTGTCCGACGTAAAGCCTCCGCTTCCCGGAACCCTTCGTTGGACCATAAGAAGGTTCCGGTAAACGAGAAGAGACCCAGTTAACGGATTCACAATTATAATCTTCCCGTCTCCTCTTTTCCCCTCATAAACTTTCTTACCTTGTGGTTTTTTTTTTTTACTCAGCCACAGATCTTAACTTTAGATTTTACTCCTTGGTCTTTATATTTATTTTCATATGTGATGTTTTATCTCTTTAATGCCTGGCTGCATGATGATTGATCTGAATGGAGAAGGTCGGGTTTATTTTTAATTCCACCTGCTCCACCAGCAGCCCAATGCAAGGGAGGTGCAGCCCCACCTCTGTTTAGTACATCTAACGTCCACCTACGTCAGCTGTATTTCAGGCCTGACGGAGAAAACGATTCCTGACCGAATCTGTGACGCGCCGTCGTTCTGTCGTGTAGGGAAACCTCTGCTCCAACAGCCTTCGCTGATTGATTACATACAACATCTCGGGGTTAAAGAGATTCGTATTTTTCGGGCAAACTGTCTTACCGACTGCAGGCCGGTTTGGGTTTACGCTCCGTTTTGGCCGTCGAATGTTCAAATGAAATATTTTGTATACGAGAAATTGCACAGTTTTGGGAAACTTTAAACTTTTTAAAAGCAGAAAAATAAGTGAAATAACTTTTAGAAGGTAACAGCTGGATGAACAAATATTTTGAAGCCTATTTTTGGAGAAAATTGTTTATTGCTGAGATTAGGGACTCGCCTGTAGCGCCCCCTTTTTCGTGACCACATCGCAACATAATTGAACCCATTTCTGCCCCGTCGACCTCTGACCCCTTGAGTAGTGACCGCCCCCCCTTCCGACTTCTTCATCACGTCCCGGGAGCTGTCGTTACGTGAGTCTGAAAATACCTCGTACAACTCTTTTGCGTCAGTAGAAAATCGTTAAAATAGATATTAAGATAACGTTAGGTTTGATAAGCTTCTGTTATGAGTCATCTGTTAACCCTTTAACTGTTGTGGCGGTTTCGTTGTAGCACTTTACCGGCCGTGTAGTAGTGGAATGCGTAGTGGTGCCAAAACGTGTCAACGTGAGGGACGGAGGTCCTCCGTCCGTCGAGTCCGCGTGTCGGCCCTCACAAGCAGGAGGATCTAAACCACCGCAAAGGGTCACTGCACTGATTCGACACGATAAGCCTCGGGAAATGGAGGTTGAAGGATGTGAGTCAAAAGAAGGAGGAAGAAACCCCGATGGGTACGATGATCAGCGCCTGGAGGCACCGGCCTCGCTGAGTCTTCCTGTGCTTCCGGCAAACGGCTCAATTAGCCGGACTTCGACGCCGCTGCACTTTTTATCTTTCCACGAGCCAGAAGAGGATCAATAAGAGCCTCCTGACCAGCGTCGCATTCCGGATGTTGAGTACGTCGGGGTTTTTCGAGGTGCTAAGCTCTTCGTCGTAGCAGCAGCAGGTGTAGCTCGAAACGAAACCGTAGCATCCGTCTGGAGGTGGAGTGACGATGCAGATAAAGTTTGTGGATGTTGGGAAAGGTGCACAACCGGTCGCTTAACTTTGAGGGTTCCATGTGAATCTTTTGTGAAAGGCCGAAGCGTGTAGTGCTGTTTTTAAACTATTTAAATGTGTCCGTTGTTCCAGCTGCTCTGCGAACATTCACAATCCAGCATTCATTTGTTTTGTTTACAGACGTTAATATCACACTAAAGGGACGAGTGCATGTCGCAACAGAGTGCAGAAACCTCACAGCATTCAAGGTGAACTGTTGAAGTTAAAGATCGCAGGGCTTGTGGCGGTGAAACTCTTGAGTCAACGTCTCTGTTGATGCTAATTTTACAAAAGCTCAAAAGTCTTTTTGGTTTTATATTTGAAATGGAAGTTGTGGTTACGTCTCAGGCCGGAAAGCCCTCGCCTGGTCTCTAGTTGTCCGACATATCAGTGTAACTACAATTTAGAGATTTATATTTATATATATATATAATATGTTCAACAAAGCAAGCAACAGAAAATAAGCTGCTTTTGTAAATGCCTGGAAGTTTTGTACATTAAAGCGACTCTTTGTGTAATGAAATACAAATCCCCTTTTTTTTTTCTCTTTTTTCTCATATGGTACTGCAGTAAATTAATTTATTATGTAAATGTTTTTTTTGTTTTTTTTAACCATATTGACTGTAATGGTACATTTGTTTGTATGCCCACAATGCATTGCAACTCATTTCAAATAAATTAATATGTGATGAATTCTGCGGTTGTGGCTCACTTGTGCGAGAGACAAAATTCAGAAAGGTCTGACTGTGCTGTTCTATGATTAGGACGTTTCTATATCCTCACACAGAAAATGCTTTGCTGCCGTCCTTTCACATACTACATACTGAAATCAACGCATATCTACTTATGGATGTTATTGTTTATTTGTGCAAAAAGTTCCAAACATACGCCAAATAAAAATGTTCAACTACGCCCATTTTAAAATGACTAAGATCAAATCGATGAATATGTTCTGCTGCGCCGGCGTGAAGTGACTTTAGCTTGGGTCTGTTTCTTTCTTTGCTCTAAAAACAAAAGCAGCTGCTTCCTTCCAGGTGTGTTTTTCCAACGTCAGCGCCGCAAAACAACCCTGCCGCCTCCTCCTCCTCCTCCTCCCGGTTGCCACGGTTACTCCAGTGATCTTGTCCCCCACTTGCTGCTACTTTTATCGCTGTGTGAGAGCAGCAGGACCGCCGGACACTGACACGCCACGCAAGCAGGGGGCGCCGGCGTCCCGTCGGGGGTGGGGTCAAAGGTCGTCCTCCGGAGTCACAGGTTGGTGTCGGTGAACATGGTGTGCTCCTTCCTCATCCGTGCTGAAGCCTTTGACGGTGTCCACGAACTCCTCGTCGTCCATGAACTGAAAGGCAGCGCACAGCCGGTGAAACAGGAGCGAAGGGCCTCAAACCGCAAACCCTTTATTCGGTGTGCGTGTGTGTGTGTGTGTGTGTGTGAAAACGTGTGCAAATACACGGCCACTGGTTCGGCACACGTTTCCGGGGGGACGGCGGGGGGGCGCTCACCATCCCGCTGTCGTGGCCCGAGATGTTGGGGTCCCACGCGTCCTCGTCCTCCGTGACGGACTTCCCGTCCATCAACTGGCTGACGCTGCGTCTCAGTGAGTTCACACTGAGGATCTCCGGCTCGCCTGCAGGTGTGACCTCATCCGCGGCCTCACACTTGGAGTCCAGCACTTCCTGGAGAGAGAGAGAGAGAGAGAGAGAGAGAGAGAGAGATTTAATATATGGACGAGAGACGCTGCATTTGTTTGCGTGTGTGTTTGTTTTTACTTCCATCTTCATGGTGAAAGCCTTCAGGGTCACAGTGTTTGAGAAGCCGGTTGTGTCGGGCATCGTGTTGAACTGAAAAGGAGAGTGAGACTTATTAACACGTCTCACCGTTATTGGGGCGCGTTGCACGTGACCACGCGTTAATTACTGTATCTTTTAATTATGTTCCACATGTCCCATTGCTCGACCCAAAAAAGTGTTATAGACTTATAAAATAATAAAAACCCGGATGGTTCCAAATCATTTTCTCCTTCACTCTTATTTCCACTGCAGATGAACAGAGTTGCTGTAGTAATTACACATAAATGTGAAGAAAAAGCCACTGATACCTAGTTGATACTAAATATCAACTCATTTGACATAAAAACAACCTGTTAATAGAAAGTGTCCCGGTCTACACAGGCGTTACAGGTGTCCTTCCTCTGCTGGGACGCGGTGAAGAAGACAAAAGTCCGCTCACCATCACCGAGTTGCCGGCCGGATAAACGGCCATGGGGTTCCTCTTCTTCGCGGGCAGCGCCACCAGCGGGGGTCTCTCTCTGGTGAAGGGGGGCCTGTTCAGGGCCTGTAGGGGCGGGGAGACGGTGGAGGTCAGGCCCCTCCCCTCTTTGTACGTGAGGGGGGGTACGGGGGGGGGGGTCTCACCATGTGCAGCGTCGCGCCCAACACGACGGCGAGCAGCAGCAGGGCGACGGCCGCCATCAGCGCGATGAACCACAGCTCCCGGGCGAGCGGCTGGTCTCCCGGAGCCGCCTCCGCCCGCTCGCCGTCACCTGCTCCACCTGCTCCGTGGAGAAGTGGGAAGGATTTAATCGCATTTATGTCACAGTTAACTCAAAATGTATTACAATTAAATCGTAATGATTTATCGATTCTAAATGTCCCTTCATTTTTTTATTTTAATGCTCTCATCAACATGCCAGTGGACTGGCTTTAATGTTTTATTTTGGGATGAAGGAGGGAGGCTGGATTTGTTTTCTTTTCTACTTTTGCCCCTCAAACAGGATCAAGTAGCTGGGTCACAACATTAAAAAAATTAAAATTAAAATTTGGTAAAAAAACAACCAAAAAACGTTAATCTCGCGAGAAAAACCATTGACGCCATTAAAATGGGTTTGCGTTAACGTCGTTAATAACGCGTTTAACTGACGGCACCAGTTCATCTTTTCTGTGCATTTTAAATGCGTTTAACCTTCCTATAACATCACGTAACTAAAACCCAAGCAACATGACAATTTGACAGGATCGGATCACAAGTCGACGCTGTGACGGACAGAAAGACGATCGCGCGCGCTGCGGACGAGACGAGCTGTAACTGGAGACCCTCCGGCCCTCCGGCACCACCCTAACCCTTAATCAGACACACAGGGTGCTCCATCACGCCGCGTGTCATCGGGGCCCTGAAAGCAGCAGCACGCTGTGAAAAGGAATGCTGCTGCGTTGTCCCCCCTCGCCGCCCCCTCTCTCCAGAAAACAACAAATTCCTGTTTTTAAAACAGACAACATGGAAGATTAAAAAGCCCTGGACGGGCGTCCATCCGGGGTCACTCACCGGCGCTGGGGTCCGTGGTTGGGCCTGTGGTGGCGGGCGGTGCTGGCGGCCCCCTCGCTGTGCGGTACATCGAATCAGACCTGCCGGGTGTCCCCATCAATATTTCACAGCGCGATGCTTTTATGTCAGGGACAAATGTGTCCCCCCCCCGCCCCCCTCGTCTCCCGTCTCCTGTCCCCCGGAGGTTGACGTTTCCCCTGAAGAGCTCCGGCTGGGAACACAGTGTCTCGCGCACGCTGCGTGTAGTCGCGTCCCCAAAACTGCCAGCAACCTTTGCTTGTTTTTTTTTTTTTTTCTTTCCAAGCAGTGTCATGGTAACAGCCAGGCGTTGGGTTTCACTTTACCTGAGGAGGCCTGGTAGTAACCACACCACCCCTCTGGCTGTTTGCACGTCCATTGTGATGACAATATACGGCCCATGTGTGTTGTGTTCTCTTATATATATTTATGTACACGTGTATGTATATGTATATATATATATCTCATATATGGTCCAGTGTTCTTTACATTCTGCAGTAAGATGACACTCCAGTCCAGTTACATAATGTGTTAAGGAAGGAAATGCTTGTTTCTCCCTAAAGCAGCTATGTGTTTTAGCCAAGCTAGATTTTGTGCGCTGTTTGACATTGTATTGCACCCCAAAAAGATGACGGTTCTACGGTTAAACCCATGTTTTTATGGAACGTATTTAACCTCCTAAAATTAGCCCCTAAAAAAAAGTCACGTATGATGATTTCCTTGAATGCTTAAATTCTAGCGATTTTGCCGTTAAATTCACACTACTGTGTTTATTGTGATTATTCTAATTTTCCTTCTATCTGACAATTCGGACCACATCGCTCAAACCCTGAGTGATGAGGTCACCCCCCCCCCTCTCGCAGTGAGCAGTATGACCACATGGTGGCGCCGAGCAGACACTTAACCCCCCTAAATCGACAAACCCTCCTTTCGTCCTCCCTATCGGGGCGATGCAGCGCAGTTGGGCTGAAGGCCCGGCTTTCCTCTGTGTCGTCCTCCTGAAGTGTCCTCTCCCTGTCATCCAACTGTGAGGGGGGGGGGGGGGGGGGGGGGGTGATTGAGAATGACAGATGGAGGAGGGTGCAGCAGCAGCAGCAGCAGCAGCAGCTTCAGTTACAGATTGTCAGGGCGTTCATCATTCCGGAGTCTCGAGGTGACATCAAACTTTTAAATGTGTGAACAACTCAGTGTGGGGAGATGGGGGACGGGGGAGGAGGTGGAGGGGGAGGAGGTGGAGGGGGGATTCCATTTGTGGTCCTGTTTTCTTCTTCAACCTCAAACATGGATGTTGTACTGCCCCCCCACCCCCCAATATCATTGATTTTCATTCTAAGGCTCCATGTTATGCACCGACTTGCACCAATCTGCACCAATCGGGGTTCGATATGCAAAGAAAGTAGAAAACATTGGAGCCCTTCAGGTCTTTACACACATCTGGAGGAGATGTTAACCATTGGAATTCTGTAGGTTTGTAGAAAAACTGCGTGGGGGCAACTTTTGAATCAGTTGAATCTGTCGCCGTCGGCTGCAGACACGCAGCCACTCGGGCTTCCCATTAACTAACTGCTCATTTGATCTATTTGGTCTAATACCCTGATCAGCATTCATACCTCGCCGTGATGATTCGGGGACAATGCTTTTTTTTATTGAGGAAGTGATCTCACCCTTGAGTGCCAGAATCAGCCTTTTTTCTCCTTTCTTTTTACGGCCCCATCTCCCGTCCTCGGGGCCTCATCCATCACCGAGGTGTCTGAGCGACGCGGCCGCCGGACGCGCGCTAACTCACTTAAGGAGACGCGGGCGCGCGCGGATGCATCGCTAACTCACTTACCGACGGCTGATGTGGTGAAACGGCCTCCGCGCTCCGCTCCAACCAGCCCGAAACACGGGGAAATAAGGAGATTATAAGGTGGTAAAAAGTAAAGGACGAATTCACTTGGGGCCTTGATTTGTCTACTCAGCCGTCTTTCTGTCCTCTGGTTTTGACGGCGGTGTCTCCTCAACGTGCAAACAATTTCACAAGAGGTTTCCTTTATTGACGGTGAACACAATGAAAAAAACAGGTCATCCTGAAAAAGAAATGCTTGTTCAATCAACAGAGCACAGCTGCATTAAATAGGCTACTAAGACACCATTTTAACGGTACTATTTAAAGCGATGTAAATGTATTTATTGTTTATTATTGAGTGACAAACCAATTGTATCGTCACTGACATGTTGAGATCTTTCCCGACTTTTTCTTGTGGTTTGTGAAAGACGTTTTTTCAGAGTAACTTCTTTTGAACAACGGGGTTTTAACATGGGTTCTCAAATGTCCAAAATGATTGCCGAGTCACTGTTTTTGGTTTGTCCTCTTTTGCCCATCCACAAATCTTTAAAAATACACAGCAAGTTTATAATATGCCAAACAAAAATCATAGTACGGCATTTCATAAACAAATCATTCAAATGTAAAACTACGTTGATATGAAAAATGCAGTCAAAGTAGTTTGATGTAAAAATGACTATTAGTGTAGTATGTCACAAAATGTCATGAAAAACGCAACGAAATGATCTATAGGGTAAAAAGAAATGGAGGATTATAGAATCATAAGTTCTTCTAAACCATGTTGAGTAAGCTACGTCAGAGAAGGCTACTATAGAATTGCATAAAGTGTACTTGCATTTAGATCAGTCAAAGTAAAGACTACAAAAAAAAACATTCTTGATAACTTTGTAAAACAAATGTCGACAGAATTTTTTTAAAAACCTTTAATCAAGTGTCATGCGTGTACTACTTATGTTTAATAGGGTTGTTGAAATCAAAAAGAATGGACAAAACGTATTTATCCTAATGGCACTATGATGATCTGATGAGTCAAACAGGCATCTGATGAGCGGCGCCCCCCGCAGCCCCCGTTAGACTTTACAGTCCTTGATTATAAATCTCCATCCGACTGAGATCTGATGGCCTTAATGTGCAATAAACGCGCTAAGTTACGAAACGGCGGCCCGTTGTCAAACCCCGCAGGACAGACTGTCCTCCCTCACCGTCACGCTGCCTTTCTTCTCCTCACTGAGAAAGATGACACTCGACGATACGAGCTTTGCATTGGGGGGATTATCTTTATTGCCCAAGAATCCACCTGAGAGAGAAATAGCACGGCACAGCTCATCCACGCGAAGCTTATTTTGCATCCTTAAAACATCTCTTGTTGGCGTAAGACATGACGTACGAACAGCGAGACGTACAGTACACACATTTAGACCGGCCTATACGGTGTCACTAAACATTGTGGCGTCACAGCACCGCGAGTACAACGAGGAGAAAGACTTCTCTCAGTGCACTGAGTTTAATCCCTTCATTTTACAGGTGCAGAAAAAAACCCCCGACAAATTTCAAATAGAACTACTCTTCACACGAAACACACTAACAGATTAACAGAGCGCCATCACCTGCCCCCCCCCCCCCCCCCCCCCCCCCCCCCCCCGCCCCCAAAAAAACTTTATGGCTAAAAGAAAAAAGTAGTGCACAAATTTCCTCCTACACGGACATTCGACCACAGAAAGGACATCAAATGCCTCCCTAATCCCGGTTATACAGTATGGCAGCCATTTTACATCGCTTAAAGTCAAACCTACGCGTTTTACGGCAACTCTACAACGTTATGATCGCTCAGCACTCCCCAATTACGACAACGTTGCCTCGAATGTTGCGATATGGAATACTTGGTTATCAGTGCTGTGGACGAGAAGCAAGCGGAAGTAACTTTTACTGTGATATTGTTTTAAAAAAAATCCATGTTATCCACTTTGTTTCAATCTAATGCCACGATAAAAAAAAAAAAAAAAAAACAGCGAACAAACAGAACCACTTTTGAATAAATACCACTTTGCTGTTGCACAATTGTATAATGTACCATTAAGGACTCTTTCCCTGCCATTTGCAACTAAAATCAGGAGCCCTGTTATTGTTATGAAATGCTGACCACTTGATAGATTCCCTTTAGTCGTTTATATATGAACGAGGTGGATTAGATAGATACTTTTGCCAAACACAACACAGCAGGGATGCAGGTTTATGTGAACGTATTATATGCCACATTATATAATTGTGGACATATGCTGGTATTAATAGTTTGAGTCTTTACTCTTTGGCAAGACATTCCTCTTAGGATACATTGAACCTTTTCTATATAAAAATTGGACAAACAAAGCCATTAAAAGGCCCTCTAAACGCACTAGAATGCAGATTAACAGGTTTCAAGACGAATGAAATGATTCCGTGAGCATATTCAAGTATCCGGTGGTCTTTCAAACAGAAGGAGCTCTACTTGTGGCATTTTTACTGTAAAGATCTCTGGCGTGTCCATCCGCCTGCGACCGGACCGCAAAAGATGACCACGGCGCCGCGGCCGGGACGCGAGAGATGGCGTCGCTCTAAAGACGTTTCACTTCCCCGGCAGATTATTATTTATTTTTTTCAAACTGTCAAACCTCACCCGTTACCCCGCAATCGTACCCCCCCGCCCCACGGGGTCAGGCCTTGGCCTCCAGCAGTTCGAGGAACAGTTTGTGCATGGGCACGCGGCCGTCCTGTTTGATGCTGCAGAAGTGCTGGACGGCCCGAGCCGCCGTCTGGCGCAGGAGGGGGAGGGTCATGATCAGCTTGCCGGCGCGCCGGGGGTCCTCCGGGCGGCGGGCGGCCTCGTGCTCCTGAAGGGCCCCGTGCAGGACGTCCTGGAGTCTCTGAACCGCCTCCGAGTCCTCGATCTGCATGGAGTCTGCGAATGGGACAACGGTTACAGCTTTTGACCCGCCGGCGGCGCAGAAAAGAAAAAAACCTGGAGGTGCGACGGAGCGACTCGGGATTCATCCGATACCTGAGTTAGCCAGCGCGATGGCCTTGAGGACCACAAACTCCTCCTTCTCCAGCCCCATGGATTTATACTTCTTCACCAGCTGCAGGATGGCGTTGTTGAGGTCGAGCAGCCCGGCCAGCCTCGACTGCTCCTCGTCCATCACGTAGTCCTCGGCGTACACCAGCTTGTCCTCCGAGGGCAGCGAGCGGAACACCACCCGGAGGATCAGGATCTCCATCCAGCCGCTCTGCAGGAGACTCATCTGGTCGGCGAGAGAGAGGGAGGGGAAGCCTGCGGGGGGGCGAGAGAGGATCAGAACCAAAACATTACAACATCTGGGTCTTCAATAGAGAGTCCGTGACCCCCTGGGGAGCGAAAGAAAGAAGCCAGCGTGGGGGCTTTTTTTCCCCTGTGTGACCAGGTGGAACATTTTGGCGTGATCGTCGCAACATTTGCGACGATTGAACCTTATATTTTGGGACGTCCAGGTTGCTGAGCCACTACGATGTGGCCAGGACCTCCGTCTCTTGGCTAAAAAGAGAGATTGGATTATAATAAAATGATTACCAGCTAGTTGGGTTACGTGGTTGCAATGTAGGATCAAGGCCAGACTAACCCGTACTATGGACAACCATTTTTGATTTTTATCCTCTGTTGCAGAAATGCTTAAAAAGTCATCCAGAACGGGTTAAATGGAAAAACTAAATGGCTGCAGAACCCCTGTAAATAAATGTAAATCATATCGTATCCCAAATACCTCAACATTCTATGTACGTTTTTTGTCATTATTAAAAATGGAGAGAATAAGTACACTCATATATTAATATAATTTTATATTATCATCATAATACATTGGGGTATACAGAGGCCCTCACAAGAAGACCACAATCCTAAGGGGCATAACAAAGGACAGAGAGGGTGAATTTAATTACACTCTGTGGGACACGCCCACTTTGATTGACAATTACACCCCACAGGAGCGTGATTAAGCCCGGTCACGTCCCCCGCATAAACCCGCGCGCACACACACGCACTCACACACGTTCACTGTAATTAAAACAGATGATTTTATAGAACGAGGTGAGGAGGCGGGACATGGGGGGGTGGGGCGTTTGTGTTTTTGACACCATCGGTGATTGTTACCAGGATCCACCGCTCTTTATTATAATCACCGCGGGGACACGAGTGGCGCCCGTTTCCTCTACTATCCCCCCCCCCCCTCAATCCCCCCTGATTGATTGGAAACGCTGCCTGTGCACAATTTCATTGGTCGATAGGGATCAGTATTCTGGCACAGGACCATCGATCGAGGACAGAGACCTGTTCCACGGCGCGTGTTCGGTCCTGTGTGACACAGTTTCAGACAATATACTGATGAGTTGGCCCTTCAATAAAGATAAATGAGCGTGTTTTAAAAGGGACAAAGTGAAGGGCACTGGGGGGGCGTTTGGAGGGGGGGATTTGCTTGGCAGTGTTAGTTGTAACATATCAACGGAAACACGGCACAGTCGTCTTTAACACACACACACACACACGCACACTTGACAGCCAACTCGCAGCGGCGACTGAAAAAAGGCCAAAAGCAACGAGGGCAGTTGGTCTTTAGCCAGCTCATCTGCCATTCCGGCCCTCAGACTTCAGACCGCGTCACCGTCAATCTGCCCGATGGAAGCGGACGCGGAAGGAAGGGGAGCGGCGGGGGGATTGAGGGTGTGGGGGGGGGCAGCCAGGACAGTCGCCACGTCACACTCACCCCCCCCGGCCCGAGAACTCAGATGGCCCAGGCCCCTTTGCCCGGCACTCCGGTTCTCCCGGCGACGGGGGCCTTGTGGCACGCCGCTCACTCGGAGCCGATGTGACATGGCCATTACGCTGCTGCAAGGGGGGGGCAGTGTTTTTTTTGTTTTTTAATTCGCTCTCTGTGTTCGTTTGTCTCTCCTAGCTTGCTTTCTTTCTTTGTGCCCAATCGGTTGAGCGGTCGGCGTCTCTCTTACCGCCTCAATCTGCTACCTAAAATGTTGCTTCCTTCATTACGTCCGCTTGTCACCGATCTTTTTCATTCCATCTTTTCCTAAATCCCTTTTGTCTTTCTCTGCCTCACTGCCTGTCGTTTTACATCAAATGGAAAATGCTATGTTTTCAGGCAACAGCTTCCTTATCTTTGGTAAAAAAAAAATAATATATTCTAACCAATGTCTTCAATTTCAAAACTCCTAATAATGATAACGAATATTCAACTGATAAAGGAATTCTTATGCAAGTTATGCGAGAAGACACCCATGTTTATCCTTAAATACTATCAGTGGCCAGTTAGCCTAGCTTAGCACAAAGACTGGAAACAAGGGGAAACAGATAGCGTGGCTCTATCAGAAAAAAACAAAACTTGTACCAGCACCTGTAAAGGACACACTTATTCAAACAAAAGGACACACAAACATGTCAAACCGTTTATTATTTATTTTAGGTGGGTTTTCTATTTGGTCCAGTCTGTATGCTAAGCTAAGCTCAACGGCTGCTAGCTCCAGCATCACATATTGATCTTCCCCTCTAACTCTCAGCAATTTACTGACACTAACGAACAGTAACGACCTGCATGATGCCGCACAGGTTGTTGAAAACTCAGTCTTTCCTTCCTTTCTTCTTTTTTTTTTTTTTTTTTTTAATGGACGTGAACCCTTTTGTTGCGTTTTTGTGTTTGTCTTCATTTCATAACGTGAAATGAGCCTGACAGTCGGGTGAACACGCGGCCGCCCGCCTCTCCCTCCCCTCAGGTGGGTGTCCGCTGTGTTTGTGTGTGTGTGTGTGTGTGTGTGTGTGTGTGTGTGTGCGTGGCCAAACCCTCCACTGCCGAAGGGCCACAAATACACCCATCAGTCGGACTCCGTCTGTCACGTGCGCTGACACGACCGTCGACGGGAGAAAAGAAGCAGACAGCGACAGCCAAGGGGGGTTTAAGACACCAACGCACACCTCAATGGTTCCAAGGGCCCAATATAGTAGAGATTAGAAAAACGCATAGACAGCTTTGTTTGTTTTGTAAGCATTTAAGATAAGACATCAACAAAACAAAAAAAAAAACAGGTGTTTCCCAGGTGATGTTTGTGTGCGGATAACCACGGCTGATAAGGCGGTCACACATCTTCAGACACGGGGGGTGAGGGGGGCTAATGGCGTTTCCTGGACAAAAATGATTAATGTTATTATTGATTGACATTTTGCTGGTTGAAACTTTGTGGTCTGCCGAGCAATTAAAATGAATTAGGTTTGGAATGACGCCACATTTTTTTAATTAATAAAATGACAAAAACTAATGAAAATGCCCGTCACAATTGAGCTCAGCCTAAAAAAGGCCTCTTCAAGTTGCTTGTTTTGTCAAACTTACCTTCCAAATACTTAAATGCATTCAATCTACAACCTTTTAATTAACAGTCATTCTGAGAAAAGATGGCCGCTGGCTGCTCAATTCCCTTAATGATAATCAGCCAGCATTTAGGCCAATGTGTATTTTACTTTTAAATGTGATAACTGGCTGCCATTGTCTTCACACTGTTCAGTTACAACTACCACATTCTCTGTGTTGGGAGTGAAGAAATGTTTTTTTTTTTTTTGTTGATGGCCCAAAACACAGGGGTGAAATTCCTTGTGACTCGCGAGTGCCGTGAAGGTCTCCGAAGGCGAGCATCAAAAAGCAGAGCGGCGAACCGCTGTTGCCCCCCCCACCGCCCGCATACGATTACAACCGCCAACATAGCTGCATACCAGCGTTTTAATCCCACTAAGCTGTCAGAATGCACTTCCCCTTTCGCCTTTCCACTCTTTCATCCAACGGAAAGAAGAAAAAAACTTGACGCCAGGGCGTGATCCGAGCGTCAGGTGGATTTCCGTAATTCAGAGGCGGCCACTGCTCAGGAAATGAATTAAAACTTCCAGGTGGCCAATGGTTTGTATTATTAGGAACAAACACGCAAGGGCACGACGCACACACACACACACACACACACACACACACACACACACACACACAGCTACCTGGGATGTGTTTGGCCCAGCCGATGTTGACCACCAGCTCCCGGTCGGCCAGGTCGCACAGCGTGGTCAGCGCCTTGATGTCGCTCTCGGGCACGGTGGGGTCGGGCATGGCGAAGATGCCCTCCGGCTCGGCCACCAGCAGCAGGGACACCACTTTGTTTTCCACCACGCCGCCGCCGCCGCCGAAGACTGATCGGGAGACGGAGAGGGAAGAGGGGTCCGCTTAGCTTTGCTTCGTTATCGCAAGAAACCTCGGGAGTTTCGTCGTTACACGATCGCACGAAAGAAAGGTGCAAACGGAGAGAGACGTAAAGAAACAACGATCACGTGGAATGTGTCTCCAAACGTGGTGGTTTTGAATCAAAGGGCATAAATTGGACCTTTGTGAGTTGAGAAGAAAAATAAAACGTCTTTTGAAGCTGAACCAAAAGCAGATATGGTATCGTGTTAGGAGAAGAAAAGAAAAGCAGGCCGACGTTTAAAAAAAGGTACATTGATCCATTCAAAGTCCAGAAGTACGGCTCATTAGCATATAGAAGCCAAAGATGGGATTTAAAAGAGCACGATTTGGCTTTTTTTGGAGACCACGGAGCAGATAAAACCACAGAATAAAGGAAGGTGGAATAAAGGAGGCTATTAAACCCCAGACGGACTACTTGACTCTGCACCTCGCTGGCGTTCTCTCCGTGTCCACTCACGTGTTTTCTTCTGAGGCAGGGCGTTCTGCGGGTGCAGGTACGGACTGTTCTCGGCATCTATTCTCCTCTTGTACTTCTGTCTGCCTCCTCGGACGCGGTCCAAACGCACACCTGCACAAACACAACAAACGACAGCGACATCGGTGTCACGCGCTCACGGTGGATCTTTTCATTTTGAACAAAAGGCGAGAGAGCAAACGTATAATCGAGGAAGGACGTCTCCTGCGGACGTGAGGCGGAGAACGTGAAACGCGGCGTGCGGCCTGTAACGCGACACCCGAGAACTTCACAGCGGCCCCCGATGACAACTGCTCATCTTAACGAGCAGAGATTTAAGAGTGTGTGTGTGTGTGTGTGTGTGTGTGTGTACAGTAACGGTCACCAGGTGTATCTCTAAAGAAAACGCGCCCGGCGAGCGTGAAAACGTGACTCGGGGAGCCTTCGGTCGCGGCGTCGGGTCACCTGATCCACACGGAGGCCACGGTGACCCCGAGGAGATCTATAACGGCACTCGACACCGCGTCGGCCTCCTGCGCTCATTCTTCCCCCGTGCAGATATTTACGGAGGAGAGCACGCGTGAACGTGCGCCTTAAAACAACGTAATGTCATTTTAATCAGGCGTGGGACATTTCTTGTTGGGTTGAAAGGCTTCTTCGTTTATTGCATCATTGGTTTGAAATACTATTTGGGTTCATTTTTTATAGTTAAGCAATTACAATAACAACTATTTTATGGAACTTCTGCTTTAAGTTAACGTGCCATGAACAGAGGTGGGATGTGATACGGTGCAGAAAGCCAGCAGCACTATGAAGTATAACGCTCCGATGGGCGGATCTTCCGCCAAGCTCTTCCTACTGATTTTAAGTGGCTCAATTGAAGACTTGTTTTTCGAATCAAAGTCCAGTCTAGAAGCTTCTATATTTTATTTTATTTCATTTTATTTAATCATAAAAACAGGAAACGTCCAATGTAAGCCAGGCCGAGACAGGACATGTCATGCACAGTTTTTTGGGGGGCGAAGAGGAAAGAGATTAGTCACTCGTTACCTCCGTGTCCCGGGAAGGTAGGGGAGGGGGAGGGGGGAGATAAGGGGGGGCGGGGGCAGATAGTAAGTGTTGGTTGCCCTCTTGGCAGGTGGCACTCCCGACTTGTGAGTTGAGGGATGAGGGCGCTCGGCGAATCGGATCAGACCCGTTCTGCTGGCAAACGCTGAGGTTAAGTCAAACCTCTGCACATGAGGTGTGGGGGGAGAAGTGTGTTTTTGTGTGTGCGGGTCTATTTGTGTGCGCGGCGGCGGCTCTCTCGGGGGTCGGCCCCCGTTAGTCCAACGCGCACATCAGAGAGAGCCGAGTGTAACTCTTCACAGCGGAACGTGCTGACAACCGAAAAGGCCCAGAATAACCTCCGGAGGATAACAGGCACACAAACCTCCTCCCGGTTCGATAAACGCCGACGACTGAGACGTTGATCTATTCTCTGCGGCTGTCGTCACTCGTCTTTCCGCAGGGGGGGGTAGGGGGGAGGGGAGTTTCCGTGTCCTCTGGCGGCACGTGCGTCCCCGCCTCCGTTTCCCGCCGCCATTGTTAGCGCCAGTGCCAGCCCGAGCCTCTTGGGGGCCCTAAGCAGAATTTTATTTGGGGGCCCCCCCTCCCACCACGCACAGTCACCTGTGCTAGAACATTATTGGCACAAATGTCACGCTACTGTTATAGCAAAAATTATAAACGAATACAGTGAGGTTATAATACAAAACTAGGGCTGCTTGCAGCATAAGCCAACTAAGCGGCTGCTTGGGGCCCCCTGGCAAGGGGGCCCCAAGCAGCCGCTTAGTTGGCTTATGCCTTGGGCCGGCCCTGGTTAGCGCGTGCTCGGCGCGAACAGGGCCCACTGATTGTTGTGACCAATGAACACGACGCCTCGCACCCGAGGCAACGGGAAGCAGGGGGAGAGTCGAGAAGCGTCCGGTGCGCCACTGATGGGTCATAAAAGCACAACTATTGGCCGAGCGCAGGTGTTTATTTTACTTTACCGCCTCCGGCAGCGACAGCACACCGCGGCCGTCGAGCAGTAAACAAGCGCTTAATCAAATCACGTCCCGGGGTCTGTACATCTTTTAGCCGGGTATTTCATACGGCTCTGACTCTCTCTCCCCCGTTAAACCCCCCACGGCTCCTCTGTCTCGGCCTTTACTGCGGCCTCTCGGGAGGAGGGGGGGGGGGCGATCGGGGGGGGGGAAGATGGGGGGACATTACGAGACACGATGGAGCGCCTTACGAGGACGCTTACGACGGGAGTTACGAGGGGCAGTTCGCATTTCACGGAGGTCCAGGAATCCCTCAAGGCATCTGGAGGAATTTACGAGGTGGGGGGGGGGAGAGGGGGTGAGGCAGAGGGAGGGGTCATTGGGAAGAGGAGGAGGGAGGGGGGGGAGGCGGACCGGGATGCTGTTGTGATGCCCCCTACCCCATTAACAGCGGCGGATTTAGAAAGATTGCAGACGCACGGACACTCAGGCTGCGAGTGCAGGCCGACGTGCAAACGGATACGCGGGTACAGATGCAACGACTGCGTGTGGGTCTCACAGACACACGTTGATGAACACAGCAGCAACACACAGATGCTTCTTTTCGTGTGTGTGTGTGTGTTTAAAGCGATTGTAATTTTCGTAGTTTCAGCCGACGTTTCGGCTGGTTTCGGGACGTTATACAGGGGATATCAATGCCGTCGTCCTCCGGAGGCCTCACGCTGCAAGCGGCTGGTGCGGCTTGAGGTCGCTAATGTTTTCCTTTTTGAGTCACTTCTAAATCTGGACAGCAATATGTCAGCGGCCGGTCACACGGTCCGACTGGAGCGGCACCCGATTGCTGCCACGCGTTCTGTGTGCGCTACCAAAACATGTCGAGTCCACAATATGACCGCGTGTTAACGTAGAGATAACGTTTCATCGTCAATTAATCTAATTCTTTTCTTCATTGATTGCAAAAATATATCTGAAAATAGTGAAAACTGCTCAGTCCAACAGTGTGAAGCCAGAAGTCTCCGTATTTGAGTGGCTGGAAACAGCATTTCATGATACATTTGTAGTAGGCTACTTGTAACCAAATATGTAAGATTTTTGTGACATTAATTCGGTCTCTTCATGAGTATGAATAAATACAGGGTAGGGCACCACAATGTCTGAAGGTCAGATTTCCAAAAACTAATGTTTAAACATCATCAAGCACAAAGCGACGCGCTGCTCGGGTTCATTTTCCTCGTTCTCATTAAACGTCCATTTGGCTCAAACATGTTGTTTTAAAGGTGCCTGCATTCAAAGTTTTGTCCCACTGGTTCCAAGCAATGGCTCGCTTCCTTCTCTTAATAGCTGCTCCGGTTTCACACACACACACACACACACACACACATTCCCAGAAAACCTTTCCGAGGAACGCTGGTGAAGCCCAGACTGAAACCTTTGAACAGTTAGTAGCCCTCTCCCCATCTCAAAGACACGTATTGTTCAGCCTTGTGTTTACCACACACACAAAGACCTGCACACACACACACACACACACACACATCACACCTGGCACACAATGTCCTAAGTTTAACTGTCAAAGGTTTTAGGTTTCACTGAAGAACTACTGTACATGCGGCCGGCGGGTGAGACGCTAATTGGGCTGCCGTTTCCAGGAACGCACAACGACCGACGAGGCAGACTTTTTGGGTTTTTTTTTCCAAACTGTCCCGAGCTGGATAATGTTTGAACTGACTGCCAAGACTACCGGCCCGAGGTGTGAGAGTGGGTTTTTTTTTTTTTCGGCGCGTGGCTGACCTTCTCTCAACATGCCCACGGACAGACACTTCACGAATCGACACGCCTGGCAGGACTTCCTCCTCCTCTTGGTGATTTCACATTCATTGGACGCCGGGCAGCTGTATTCTATGTTACCTGGAGGAGGAAGAGAGAAGGATGAATAAACGATTCAGCGTGATTGTTCGTCTGTTTGTTTTTCGCGTTTCATTGGGATTTGTATAAAACAAAACAAAAAAACAAAAAAATCACTTAGACACTGAGTGCAATTCAGTGCCGGCCTGAGCCTCTTGGGAGCCCTAAGCAGAATTTTATTTGGGGGCCCCCCTCCCACCACGCACAGTCACCTGTGCTAGAAGATTATTGGCACAAACGCTATACTGTTATAGCGAAAATTATACACGAATACAGTGAGGTTATAATACAAAACTAGGGCTGCTTGCAGCCAGGGGGCCCCAAGCAGCCGCTTAGTTCACTTATGCCTTGGGCCGGCCCTGGTGCAATCACATACAAAACTCCCTGTCCGACGCCTAATTGGGAGCAACGCATGTTAAGCCCGAGGGCGTCAGCTGCCACCGCCGATCAGAAACAGGAAGCGTCTGACGGGCCGGACGTCGGCTCTCCTCGGCTGATCTCATAGCCGTTCACCCGGTTTCACCTTTTGAACGCTCCTGCGGTCCGCCATCCTCCTGCATGTTGACTATACACAAGATGCACGGAAGGTTTAACCGCATATCAGCTGTTTGCAAACAGGTCTAACTGACCGAGTTCTGTTTACACCAAAACATCCGCGCCCTGTTTCTTGTCAAACAGGTCCGCGCGTGATGCGGGGAGGCACCGAGCGCTGCGTGTGTGTGTGTGTGTGTGTGTGTGTGTCGCTCCCTCACCCTGGATGGTCCTCTTGAAGAAGGCCTTGCAGGCCTCGCAGGAGGCCACGCCGTAGTGGTACCCCGAGGCCACGTCGCCGCACACCAGGCACACGCGCTTGGCCACCGAGCCGAGCATGAACTCGCACTTCACTTGGCTCTCCTCCTCCGCAAACGTCCTGCACAGGGGGAGGGGATGGGGGGGAGAACGGTGAGTGAGAGAGGTGGAGAGATGGGGGGGGTAAGTGGACAGAATCGGTTGCGTGGCGCCAACCTGTTTGCCCCGGCGCCGTTGGCCGACCCCGGCGGGTGGCTGTAGAGGCCCGGGGAGTCCAGCCCATGGCCGTGGAGGTGGGGGCCTTTGAGCAGGGCCCCGTAGCTGGAGTTGGTGTCCGACGAGGAGCTGCCGGGGCTGGGCTGGGCCGGGCTGACGTCCCCCTGGGAGCTGGGGCTGGAGGGCTCACGCTTTATGGCGGAGGGACAGGTGGGGTCCAAGCCCCTCACGGACATCCTGCCCAGGTGTCTGCAGGGGAGCCAGGAGGAGACATGTTATCACTGAGGGGGGTTTCGGAGGCTTTCAGTGAACACAGGGGGGAGAAAACGGTCAGGTTTGTCTGTGGATTCTCATACGTGTGTTTTCAAACCGCACACGCGTTTCTTTTTCAGTCTCCCGATGCTTCAAGGACCACCGGCTCTCCATCGGCACGCCCGCTCACTCATGCATTCATGCCCGCGTGTCCCACTTATAATCTCAAGCGGCCGTTTGTGATTTCCAATCCCCACACATGCAAAGCTTCTGTCCATTACACTACTTTGTTTTTAAAGAAAGAGATGGCCTAAGCCAACGTAGGGAAATAGTCTCTCCCCCTCCTTCTCTTCCTCTCTCTGTTTACAGCTAATCTGTTGTTACAACAGTTAACAACTTATATTTGATGTTAGAAAATGCGAAGGGTTCAGATCCTCCACGGAATGAAACAACCGAGATAAGATGTTTGTAATAGTACGTATGTTAATGTCAAACACAGACCGAAATACACCCATGTCTCGTGTCTTGGCAGTGCTGACACGTTTAGAAGTATTTTCTACGAACACGTCTCTTACGACGGCTCAAAATAAGTTTCCCTGCGTGTCAAAGTGTGCATCATTACTTTATTATTGGATCGAGATGTGACAACAACAGACTCGCTGTCACCACGACCAGGAGAAAACCTGCTGAGGTGAACAGCGGGCTCACAGGCATGTGATACGACGCACACACACACACGCACACACACACACACACACACGGTGTGGCGTCAGGTGTTCATGTGTGGATGTAAAAATAAAAACCATAGACAGGATCTATGTGATCAGAAACATGTTCGAGCTTCATGCAGGCGCACACACACACACACACACACACACACACACACACACACACACCCTTACACACACACACACACTTTAAAGCAAGTGTCTTCATAAACACCCTGACACATACTGGCACGCAAGTGTTCGTTGCCAGGCCGACTTTAAAAAGCCCCCCGCTGTCGCAGACCTTTCACATGCAGAGGAACCGACACACGCACACACACACACACACGTGCGCACACGCACACACGCACGCACGTGGTGGCGAGGTGGATGCCCACTCCGGACTGTTTCCTGCCATGTAAATCAGAGTTTGCTCGGCCACAAGTCATTTGGTAGGCAAAAGGACTGGCTGCTTTTTAACCACCTCCAGAGTGAACCACGGGCACGCGTTGGTGAGCCACACACACACACACACACACACACACACACTGCAACATTAGCATTTAGTATGGGCCTCAAAATGCTGCATTATTTCAACCAGTTTTTACTGAAAACTGCTGTCCTGTAGGCCGGAAACCTCAGAGCAGTTAAACCCAAACAAGTGGCCCACGGATGCCTGAAAAGCCCCGGGGGGGGACTGACCCTCAACTATACTCAAGTCTTAATCCTTAAACTGAGTCTTTGACTCTTTAACCATAAACCCAATTACCCCCCCCCCCACCATCACCCCAACTTTCACCTCCCCAATCCACTCTGGAGACCATAAACCGCGCGGCGAGGCGGCTTTGGACTCACTGGTTTACTCGTCTTTACCGAGTGAGATTTGTTCCATTGTAATGCATCGCGTGTGGGAAGGTGGGGGGGTGGGGGGGGGGGGTGCTTTCATAATGAAATGGCATTAGTGGGGGGTGATCAGATGTGATGTAATATTCACTCTGACAGATTACTAATCTAGAACTCCACAAAAACGCCCATCAAAACACTGTTGGTGCAGCTCCTGCAGCGGGGATAAATCAGGTGGGGGTGTGTCTATGTGTCAGGGGGTATTGTGTGTGTGTGTGTGTGTGTGTGTGTGTGTGTGTGTGTGTGTGTGTGTGTGTCAATGGTTATTCAAAGTTATCGTACCTTACCCCTTTGTGTGCCCGACATCCAAAACAACTCTTAATTGCACCTCCGCAACAAAGGCCAAAATTCGGCGTGAAACGACGAGGAGACAGAAAGAGGGGCGGGAGGAAGTCACGAGACACGCAGACGGGGGAGGGGGGGTGGAGGGGGTGTGAAAAGGCCGGGCGGAGGCAGAAAGAGAAAGGGGCAGTCCTGTGGCTCATTAACCTGGGGGTGTTGAAAGTAAAAGGGAGAAGACGACAGTCATAATGCAGGAAGGGAGGGAGGGAGAAGAAGACAAGGGGAGGACGGGGGGAGGAGGGGGAGGAGGGAGGGGGGGGGGGTGCAGAAAACAAGAAGGAAGTGACAGAGAGATATAAAGAAAAGTCAAATCAACAGGCCTTGAGGAGGTGAAAAGAAAAGCTGCGTCCATCCCACTGACTCACCCGTCGTCCCCGAGGAGCAGTTATTTAGGTCAGTGGGGTCTCAGGTCGTGTGTGTGTGTGTGTGTGTGTGTTTTTTCTTTTTTCTTACACTAATGAGCCAGTGCGAGATGAGATCAGTGGCACCCCGGGGCCGCCCGTAAGAGCCTTACTCAGGCTTTGGACGAGGCCGTGAGCAGGGAGACGAGGGCGCCTCCTGCTTCGGACCCGGCGGGCGGAGGACGCGTGGCGTTTCCACGCAGGGGGGTCGTCTGCGGCCGCCACCGCCCCTCCCTGTTCTCTATCGGGCTGCTTCTGTCGCCGGAGATCAGCTGACCAGGACGTCCACACGCTCGTCCTCACCATCCCCCCCTACACACACCCCCCCCACCCGGCTGGTTCTACTTTGCCTCTGGTTCTCGTCCCCCCTTTGCTTTTCTCCTCAGGGTCGGAGGGGTCGCTTCATAACCCCCCCCCCCCCGAAGAAATGCTCGGATGACTTGTTTTATCTGAGCCGAGTGATGATAACGATGATGATTTTTTTATATGATCACAGAAAAAGGGAAAAGAGCTGCTTCGGTTTCTTTTTCTTTTGCTTCGTGCAGGTTTTTTCTCTGGAAGGTTTGATCTCGATGACACAAGCGGTTCTCAAACTGGTCTCAACCACTCCGCCTCTACAAACAGTCCGAACAATGTCGACTGTAAAGAATGCAAACCAGCCTCCGACGTCCCAACAGGGCGAAGACGGACTACTTCATGTTACATTTTTATCTACATGAAACATCAAATAAACGTCAAATCACCAGAAAATGATCTTGAATTGTGAAATATTTATCCTTTTCTTTTATTATTTACTTTCATTATAGCATATATTTTGACGTTGCTAAATGAGCGTAAATAGTATTTTCTGATATATTATATTGGTTATACAATAAGAAATAACCATATAATTAAATGCTGCAGGATTAAGAGACAAACGCGGGTTTTAAATCTTTTAAACAAAGATAAGTTGTAAACATAAAAATGCTTGTAAATAGCCTTGACAGAAAACTGACTCTTTGAAGTATTAACTTGCGTACAGTGTGTAAGACACATATACGTCATAAACACTCACACAATGTGCCATGAATCAAACATTAGAGCTTTTATCTGGGACCAGCAAGCAGCCAGTCACCGGACTTCCCCACTGCGAGAGCACTCGCAGGGATTTTTGAAAGGTGAAAGTACTTACTCTGTGTCAGAGTGATAGGTGAAACACTCTGGGAGGTAGAGGTCGACTAAATCCATGTGCACTCTGCCACCATGCTCTGAAGATGAGAGGAGGGGGGGGGGGGGAGAGAATGGACGCCTGCTCCCTTCCTTCCGCTTGTCTTTGGTCTTCCCTCGAGCCGCTTTCACAAACTGTGGCCCTCGCTGCGGCGTTTGTCACTTGTTTGTCTTCACTCTGCCCCCCCCAAACTGTGTCTCCATCTAGTGTCCTCCGGGTCTGCGGCAGCGGCAGCCCCCACCTCTCTCTCGATGTCTCCCGTCTCCTGACTTCCTGTCACTCTCCTTGGTCCACCGGCTGCCCTTGAAGTCCGCAGCGCTGTGACTCGCCGGCTGTGTGGGACGAGGGTCTCTCCGAGCAGAGCCGGCCCTCGCTGAGCCACACCGTTCGGAAACGGCCTTCCCCCTCAGAAGGCTGAGCCGGCAGCTGATTGGCCGTCCCGCGAGCCAATGAGAGGCGGCCTCTGGCCCGGGGCAGGTGGATGTGACAGCAGAGGATGTTTCGGGGTTTAATTCTAAGAAGCGACTTGATGTGGAAGCGTTGAAGTGGGATTTTCGCAATAATAGCAGCAGTTATTGTTTTTCTTATTATAGCTGGGAAACAGTTCATGGATTCAAGTATAAATAGTGGATTAAACAACCACTCCCCCCCCTCCCTCCCCCAAAAAATATATACACTGCAGCATATTGGCACAGATGTGTGAGCTTGATTAAATAATCAAACGCACCAGCGAGATGAATAACATATTAACAGAACATCAATTACCAATAAAATAATCTGGTTCCAGTTTATTTAACATGTAAATAAGAAGCTATTTTCAAATAGAACCGTTGCAAATGAAGCATATTTGAATGTTGCATTATTGGTTGAATAAAAGCAGCATTACGGCACATATTCATCCCTGTAGATGAGGAATCGTCGGTTGCACTCAGAGCCGAAGAAAGAGCTTTGCTAATCAACATAAGGACTTGTACACATATGCACAGTTTGCAACCGAGCCTTAACTGACTTACCATCTGCACAGTACTTTACCTGATCTCATCAGCCACGGAAGTGCCTAATGCTTTTCCCCTTTCAGTGACGTCACACGCGTGCACGCAAAATAAGAAACACAGTAAGTAGTGCTCGGATGGGAAGAGTCTTATCAGGTGCAACGACATTTAGAGGGATCGACTGAAACGCCGGAGAACAGAGATAAATATGTACCGTCTCAACTATGGCAACTTTAGAAGAGACCTTTAATAATAACAACCAAAGACCTTTATTAATACTATTAGGAGTTAATGCGAGTGTATGAACCAATCAAGGCCAACCCAGAAAACTGATAAACGCAGAAAATAAGCTTTAAAGTGTGTTTAGACACACACAAACACACACATCCTTCTGGTCAAAGCAACAATCAGGAGTTTGATAGAGATGCAAAATTCCCATAGACAGCGCGAGCATCAAAAACGCCACACGTGCCAAACGGAAGTTTGGTTAGGCCTGCACGTGTTCTGCTCCTGCGGAGTCTCGCTCTCCGGCCCCACGTGACGCGCGTCGCTCACCTGACCAGCCCGCGGCGCGCAGGGACGAACTCACCTGCGCTAATCTGCCGTGCGGATAAAGCGGCCAGACAGCAGACTGCGTGGAGTGGGCCTTATCTCATTTACGCACGCACATCAAAGAGCTCGCCGGGAGTCACGCAGCAGCCGCGTGCGCGCAACACACGGGAGCGCGCGCGCGCAGGCACAAAGGAGAGAGCACGCACGCAGAAAGGAGCCACGAGGAGATAAAGAAGTGGGATTTCTAACGGTGCGTGACTTTATCTAAATAAAAAATAAAAAGCCAGACACTGTTTGCTGATATCGTATCAGATCGCCATTGAGTTAATGCATCACATTAACTATTAAATTATCTTTTATAAACCATTTAGGAAACCAAATGTTGACGTTACAGCGAAGTGTCTCTTATCTCTCGGCGGCTTCTGGCTTTTTGGCAGCCGCCTTCAATGGGTTTTTTTTCTTTTCGTTAGGAGATTGTCAGATGTTCAAATCAAACGTTGACATTAACCCGTTTTATCAAGGTTTTTTCCCCCCTTGGCACCGGCCGAGCGCTCTTGAGACGCGCCACGACAATACGGAGAGTCACGTGAGTAAAGCCGGAGTGGCGTCGAGCGAACCACTTGAAGGACCCGAGTGGTTTATTCAGCTGATAATTGACTCGTTTCTGTGTGCAACTGTACAAAGGCTTTTGTGTTTCCCTGCGCAGTGGCTTTGTGCCAAAGGTGGATGTCGTTTGAGGAAAAAAGGTTACAGAAAGTAAGTAAGACTCGTTGGACTGAGGTTCAGAATATCAGTGTCAGTTGGTTGGTCCACCATTTTATTTTAAGTAGAATGTGATCCATAGAGCTTCGATCTGGTGCCACTGGGGAGACTTTGGATGTATGGATTCACTAAGTATCCGGATTGCACAATAGATTTTGTGCGAGTTCATATCGTTTATACAACAGCGAGGACTGATCATTTTATTTTGAAACTCTCACGGATGGATATTGATATTTATATTATTAATATATTTATAATATATGTATTTATTGAAAAGAAAGGAAAATCGTTTAAAACATTGACATTAGTGTTGGTCTCAAAAATCCATTTAGAGTTACTGAAACCGACTGTCTGTCCTACCGACTGGCAAAAGAAATAGTTAGCAAACATATGAAAAGGAATATAAGGAAGCTTGTCAAGTTGAAATACAAACCTAAGGGGCTTCATATATTATACTATATATATATATATAAATAAAACCAAAAACCACAGAAAGACAATAACATGAACCGTATCTCAATCCAGTAACTGGAAATGGAAAAAAAATCTCAAAGCTGCAGATGAGATGAAGTATTTTTACACGGCTGAAGCTGATGAAGCTGAATAGCTGCTCCGGAGGGACGCTGCCTGTGACACGGCGCCCAGCTGCCAGGCCCTGACCCCCACACACCACATGCATCGCACTCCCGCTGACAAAAAGTCAAAGTACAAGTGCAGCAGACACCCTTTACACGTGTGTGTGTGTGTGCGTGTGTGCGTGTGTGTGTGTGTGTGCGTGTGTGTTTTCACCCTTTTCTCCTCATCCCTAAACTCACGGACATCAGATCTCAGCCTCCAGGGACAGCTGTCGGATTGGCTTCCAAAACTGGACAGTCACTCCGCAACTCCAACCCCCCCCCCCCCCCTTCACACGCACATGCACACACACACACACACACACACACACACACAACACGCACACATTAGCATCAGCCCTCAGTTCTAGTGAGTATAATCTGCTCAGTTTATGCCTGACTCACAGTCATCCATCAATTACGGAGGCACAGGGAAAGACTATTGACACTGTGTGCAAACACCATCGTCTCGCCGCAGTGGCGCAGGACTTCTCACACACTTCCAGTGGAAGGAGTGGAAGGGGAAGTAAAAGTGGACACACAAAAATGAAAGTGTAGAAAGAAAGAGCAGAAGGAAAATGCGATGAAGAAGATGAGAGGGACGGTACATGATATATCGGCAGAGCTTTGTTCTCCACGTCTTTAAATAGACGGGTGGGAGGGCAGACGACGCGAAGAATGATGGATTGAGTGACAGATTGGAATAGGATCTGTTCCATTGTATTGATCCTTCGCTCGCTGTACAGGGATCAGAGGTCACACATAGACACACACCAGAAGCCAGAAGAAACCCTGCGGGATGCGCTTGAAGCGACGCAACCGTATAAATGTCACTTAGAGCTGCTGGGGCCTGCATGCTGCTCACTGGTCTCTTATCTGGACATCCTGCGTCCCCACCGGGAGGGACATCAGGGACACCTACGTGCACAGGAAGCCACTCAGGCAGGCTGCATTTCATTGGGACCATTTTATGAGGATTTGAGACTGAAGGCACCCAGTGTCACATCTGGTTCACACCCTAATAACTTGGCTAGACTGCCCCCTGGTGGACGAATCCATTTGCCATTCACATGTTAACTGACCACAAGCTACCCACGTTTACCCATATTACCTCCTGCGCAGGTCATTGCCCCCCTCCCCGCCCGTCCAATCATCAGGCCATGTTGTCTCTTGCCAGTGGACCATCTGGAGGTTCTTAGGGAGATTATGTAAACAAGCCTATCCTGACCATGTGGATTACTGCATCACGGACCCTTCGTATTCTCAATAACCTGCATTGGATTAAGAGGACGTGATGGAGTATTTTAAACGTCAGGGTGTCGCTACTCGAGTAACAAATCAGATTACTTTCAAAGAGTTGACCTGAATAGATATCTTCATACAACGTCCTTTAAGTGACCCTCATATTACACACACACACACACACACGCAGGCGCACACATCCGGTTCCCACACCAGTTCCAGGTGAGGAGCCGCCCAACACACACATGAAATTGTGGGAGCCAGCAGGCGGTCTCATCCATATCGCTTTCATCTCCACAGGTGGCAAAGCCATCCCTCTGGCTCCCTGTCAGCACGTCTACAATGGACAAATGGACACAGTCGCACACACAGCGTCCTTGTCATGCTGGTTTAAAAAGAAAAAAAAAGACCACCACATCTCTTACGTATTCGCCTTCCGGCCCGATGACGCGGCCCAACGCGCTCCACAGGTGAGCCGATGCTCGTCCAGCTGCCCCTACGACCCCCCCTCCCCTCAGCCGACCCAACGGGTCCCCTGTCCTCCCGCATCTTTGGAGTCTTCGTGTAAGTGAAACGCCGGCCCCACCTTTGCCGTCGTCCTTCAGGCTGCTCGGCGCGGTCCACTGGGGCGACGACTGGCCTTTAGAAGTGACGACTTCCAACGATGTGAGACGCACAACTCATCGAGGAGAGGGTGCTGTTGTGTTTACTGACGCCTCACCCCCCCCCCACGCTCCTCCTCCTCCTCCCCCACGCAGGACAACGCGGTGGACGCGGCTGCAGGCGAACAAAAACTGCTGAATAATGGCAACTGAACTGCTTGCGAAGTCCCACGTCCAGGCGGGAAAGCGAGAAGTGGCGGGAGCCAATAAAAAGCCCGAGAGATAAGTTCACCTGGGAGCAGAGCAGACCTTCACCTGGTCTCACCCTCACACACACACACACACACACACACACACAGATACGTATTGTGCGCACCTCTGTTTCCATTCAAACGCCACATTGGACTGTTCCTAAGCAGAAAGACGCACACACACGTTGGTATATTTGCCCTGATTACAAGAAGCACGGCCCCTCTCGCTCGTCTCGATGCTTCGGCTCGAGCCACTTACGGTCAGTTTCATCCGCCGGCTGGATGGCCGGTCCTCGCCCTCCACAGCTGCAGTCACTCAGTCAGTCTCAAGGACAAACGCTCTCCGGCTCTCCCCTCCTCGCCTCCGGTCGCTGTGGCTCAGCGATGCAGCAGCAGCAGCTCGCACACACACACACACACACACACACACACACACACACACACACACTGGCCTCTCGCTCTCCTCCCAGCGTCTCTCTCACTCTGATCCAGGGCCGGGTTTACCTACCTGCCTCCCTCGCTGACAGGGGAGTCCTGAGAGTGTGTCTACGGGAGGGTGGAGGAGGGGAGGCGGGGTGTGTGTGTGTGTGTGTGTGTGTGTGTGTGTGTGTGTGTGTAGAGGACACGCACGCAGCGCTCCTGTATTCCCATAGATACAGAGGAGGGATTTCCATTGCAGCCTCGCAAAAAGACGGGAGACGGGGGATGCGGAGGGGAGAGGGGGGGACGGCGGCATCGTATTTCAGGTACGACGAGCCAGCAGGAGAATGCGACGCGCGCGTTGATGGAGGTGGAGATTTTATTTGGAAGGCACGTCGTTACGACCAGTAAAGAGGCCGAGACGCCGTTTCCCAGCGTGTGAAGCTGCTGCTTCATATTTATCTTCTCGCGCAGTTTTCCGCTGCAAAGAGCTCATCTTTCAGTATCCCTTCAAAGGACGCTTACGAAACCTGTGTTTTAATATGCACACATAAAAGCAAACTACTCCCAAAGTAGACATTAACACGGACAAAGAATCAAGCGTCGCTGTGGTTCAGTTAGATTTATATAATCAGCCTTTGGTTCCAACCGCCCGTCACATTGTCCGGGCATTCTCTGAGTTTAATACTTTCACAGACCCCCCAAATAGTGCTCAACAGTTAACAGAAGAAAAGAATATATTTTACAGCACAACTTCTCGAACATTTATGAATTTATAATTTATTTATTCTTTGCTTTTCTAGACATCAAACTTCACCTGCACATGATCGCGGGGGAACGGCTTCACCCGAGAGCCTGAACAAAACACGAGGAACGATGGGTCTAAAAGGAATTTAAAAAAACTAAGCAGCACTTCTTTGCTTTTAGTCGAAGGACCTGCAGGTCACACAGGTGTCATCACTTCTATCTGATTAGACCGTAAGTGAGAACACCTGTGAGACCGAAAGGTATTTTAAAAAGAGGACCTTTACATGTGTATAATTACAGCAATATATTCAACTTCTGGTGAATTAACCAATTCTCTTTCCTTGGAATTCCCAACCGTGAGAAGACGCTGGGTGCTTGTAACCAGGGACACGGCCATGTCTTCATGTACTGTTTGTCAAGTCACTGAACACGGCTAATTATACAGTAAAAACACACCAGGATTAACTACCGGAAATACAAGGACAAACCAAAGCGGGCTGCACGTGCGTCCATGCTGGTGTCAGGCAAACGGGGCGACTCGGTTTGATTGTATTTCTTGTTTTTTTTTGGATAGATTTAAAAAAAAAAAAAAAAAAAAACATTCTGGTATGACTTTCCATTAAATTAATGGATTATAAAAAGGTGAGGTTGAGATAATCAACACACGGCCAAACAGTAGAGCCTTACTTAATTACCTAAAAATAATGTTGAGGTACGACCTGCTCAAACATTCTTTGATTCCAAAGTTATTGTGCAATATTGGACAAAACCAGTCATCGTTAATTCCTGACCACCACAACAAACCGTCATCATTGGCTCAGTAAACTAAACATTCCTTTTCTCCAACATGGAGTTTCTTGGGAAAAGTCTTCTGCAGCTCAGTCTCCTTCACTTCCGTGCGGACGTCCCGGGCGACTTGCAGTATTTCCTCAATATGGGAAGGTTTGTCTTTCATCACAGACTGTTGCTAGGTAAAACCGCATTCCTTCCCTTCCCATGAGTCACATGCTTGGATTATTGTGAACCGTTTTTTTTTGTGTTTTTGTTTTAATGCAATTTCTTTTCATTCATTGCCCTGAGTCCGTCTCCCTCACGCCTTGTAGGTGTTTGGGCCTCTTCTCCCAGCCTGCTTGGGGTTTACGATCCAGACAGCGGGGGGGAGGGGGTTCAGTTGAAGCCCAAGCCGGTGCCTTTGGGTCTCTGCGTGGCCCGGACGGGCTCCGTGATGCCCCGGCCCTCCGGACCCAGGCCCATGCCCGGGCTCCAGCCCATGCTCTGTAACATCCGGCTGCCCATGTTGGAGTCGGGGATGGGAGCCGCATTCTCCCCGACCACTGCGGAAAAAAAGAGAAGTCACAGGTCAACAGTTGAGTTGCATCCGTGTCTGCCCGAAACGGGAGCGCCGGATTATTTTATCCTCCTAAACATGAATTCTTCACATACAGCCAAATACATTTTTAGCATTTCTGAGATTTGGGAACATGTCTTTGAAGATGGGACAGAAATGAGGTCACAGTGACCTTGATCACCAATCCGTTCAACCTTGAGGACGAGTGGGTGCCGGATGTAGTGAGACGTCCAGCAGGCTTTCCACTACAACGGGGTGGACGTGAGGTCACAGTGTACCTTGACCTTTCACCACAAACATCAAGACTACCAGTCTTGAAGCAAAAGGCACAGCACGTAAAGGTCCTCGTTCGTCTCAAACTTCTCCCCGTTCTTCCTGAAGGTTCACGGTCACGTCGTAGATGCCGACTTAATCCCGTCGTCATCTTTATGAAGCCGGAGAAAAAAAAACCCCCACACGCTGTTCGAGTCCCCCGGTGGATTCAAGCCAAATTGTCAGTCGGACTTTTGGCCAGGCCTCCGCTGCCTCCAACTAAACAAAAAGCTGGTATTCCATTGTGCAAACGATTGATGTGTCACGGTCTAAAATATAAATCAAAAACGGGACACGGCGTCGAAGGACATGTATTACGACAGGAGTTGGACCCAAACAGTAAAAGGCTCTCTTGTGCTTTGGGTCAGGTGGGGAGGGGCGGGGACGCGAGAGCTGATCCAGTACGTCTGCTCTACAAGGTGATGCTTAATGATGAGAGAGGGGAGGGAGGGAGCCATGCCAAAAAGGAGGGACTGTGCGCTCTCCCGATTCTGGCAGAAATGCGCGGTGAAAGCCGCCCGTGTTTTTTGTGTGGGTGTGAGACAAAAGGCTGTAAAAAACACTGGGGTGTGTGTGTGTGTGGGGAGGGGGGGGGGGGGGGGGGGGTCAAAGTGAGACGAGGATTCGATAAAAAAAAAAGAAAAAAACAGGCACCGGGTAAAAAAATAAATTAAAAAAAGTACCAGATGGTGTGTTGGGTGTAGCTGGGTTTGCGTCCAATACCTGAGGGGGCGGCGGAACCGAGGGGGGCTGCTTTTCGCCTCCGCTTGACATCCCCGGTACACAGAGAGCCGAGGTGCCCGCTGGTCTGTCTGCAAAACCAGCCAAGCACGACAAAAAAAAAATGTGGGCGTTAGTTGGCGCTGAAGTAACACGGTGGAAAGTAGCCTCTTTTTTTTTTTATCTACCTTCATTTGAATAGCAATTAAACAAAAAGGTGAAACCAAAGGGGAGCTGCAGCAGCTGATGGAAGGAAACAAGTCAGAGCTTTGGTCATAAATCACTGGTGTTTAAATGAAACCGTTTGTTCTCACCTGCTGGCGGTTTTTACTGAGCAGCTTCTCCGATGCCCTCTGTCTGACCGTGGGTCCCAGTGCAGCTGAAGTGGCAGTGAGGGAAAGAAGAGGGGGGGGGGGGAACTTCAGCTGAAGCAACGCAAAATGTTTGCATTTGCATTGGTGAGAGAATACATTGGTAAAGAAACATGGCTCACCTGTCCGTGCTCTCTCCTCGAGCCCGAGCTAAACCAAGGCCTGTTGGAGATATGATAGTATGTAATAAGGGCCTCAAACTTCCAACACGGCAGCGTTCCAGTGACTGAAGCCAAGCTGCTATTTTTCATCAGGTCTCACCGTGGGTGAGATGATGTCCCGCGTCCATCGCAGAAACCGCAGATCCCCTTCCTAGACTTTAACTTGGGAACCGTACTTGGAAATTCTAATTAAATTAACTAGGGACAAATGGGGAAATATTGTCCGTAATTGAGTTTACTTTAATATTTATCTATTTGAGGTAAACTATGGCTCACAGTCCCAACCACTTCATTGGTACAGCTACTTTCATGACATGAAATGCAAGATTGCATAACGTGCCACGACCACAAAAAAAGCAGATTAAAAACAAACCTGGATTACGGCCTCTCAGTCGGATGCCACTGGAAACCAGTCAAGTTGTCATAATTAGCATATTAATGCTTGAGTAATTACATAAATGTCTTGTTTGAGGTCACAGTGACCTTGCGCTGCCAAATTATAAAATCGGTACCACCTTGAGTTTAGGTGGACGTTTGCGCAGTGTTCAAAGAGATTTCAGGTTCACGAGAAGAGGAGCGATGTGACCTTAAACACCAAAATCTTATCAAGACATCGTGTTTGGCTTTAGGAACTTGTTATTGTTATTATTGTTATTTATCCTTTGGCCAATGAGCATCACTTGTGCCGTCGTTCCACAATGCAAATCTCCCCCGTCCTCCTCCTGTCGCATATCGATCCAGCTAGCCGATCGCTAGGCGGACAGGTGAGTAAATGAATGAATACATTTTCAGTAAGTCTTGAAAACAACGAGTAGGTTCGGTGGTTTGACTTGTTGGGGATTCTACCATCGGGTACTTCCTCTACATCCAAGTCAGTAAAACTTGTTGCACAGAAGGATCTCCTCCTGAGACGTCAACACTCGAACAGGAAACCAGAAAACATAACGCCTCCGACCCCGGCTCCCACAAGCCCGGCGGCACACCGGAGTGAAAAGGAAAAGAAAACAAAACAATGAGAATTCATACAAATCTTCACAAGATGGGGACTCACTCATGGGAGTCCTGGGTCGGTCTGCCCAGTCGGTCGCTGAAGCCTTGACTAGAGCTGGCTCCCTGAGATGCCTGCTGGTTTCCATGGAGACGACTCAGCCTGGCCTGGAACCCTGACCAACAGAGTATTGGTTTGTCACTAATTTACTACTGATGAGGATTGACCGTATGCTGCGAGGTGCTGGGATTGTAAAAATGTATGTGACTTCCTAATCGAAATGACACAACTACTTCCGGCCTACCTCTCTGTGCTCCGTGGCTCATGAGGGGGAAGGATCCCGTGAGGATGCTGTTGAACACCGGGTCCGCCAGGTCCAGCTCCTCCGAGCCCGTCTCCCTCTCCCACCAAGGAACCACGCCCGCTATCCCACACGCACCTCCGAGTGCCGACCCGGAGCCCGGCTCGCCCTCGTAGAACCAGTCGCTCTGCTCGTCGTCGGCTGGAGGAGAGAGCAAGATGTGATGGGAGAGATCCCTGACGAAGGGAGCTCCACTTTGGCTACACCTTTTATAAAACCGCCTGATGTGGCGTAAAAAAAGAAATGCATGTGTATATACACACACACCAACATTCTCTACACCAGTTGTCTGTGAAAACTTTCGTTTGAGTTTCAACAATCAAATCAACACCCATCAGAGTATTCACCTTGCCTCCCCTCATCATTGGTGTAGAGGCCTCCGTCGCTGCTGTTACTGACGCTGCTGGTCTCGCTGAAAAAGAAAAGAGTGTACGATGGAAACGCAAACCCCTTTTCCAATTAACAACGGTTGAGGTTTCTAAATCCAACTTCTGGAACCATGGAGTGTGGGGAAAAACAAGAGTCAAAACACTAACCACCTGTCACTCATCTCCTCATCTGAACCCTTCTGCTCCTCCAACTCCATCTTGTCCTTGGAGCCTTCTGTCGGGGAGGCAAAGGGGTCCTCGCTCTCCACCACCACCCCTTCGTCCGCAGCCTCCATTCCCAGCCTGTAGGCAGCCAGCTTCCTCTTCTTCACCCTGTTCTTGCCCCCTGCCAGGCCCGCAGAGCTCCATCGCCCCCCTGACGTCACCCGGGCCCAGTCTTTGCGGCCGGGCGCCGCCACGGGCTTTGGGGACAGGCGGCGGCCCCAGCATGGTGCAGGAGTGCGGTTCCGGCTCCGCGGGCGGGTCCACGGCCATGCGTTTCACCTTCCGTCTCCGGCGGAGGCTGCGCGTTCCCTCGGCGGAGCCCAGGACGCCCAGGTCGTCGGGCCAAATCGGCCGCTTGCCCCGTCCGGAGTCGGCCGTTAGGGGTGCTCGCCGTTTGGCCCCGAGTTGCTCGTCCGAGTCGCTGTTGTCCCGGGCATGGCTGTTGGCGGCGGAAACTCCCCCTGTGCTGGCACGGTAGTCCTGCAGCAAATGTAGATTTTAAACAAAGTGGATTCTGAAGCTTAATTTATGGACTTTATTTAGATCAACACTATTGTGTCCCTTTCTCTCTGTCCTTGTGTTGGGACATGCGGCGGTCCCTTGCTGACGGACTTTCTGTCTGTCTGTCTGTGCACGATCCACTCGGCCCAGCTCACCTTGTGTTCCTCCACGCTGGACTCCGAACCCTCACTGAGGTGGCCCGTCTCCCACGGCGGGTGCGGGTTGTCCGAGCGTCGTTTTCTGCCCCTCCGCTTCCGAGACTGCCTCTTCAGCAGACAGCCCACGGCCAGCGCGTGGTCTCCCCCATCTCCGAAACCACCACGAGCGGCCTGTTCGGAGCTCTCCTCCAGCGCGGACACCAGGTCGTGGACCAGCTCGTCCATCGTCCGGCAGAAGTGCCTGAAAAGGGGGGGGCGGAAAGGGGGGAAAGAGAGGGCACTGCTTTGGCTAAATGTGGGCAGTTGGGATGGACAATAACAACGCAAACTAGAAAATTCCCTTTAGCCAGTTGCAGATTGTTCGCATTTTGAACCCTCTGCGTAACTTAATACGTAACTCACGCTTGTAAATGCCCGGGTCTGATGCAAGAGCCTGGGGTCTAGTTTGTACCCTCCTGCGGATGTAGCTAACATTAGCGTTACTCTTTCGTAGTTGGCTAACTGTAGGAGCAGCTAACGGCAGCAAACGTCTAACGTTGAACTAACAAACTAACACTAAATAAGATTAGCAGTCAACGAACAACAACAACAAATAATGTTCGTAGCCTTAAGTTGTGGTAATGTTGACGACTGTCATCGAAAAATAAACAAAGAGGAAAGCCGTCGACATTGGGATGAGCTTCGCTGCTAGCCCGTTAGCAAAGCTAGCTTTAGCTTGTCGCGCTAACGTTAGCTGGCGGATTCACGAGAGTTGAGTGGACGTGAGGAAACCCGTTAACGTTGCGTCTCAGCGATGTCAAAAGACCACCTACCAGCCGGTTCCCGCTTTGCCGATGGTTTTTAGATTAGCTGCACGGAACATTAAGCCCCCTAAATGCCAGATACATTTAGCCAGAAACTACGGACAAACATGTACACAACACGGACACCATTCTGACACAAAAGCTAGAGATCGGCCAGCAGGATCAATATGCTACGAGAGGACAGTGAAAGCAGCAAGATGTATCATGCTGCCTTCAAGTACTGCAGGACATGTAATACTTGCAGTTTGAAATGACAGCGTAAAGAGTAAAGCTGAAAATGAAAATAATAAATAACGATAATAACTAAGTAACCCCGCCTATTGTCCACTCTGAAGCTGGGTAAATGCTACAAAATCTGTAGAGGTTTATGTACTGGGGTTTCCCCACAAGAGGGCAGCAGTTTCCGGTTTACACACTGCAGTTCTCATGCTGCCTTCATGTGCTATGGAAAATACAAGGTTTTCTTTACTTTTTTTTATTATTTTACAAGAAGTTATATTTGTTTTTAATAACAAAATATGTTAGATCAAAAATTTTGGAGAAAAGTCTAAATATGTTAAATAAGGGTTTGATTCTTTTTAAATCTGGAAAAAGAAAATTGGCAGACCTGTAGCAGACCTGTGTACTGGGACAAACCCTACAAGGAGAATCTAAAATTCAGACAGACAGACTGGCTCAGTTTCTTTATTAAAAAAAGGCTTCGTCGGAGTGGAGGCAGATGCTACGGGAGTGAGCTCTCAGCTGGCCTATCAAATATCTGCCAAAGGTCACCAGTCAAAACACCTCGGCGGCATCAGTGTCATAATAACTACAGCGGCCACGGCAAGAAGCCCCCAGGCCACCGGGGAGACTTGGACTTCAGCCCAAGCGACAGGTGTCCTGATCTCCTCTGAATGTCAGTGACGCCTCGACTGTAACGAGAATTTTTACACCCTTGAAAAAAAAAAAAAAACTGTTCTCATGCATTGAGGGGAGGGGAAGCAGGAGGACACGCTGCGCCAGCCCGGGGTCATTGTGTCATCTAACTTGCGTGTGATCAAACGCCGTACAAGTAAGAGGCTCCGGCGGCCGATGACCACTTCGGCGCAGTCTCAGCTTTCCGACCGGGGGGCCCCCAGGTAAATTTAGTAAGACGCGGCTCACTTGCAGTCAGACACTCGACGTGCTCACAGAGAGAAAGACGCGAGCTTCACGCGGGAGCACATGCGCCTACAGAGGGCTCAGACGGGGAAACCTGCAAGCTGGAATGAAATACATGATGGAATCATGACATCAACGGAGGATGAAGAAGAGTTGGCTGTGGCTATTGACCAATATGCCACTGACACCACCTGGAGCTGGGTAAACTGTGTGTCAATCATTTGCATGCATATATATATATATATATATATATATATATATATATATATACTGGACGTGTACATACATGTAGTGTGCAGGATTTATATTGTCGCTGACAGACAGACATAAAGAAATGATTATAAAAATGAATAAATAATGTCAGCGGTGGAAATATTGGTGTTTTCTTCAGTGTGTGAACAAGCACATGTGTTTTTTTTTTTTTGTACTACAGTGACACACGTTCATTCAAAAGGATTCTGAACGTAAATTAAATACGTTAAAAATACATTAGGTTGTGAATTAAATATGAGACTGATTTCAAATCAGCGAGTGCTGCAGCTGGTTCACACAGCGACAGTGAGAACGCGAATATGTTTTTCAACACTGTTGGTTAGATGGGATAATGGGATAATAACTTGAAGAAAACAAGTATCAGGTGTCGGACAGTATTACATGTGCGAGACATAACTCGTTAGGCTGCTAAACGGTACGAGATGCGGCAGTTGCTGCATGTTTTGGGATCGTCCTCTGTAACTATAATGTGTAGTTTCTGTGAAACTCTGTGACAGATCACAAAGCGATGTGTGGATATCTATTTTTTGAAATACTCTAATTCAAGACAAACTGTTATTTTTTGTTGTTGCTTTTAACCAACGTTTATGAGGCTTAGAGTCCCAGCTAATGTTCCCATCAATCACAGGCCTCGCTATCGATCGACCGTGTCAAAAGATTATGCAACTACTTGGTTTGGAGCACTTTTGTGGCCTTGCTGAGTCGACCGCAACGGCATTGAAGTAGAACGAGGACGTGCACTTGGTTCCTGCAGACTTCGGGCCCTTCGTGAGGAGTTTGCGTTGGAATCGCTCTTTTAAAACGACCGTCTGCATGAAGGAAGCATGCAGCTTCGTCACACAGGCTGCATTTATGGTGTTGTTCCTTTTGTTCACATGTGATTGGCGAATACACAGCTGTAAATCTGCAAATACAAATTTGTAAGAGAGACCGGCCTCGTCACCCAGGAGTTTATTTTTTATTTTTTATCTCTTGCTAAGCGTTTTTTTGAGCGGTTCAGTGAGTCATGTGTCAATTTCTTTCTGGTACCCGTCCCAGCTGTGACCGTACCTGAGGCTGCTCTCATTGGCTGTTTGGTACCCAGACTCGATCAGCTGAGCTCAGCTCGTTCTGTTGGGTCTCGTATATCCGAGTCTCTCGGCGACTCTGAATACGTGGCGGAGCCAAGAATGGGCAAAGCACTGTGGTCATCATAACGCCTGAGCTGTAACCGTGTGTTTCACGCCTGGTTATCACAGGGTTGTTGCTGTAATCTACAACTACAATCAGGACGGAGACTTTTCTCGTCCCATTTGTGATCATGTGTAACAGAGAGTCCGAGGAGATGGTACGTTGTGTCAGGGAAGCTTGCCGGGTTTAAATGTTTGTGATAAAAATACACATGGTACATTCAGGCTGTGATGAAAGGGTCAGTTACCCAACCAGTGGCTTTGTGCTGCGGCGAATGTAACAGGAGAAGCGGTGTTAACGGGGAGAACACGCACACTGGAAATGCATCAATTTATGGACTACGAGGGGGAACTATTCGTGACGGTGCATTCAAGACACCAAACTGTCCGTAACACTGCTTAAAGTCCGCTGAGGCAGCTGGTTGGTCCAGGGTCGAAGGTCTAGTTGTCAGGAAAACAAACCTAAACATGCACAACCTGCAGGGCTGTAAAACACACAGGCGCAGTCACCCCGAGCAACGCAAGACGAACCCGCTGTGACATCACGGTGCAGTGCGACACGGTGACGTGCGGCCGCTCCGCACACTTCAGTGATTTCGTAACAGGGGCCACGGTGGGGTGAGCGTTTTCCAAAAGAGGCCAGAAAGCAGCACACAGGGTTCAGCGACGCCAGAAGAAGAAAATATGTCTCTCAGAGACATGCATTCATCCTTTTACGGTTTCAGTCGGAAACAAGGGTGTGGAAAAACTGTTGGCCGCCGTGGACACTGTGAATAAACACACGGACACACCCGGAGAAATGGGCCTTTCCCGCAGAAAAGCGGCACGTGAGGCCTCTTGGTGGGGGACATCTCTGAACAATTTTATTTTTCTATCGGTAGTGTGTCTGTTTACACACACACGAGAAGAGAGAGAGAGAGAGAGTAGATTTATAACTTGCATACCAATACAACTTTTAGCTTTAAGTTAATAATGTCAGCATGGGAAGTGTCTAAATGTGTCTTTAGCTGATAAGTGTGTCTTCTTCTTTGTAAATCTGCTTCTGTGACTGTAAGAGGCGCCTTGCTCATGCTTACGTGTTCGTAATTACACCATCAGTCCACCACATCCTCCCCACGCAGGCAGCGTGCGGCTGCAGCAGCAGGGTGTTGGGTCTCGACATCGCACGTGGCGGCGTACGCGCCCGTGATTGGCCGCGGAGATCAGCTCACTCCCGCACACACTGACTGGGTGACTTTTTAAACGGTGACGTAGACCCCGGCGAAGCGCCCGCCTCCCGCACCGCTCATGACTCCTAAACTGTGACGTCACAGCGCGGTGAGGTTGCGAGGTTGAGTCTGAGCGACGCAGCGGCTCGACGCCGATTGGTCCGCGGGCGGGGTTTCTGGGCGGAGGTGACGTCATCGGCCGAGGAGAAGGCTCGCGCCCGCAGGGACGCAGCCGAACAAAACAGAGGCGCCCAGAGGGGAGAATCAGTACCGCAGTGACTTAAATAGTCAATAATAGTTAATAGTTTTTTGTTTGTTCGCTGTCACCCGGGGCCCCTAAATGGCTCTTCTTGATTAATGTGTTGTCAGTCGCCGCTGTGCACAACGCCGAGCCTCCGTGCGTTGTTACGGGCTGTCATCACACTCAGCCACAGAAGGTAGGGTCCTGTTTTTGTAAGTGTGTTTCACTGCACCTGCGTCAGATTTGAAGACGTTTGTGATCAACACTGTCTGCTCATTGAACAGGCCTCTATTCCTCAGTTAATTGCTAACCTTGTCACTGGTAACCTGGTCGTTATTATGTAACTCAAAGGTCTTTCCTGTATATACAGCTGATTGGTGTAAAGCACGTGTACTGCTGTGTGTTCTTAATTAAATTGATGATTCATCACTTTTGACCTGCTTGGGCGGTTGTTTATAGGTGGAGCCCAGTCATTTTGGTGATGTGTTATGTATTGGTGATCGAACGGGACTCACGAGACTCGCAGAAAAGTGAAATGTCAGATTTTCCGTTGGTTCGCGAGGGAAGATTCATGAGTGCAGCTTGTAACACAACGCTGCAGTTCGGCTCGATTTAGCAGAAGCTGTCTTAACTTTTTTCCTCCACACCCAACCCAGCGGTGTGTTCTCAGACATTGTTCCTCTTTTATGTTTCATAATCTATTTTTGTCTGAATCAGCTCCGATGCATTTACACCAGTGTTCACAGAACACCGGCTTTGCGAATTAGCGGCTCTGTAACTCCACACCTCCAGTGAAAGGTGACATTAACGATTAATGATGTCAGGGTCATCTGTGAGGAGTACCTCAAGGCCCAAGGAGAACAGGCTCCTGTTCTCCTGGTCACATGACCCCGAGGGGAGATATGTTGGCATTGTTACAGATGTTTGCTGTCATCATTTTGGGGGGCCCACTGCCAACTGAGGCAAGGTCAGACCCCCTCCTGTGTTCTCAGACAGCCGTGAACACCAAGGAGTCTCAACCGCTAAGGGATTCATGGCGTGTGGACGTTGGTGTTTGCGTAATAGAAATGTAAAATAGTTTAGTTAGTCGTATTTACATTCCAGAGCAGCTGTTTGAGTTGATCCATCACAACTGGTGATTCAGGAAGAACAAACAATCTCGCTCTTTGGATGTTTTTTTTTATTTTTTATGTTCTATCATCAAACCAGTCAGGAAAGTAATAACTACATTATGGAGCAGTCCGCAAAGACAAACAATCAGCAGGCAAATACGTTTGATCTCGTTCTTGCCTAACAATCTCCTTAATTTTTTTTTTTAAACCTTGTATTGCTGAAGTGTTCCGCTCTCAGTCCCCTGACGTCTCCCCGTTGAGCCAATAAATACCGCCGAGGGCCACGGCCTCCCCTCGGTTTTCCCCGACCACAGGCCGCTCTAACTCCGTCCGCCCTCGAACGGAAAACAGTCGGGTTGGATTTCCAGACTCATCAGCAAGCGTGCAAAGAGGAAAGGAAGGTCGAGGCGGCGTCGGGTTCTTCCTACTGTGTGTAGTCAACAGACTGCTTAAGAGGAGCCGACCTCCGTGTCCTCTTTCCATAGCGAGGCCTGCCTCAGTGCAGCTTACCCCTTTTTCCTACCGATGCAGTTGACAGCTTTTAAATGCCGAGGGTTCTCCTGCTCGTTTGCTCTGTTCCATCCCGCAGACCCGTCAGACCATGAACTACGTGGGCCAGCTGGCCGGGCAGGTGTTCGTCCAGGTCAAAGAGCTGTACCGAGGCCTCAATCCCGCCACCCTGTCCGGCTGCATTGACGTCATCGTGGTGAGGCAGCCCGACGGCTCCCTGCACTGCTCGCCCTTCCACGTCCGCTTCGGCAAGATGGGGGTCCTGCGGTCCCGGGAGAAAGTGGTGAGGGAGACACGCCGCCGCCGCCGCCGTCACATCGAGACACGCCGTTGCCTCTCGGGGGTGCTTGAGGTCTCATTTCCGTGCGTTCCCGCTTCCCCCCTCCTCCCCACCGACCGCTTCTTTTGCCCCTCAAGGTGGACATGGAGATCAACGGAGAGCCGGTGGATCTGCACATGAAGCTCGGGGACAACGGAGAAGCCTTCTTTGTGCAGGAAACGGAAAACGATAAGGTGCGCCTGAACGCGTCGTTGTGTCTGAGTGACACGGCTCTCCAGTGTAACGCGACATTCATTGAACGGTTGAAATTATAAACAAGATTAAAATGAAAGAAACACACAGCCTCAGGCTTTCTGAGCTATATTACATATGTATTATATTATGCTGCCTAAATCTGACAAACAGGTATTCTGTTTAAGTGGGATACGTTTGCAAATTGGCCGCATACAGATTGACTAGTTGAAAAGATCCAAAATGATACCTTTAAATAACCGTTAAATAATGGAACTACAAAACAAGACATGTGAACTGAAAAGCCAGCTGTTTTCCTTGAGTTCTTGGAAATCATTTGGTTTTCCAAGATTTCTGGCTCCAGGTTGAATCAGCCGAGTCGCGCGTTTCCTTGGCAACGTGCACATTCGGATGTTCTGTGTGCGTGCGGCCGCGAGACGAACGAGCTGCTGAACCGCTGAGGCCCGACAAGGGAACCGGGTGATTTATTTTTTCTCCGGTAGGGAAAGGACAGGGACACGGACTCTCTCGCTCTCTCTCACTCCGTGCAGACACACACACACACACACACACACACACACACACAGACTCCCTTTCTATCGCAGCAGGAAAACTTCCTGGAACGTATTTGGGTTTCCTAGAAGGAGGTATTGTAACCCCCCCCCACAACTACCCCCCCTCCTCGTTTCTTTTATAAATACAGATGCAGATTGACGTCATATCTTTACGGTTTAAATGGGAAGACTCTGGAGCACGTTGAGTGTTTTAAATCTCCTCTAAATAGCTATTTAATCAGCTCTTACCTCCACACAGGAAGTGGTTCCCGCCTACCTGGCCACCTCTCCGATCTTGTCGGACGGTCCCTCCCTGCAGACCCTGGGCTCTGCGGGCTGCACGGGGGAGACCGCCGGTGGGACGACGACGACGATGATGATGAAGAAGAGGAGGAAGAGGAGAAGGAAGGTTCGGGCGGACAGCGTGAGGAGGGGGGAGAGCGGCGACGACTCCGAGGACGAAGACGTGTTCACCATGGACATCAGCTCGGACGAAATGACGGGGTTGGAGAGCAACAGGTGGGGGAACGGAACGAAAGGGTGGAAGACGACACCAGGCGTGCGTCGTATGTGTCGTATATGTATATGTGATGTAATGTACATGTGTATTTGTGTGTGTTTTCAGGACGCGAGAGCCCCCGAGAGACGAGGCGGCGGCCTGCTCAACCGGCGGCTCTTTCAAACCGGCCGGCCTGCACACCCGTTCGGATGGAGACTGGAGCCCGATTCAGAGGTGCTCCGCTCGCGTCATGAGAGGATCCCCCTCCGTCTTACTCTTCAGAAGAAAAACGGCTCCGTCACTTCTGAGTGTCGTCCGTTCCTCTCTTTCAGCCCCGGGAACTCCCGCCCCGCCTCTCCCAAGAGCGACTCCGAGCTGATGACCAGGCCGTCGGACGCGGCCAATCAGAATCCGGCCATGCTGTGGGCGTGGGGGGAGCTGCCCCACGCGGCCACGGTACCCAAGAACACACAACAGCAGCGCTAAACGTATTCAACAGTAGTTTGTGGTATGTTCCTTACCAATCATTTACTTTTTGTCCTTCCGTCCTGCTCTTCCAGCCGTCCTTCCTCCCGGTGAAGCCCCTCCCCCCACCAGTCTGCCCAGTGTCCATCCCCGTGTCCGAAAGCACGCACTTCCGCGTGATAACTCGCGAGTCGCCCTCGGGGCAGCGCGGAGCCTGCTCGCAAATGTCCTCGCTCAGGCTGCTGATGCCCGAGGAGGAGGCGGGTGAGGAGGCGGGTGAGGGGGCGGGTGAGGGGACGGAGACCCGGGCAGCTGGAGGCGGTACGGCGGCGTGCGTGACAACTTACACGGAGGACGCCACGTCTCGTCCCCCGGGCAAGACGGACTCTCCGTCCAAGAGACAAGGTAGCAGTCGGCGAGCGCCGGCGCGATAAGATGTAGAATAACTGGAATCCGCAGCCATTTGATTATCTGAGGTGTTTAGCTATTTTAGTTTATGAACACGCGTCAAAATACTTTTGCGAGGTCTTCATGAATTTAATAAGTTACTAAAAAGAAGCCAGAGGTTTTGCAAACATTTTATTTTTTACTGTGAAAATACCGTTTCATGCATATTGTTTGTTTGAGCTACAACAAACAACAAAACAATAGAATAATAAATCACTGTACTTTGTCTTTGAGTTGTAAGTTAAACCTTCACAGACATCTGCGTAACTTTTTTACGCAAATACAACGTTGCAGACAAGAGGAGTCGCCATCTTGGCTCTGATGGAATTTACCTGGACGACATCACCGAGCTGGAGCCTGAGGTGGCCGCCCTTTATTTCCCAAAGAGGTACGACGCAGCCGCGCGGCACGGCTCCACCGTTAACACGCCGCCCCCCCCCCCCCCCCCCCTTTCCCCCCCTGTCCCCCACCCTGCTTGCCGCCGAGCTCAGCGCATCTCTCGCTCTTCGTAGCGACGGCAGTGCGGCGGCGGCGAGGAGCATCTCGGACCCGGGCCTCCACGGCGCCCGTCTGTCCCCGCAGTCGGTCGGCTCCGGGGGAGACAGCGGCGTGGACAGCTACGGCGACCACGCGGCCGACGCGCCGGCCATCGCCATCTCTCTGTGCGGCGGTCTCCATGACAACCGGGAGATCACTAAAGGTGAGGCGCGTCGTCAGTGGCAGAAAAGGGGGGGAGGGGGATTAACACTACCAAATAACCGTGCGTGTCTCCTATGCAGAGCAGTTCCATGAGAAGATCATCTCTTACCAGCAGTTTTCGGAAAGCCCCTCCATCATCGACGACCCCAATTTAGTGGTGAAAATTGCCTCCAAGTAAGACGTCGCGCGGCGGAGAAATGACATTTTTGCAAAGACATTTAGCTGATTTTTTAAAATGCGTACATGAAATTGATTAAAAAAAAAAAAAAACGTTGTTTCTCCCTCAGATACTACAACTGGAGCTCTGCGGCCCCCCTCATGCTGGCCATGCAAGCCTTTCAGAAACCACTGCCGAAGGTGAGAAACTGATGCAAACTGATGTTTGTCGCGTTGCATCAACACCCCTCCCCTGCGACTGGAAGCGCCCCCCCCCTGCCCCCCTCCCTCCCCCTACACCTAAAGTCCGATCTGTCGACGTACAACCTAAAATGTTCTGATGTTGTGTGACAAAACATCCACTAAATCTGTTCTCCTTAAACTTTGCCCCCCCCCCCCCCCCCCCCCGCCCCCCCTCCACTTCCCCTCCCATCGGTGCGTCCGTCCATCCATTAGTCCTTTTGCCTCAGTTACATTCACTCAGCCTTAGAGTTCCTCCTCTGTTGCCTCACTGGTGTTTTGGGCTACAGCTCCGTACGTCACAGGCCGCAATCTTTCACCTCTTCCTCCCGTTTTCCCCAAATCCCAGTCGCCCCCCATAAATGCTTTTTTCAGTGTGTGTGTGTGTGTTTTTTTTATGGTGTTGTGTTGTGGTTTTTTGTTTTGTTTTTGTGGCGGTCTCTGCTCCTCTCCAGGCCGCGGTGGAGAACATCATGAAGGAGAAGATGCCCAAGAAGGGAGGCCGGTGGTGGTTCTCCTGGCGAGGCAGAAACAGCGGCAACAAATCGGTGATTTGTTTGCGCCGCGCTGATAACGCTTCTTTGTAAGAAACGAGCGGGCCAAAAGCGAACCAACGCTGTTTTCTGCTCCCGCAGGATTCCGCCTCCGACCGCGGGGCCGGCGGTTATGCCGAGCGGGACGGGCGCAAAGAGGAGTCGTCCTCCAGCGATGAAGACCACGGGGCGGCCATGCAGAGCTCTCCCACCATCCAATCAGAGCCCGGGCTCCCGCTAGGAGGCGTGTCCTACAAGAAAACGCTCCGACTCACATCGGAGCAGCTGGTGAGCGCTTGTTTTGAATTCTTCTACTTATTTTTCCTCCTTTTTACCGTTGTGTGTGTGTGTGTGTGTTATGTTATACCTCTCCTCTTCCTCGCACTCAGCTGTCTCTCCAGCTGCGGGACGGTCCTAACGACGTTGTGTTCAGTGTGACCACTCAGTACCAGGGAACCTGTCGCTGTCAGGGCACCATCTACCTCTGGAACTGGGACGACAAGATCATTATCTCCGACATTGATGGAACCATCACCAGGTGTGTGTGATGCACGTGGAGACAACACAATTTTCTTTTTACAACACAAGTTAACTCTTTTTTTTGGAGTGAAGAGGAATTTGTGTACAAATATGCATGCCTAAAAAATAGTATTGATAGATAACTTCCAGTCCTGGCTCTTTACTCACATGTCTATTTGCGGTTTGTGCGTGTTTTGTCTTCAGGTCAGACACGTTGGGTCATATCCTGCCCACGCTGGGGAAAGACTGGACCCACCAGGGCATCGCACACCTCTACCACAAAGTCAGCCTGTAAGGCGCCAAAACCAACGCATTGGCGGGGCGTGTTGTTCTCGTTGCCACGGCGATCATTATCAACGCATTCACTTTGCTCTCGCTTCGTCAGGAACGGCTACAAGTTCCTGTACTGTTCGGCGCGAGCCATCGGCATGGCCGACATGACCCGAGGCTACCTGCACTGGGTGAACGAGAGGGGCACCATGCTCCCCATCGGCCCCGTCCTGCTGAGCCCGAGCAGCCTCTTCTCAGCCCTGCACAGGTGCCTCCTCCACACGGACACACGAGAAGACGCAGGGCGCGCTGCACGTTTATCGTTGTTGTTGTGCTATGCTGACAGTTGTTGGTTACAGGGAGGTGATTGAGAAGAAACCAGAGAAGTTCAAGGTGGAGTGTCTCAACGACATCAAGAACCTGTTCCACCCGAACACGCAGCCGTTCTACGCAGCGTTCGGCAACAGGCCGACGGTACGCACGGGTGACGACACGCAGCACAACTCATTGTACACGGTCGCTCAAAGGTCATGACTGGTGTTTAGAATCCATCTCGCTCGCTCGTGTTCTTCAGGATGTTTATTCCTATAAAGAAGTAGGCGTGCCGCTGAACAGGATTTTCACAGTCAACCCCAGAGGCGAGCTGGTGCAGGAGCACGCCAAGACCAACATCTCGTCGTGAGTCCCTCGCTCAGCTCGTTGCAGGAGGACGCGTTGCGCCGCACCGCTCTTCTCACGCAGACACTCTCCTCTCCTCAGTTACGTCCGTCTGGGTGAGGTGGTGGACCACGTGTTTCCTCTGAAGATGCGAGCGTCATCCTCGGACTTCCCTTGCTCGGACACCTACAGCCACTTCACCTACTGGAGGCAGCAGCTCCCCCGGGTGGACCAACAGGGTACTACACCCCCGCGGACTCCCCGCCCCGGCAGCTGACAGCTTCTGGACGAGGGTGGTGATGGTGAAAGTGTGTGTGATAGGATTTTGTTTCTTCGTTGTGGAAGAAGATGGAGCACTTTGAGTGGAGAGCAGATGGCAAACTATAAGTAGGTTAATCTGCAGGGAATATTTACGATGCCCAAGAAGGATGCAAGAGCACTTTTATGAAAAGATTGCCTTTTGAATATCCATACGTATATGATTAAAACCATACTTTATTCAGGCAGCTTAGCACATGTATTATTTTTGAGTGAGTGTTGACATTATTTCAGTAGCTAGACTTGTAAAGCTATTTATGCAGTCTGGTGTGTGCTGTATTCCTCACGGTCGACCTATTGATTTACAATGTATACTCATGCTAAACTTTTTCAGTGAAGACTGTTACAGTTCCTCAATCAGCATGAGTTGAATGTATATATATTTAGGCTGATTTTATTTGAGAACCGCACACCTGTAAGGTATTATAGGTATATTGTAATTACACGCACATTTAATGATTGGACGTCAATGTAGTTTGTCATTTTTATAACCATGGGTTCATTATAAAGACGATTGTCAATGCATATTTATTGTTGTGGGAAAGTGCTGACGGGAAAAGAGAAAAGCAAAACATTTGGTTTCCTCTTAAACAATGCATCTTTGCTAATGTGACGTGCGTTTATTAAAGAATCTACCGTACAAAGCGGCTTTCTATTGAAATGACACGGTGTGTTTATGTTGCAGTCACAGAGGGATGCTCAGCTCTCTGAGATCTGCGGGGATTTCCATGAACGCCATCGATACTACTTTTTCGGCGGTCATCACTGTCCCAAAACCCAGCCTAGGAATGGTTTTTTTTTGAGTATCGGACACTTGAAAAGTGAGCTTTCTGTCGTACAACACCACAAATAACTTACTCAACATCTGTTGAGTAAGCGTGTAGTCAGCCGTATGACCCCTCTTTAAGTTTAGTATGCAGGACACAGAGACCACAAGGGATATATATGTATAAAACCACTTTTATTTTTATAAAAAGTAGAGATAATTTACATTTTAAAATCACAGTCCTCTAACCAGTCACACGTCGGTGCGGAACAATCCTAATTTCTGGGTTTCAATTTCGAAGTTTGATTAGTCCGTGTTCCCCTGCGTTCCGCGCGTGTGTTTTTTCCCCCCTCAATGCTGGTGGGCCTTCGGCTGTTTAGCACCCAGCATGCACCGGGTCCTCGCAGGTTAATAATTACAATTGCAACTCACAAGAATCATGCAATACGGTAAAATGGCACAACACACTAATCACTGCAAACTAAAAGAAACACACAACTCCATTCCCAAGAGGGTGACAGATGTGCATATAATTCTTTCCATGAAGCTCAAAACATATAAACTTTGCCTTTCTGTGATTATTCCCTCCACTCCTTCTCCTGACCAGTTCACTGTTATACTTATGTATGCCAAGTCAATAAAAATGCCTTAAACAGTTTTTTTTTACGTGTTTCTTAATGTTGAATTAAAACACGTTATGGATGGATGCTTTTCATTCTAACAGTATGATTGTGTATCAAATGCGGGGCAAATACCGACTCACATAGTCGACATTTCTTATGGGATAAAAAAAAACCGTTTAGACATGAATTTCTAGTTCCACAATACACCTCAATCGAACACATCAATGTCTAGGTTGTTGTTTGCATTTTGTTTAACAAAGTTGGGAACGCAATGTTTAAGGATTAGGGTTAGAAATAAAACAATGGTCTCCTCCACCCAACGAGCACTTCAGTAAAGTACAAGTACCTGGTTGTTCGTAGCGATCCAGGGTTAACGGAAAGCAAAGGGCGGCTCTTCACTCTACCAGGAGGAGTTTCCAAAATCCTGCGCAACCATTGGCCCCCGCGGGGAGCCTCCTCGCGCACTCTCACCTGCGAAACAAGGAAACGGCCACGGGGACAGGCACCTGCGCGCCCCGCGGGTTGTCGTATTTGTTCACGCAAACCATGACGAGCACGGTAAGAGAGCCGTCAGCCTTCGTGCGGAACCCCGTTCCCCGGGTCGACACCTTATACTCGAGTAATGTTGCCTAAAAGGTGGCTGCCAGCCGACATTAGTGGATCATCGAATAAAACAAACAGAGCAGGACAGATAAGGACTGTCAGTTGGTTGGATAAACAACCTACACGGACTTGGTGTTTCTAGAGCTCTTTTAAACAAATGGACATAATTATAATATATAGTTTGATTAAAAAATGTGTGTTTAAACGCTGAAAGATTAAAGCTGGAAGCTGCTGAAATTAATTTAAAAAGAAATGCTGACAATACAGAAATGACAAAAGCTGAGATGAGTTTTAGAAAATATATTCTTTGTAGTAATATTAGTAGTAAAAAAAAAAAAAGCTCCCACTTCCCCTAATGTTACTTTAATTTGCTCATTTGTATCCCATATTCTACATCCAGGACATCCAATGGCAGATCAGCTGTGTCTGTTCAAGGTGTCAAACATTACCGTAAAAACATTTAACACGCCAATGACGTCCTCCTCTTTTAAGCATTCGGGCAGAGTGAAAAATGAGGAGGAGTTTGTGGACGTGTTGGAGGAGCTGATGCTCAGCGGTGATCTTGGCCATGCCTTCAGGACCTTCAGCCCCAGCCCTTACGAGGGAGGTCCGCCCTGCTCCGCCGCCGACCTCCCCAAAGGCGTGCTGGAGTCTCAGTATCTCCGCTACGTGGTCCAGGAGGTGGGACGGTGTCATTTGAAAAGATGCAGCAGAGAGGTTTTACAGTATTGTTTCGTGCGTATGGAGTCAGTCCCTCCGTCTGCTTTTCCGCCATCAGATCGCCACGGAGAAAGGGTTATCGCTGGAGGAGGTGAGAGAGGAGGCCTCTGTGATTTTGGAGGAAATGTCTCAGAAGCTGCAGTTGGGGTTCATCAGGCTGATGGCCTACATACTCTCCAAGGTGTTGAAGAGAATCCTCACCAGCATCTATGTCAACACGGAAGGACTCAACGCGGTCAGGAACAAACCCGTCCAGTGTTCACAACAACAGCACATCACACAAATGCACCATTAGAAGGATAGTGAGACGATGGTCAATCCTGAGATGTAAATAAAGAGGCAATATGAAGCTCCCAAAACTCCCAACATTTTCAGAATAAATTTGTAACCTGCTCCTCTCTCCTTGTGGCCCTTTATCCGTGCCTCGGGTTCAAATAAAAACCGTCAGAGACCTCATCAACATTCTCCAAATTATCCAATGATATTGAAACCATTTTACATAACTCATAAGCTAAGTTGTCTGTACTTCAATGTGCGACATGGTGATGTTGCTCTTTATTGAGCCTAACATGCATGTGATGTCTTGTGAAAACGACCAATCGATAACTTATTCTGAGAAACTGCTGCTCGTACACAATTAGATTTCTCACTTTTCTGTCCCGTGCAGCTCAAACAAGCCATTCAGGAGGGTCCTGTGATCCTGCTGCCCAATCACAGGAGCTATTTGGACTTCCTGGTTATCTCCTACGTCATGTTCACCTACGACATCCCAGTGCCTGTTATTGCTGCAGGAATGGGCAAGTATCTTTTTGGAGGAAAACAACAAAATATGCTTGAAATAAACATTCAAATGATACTCACTTTATCTCTCCTTCATTCACGTCTCTGTTGTTCTCCATGTAAAGATATTTCAAAGATGAGGGTGGTCGCACCGATAGTCAGTCGCTCGGGAGCTTTCTTTATCCGACGTACCATCGGCTCAGAAAAACTGTACTGGGCGGTGCTGTCAGAATACGTCAAAACCATTGTCAAAGTAAGGCATAAAACCACACTAGACTCCAAACTGTTTGTTTGAGTGTTCCTCAATCTACTCGCTGCTGTATTCGTCTGTAAAGAGTGCGTCCGACCATGTGTGTCCTCTAGAAAGGATTCGCACCTTTGGAGTTTTATGTGGAAGGCCAGCGAAGTCGCACGCTGAAGTCCCTGATGCCAAAGCTTGGTGAGTGTCAGGTCAGCGCTTTGTGTGCGTTCGAGAGGGCCACATTATATTAAGCTTCATGCATCGCGTGTCTGCAGGTATGATGCACATGGTGCTGGAGCCCTTCTTTAAAGGTGAGGTGTTTGACATCAAATTGGTCCCCATCAGCCTGAGCTATGACCGGGTGCTGGAGGAGTCGCTGCTCTTTACATCCTTTTCACAGAGATCTTCCGCAGAAGCCCAGTGGAGAGGTTCAGGCCTGTGTGAGCTGGCTGGCTCATCTGATGGTCCGAATCCAGGAGGAGGGCACCCTGATCAGCCCTTGGTCTCTGATGGCCTGCCTGTTGCTGCAGGCTCCAGTGTCAAGAGAGGACGGCCTGCCGTGGCATCAACTGGCAGAAAAAACCCTGTGGCTCCGGAAGCTGGTGCTGGACTTCGGGGGCCACTTGAACTGGCCAGGTGGGTGTAAAGCAGGGGTCCAAAACTCCGGCCCGCCGGGGCGTCCGGTGCAGCCCGCGAAAGAGGACAGCCGACTTTGGTGTACCGTCAGCGGCAGTCCCGCACCACCCCCTGTCGACCACACCGTCAGCGGACTGTCAGCGCGACCCCACCCGTCGATCACACCTTGAACAATGATAATAACACTGTTTTCTTTAGGAAAAGTCCCGGACCAGGATGTGATGTCATCCTCCGCAGCTCTTCATCACTCCCTGGTTCGCCTTCAAGCGGGCCGGGTGTATCTGGTGCAGGAGGAAGAGGCCGAGAGGGGAGATCCGAGCCGCCCGAAGGAGGACGTGATCAAGGCGGCCGTGCCTATGCTGATGCTGTCTTCTTACAGAAATCAGTGCCTTCATGTTTTTGTGCGCCCCGCCCTGCTCGCAGTAGCCATGCACGTCACAAAGAGCGTGCAGAGAGGTGAGGCGAGACGCGAGGAGTTTCTCAAGTAACACACCGTGAAATTTGATAACACGTCTTCCCCTCGTGCCTCCTTCTGATCCAGACGAGCTCTTCGCCTTCTTTTGCTTCCTACGGGAAGTCTTCGGCAATGAATTCATCTCCATCCCAGGGGAGTCGTCTCAGGTAAAAACCTTCCCTCAGCATCTCTGGACAACGATCGCAAGGAGGACTTTATTAAATCCTGGTGATAATATATGTAGCACAAACATGCTCATAAAAAAGGAAGAAATACTATCCACTGTCAGTAATACTTTTTCAGATTGCGTATTGTTACCGTGTCTTTATTTGCAAAAGTTTTGCGTGTAAAAAAAATATTGTTGTTGATGTTGTGTGCATCTGCTTGTTTTCCTTTTTTTACATTGATCAGGACTTTGAGGAGGCCTGTGTCCTCCTGAGGAAATGTGGAGCAGTCTACACCAGTGAACAGGAAGTGGCGGTGTCAGACGCAGGGCTGGAGGTTCTATTCTTCCTGCAGGACCTTCTAAAACCCTTCATAGACTCTTATCAGGTACTGAGACTTTTTCCCCTCCCTTGACTGAGAAGACCTACAATCCACATGATGCGGACATGGCTGTAGCTACCACTGGGGTCATGACCGCTGCTTTGGTTCTGGGATTTAGGAGATGTTTGGCAACCCAAAAATAAATAAATTAATGTTGGATTGGATATACCTGGTACATTCAAGCGCGTAGTGGAGGAGGCTGTAGTCCAAAAGATTTTCAACTTTCACCCTCTGCGGAGCTTCTCTCACATTCCTGTGGAGGTAGGGGACGTCGAACCAGGGTGGTGTATGTTCAAAACCTCCATTTGGTGAAACTGCAGCAGTTGTGGCCTGAGGATCTTGGGTGCATCAAGGGGCGGCAACCCTCAAACTCCGTGGAGGACACCACTGGGGAAGCCTTCTGACTGACGAAGGAGGCCTTCCGGGTTATGACATCCGGTGGGACTCCAGAGGCAGTTGCAGTGTAACAACGGGCTTGAAGGGCGGAAGCCTCTGCCGTGAAGGAGGCAAAGCAGCGAGTGTGGGAGGCTTTTGGGGTAGCTATGGAGAAGGACTTTCGATCGGCACCAAAGGGCTTCTGGAAGACCAACCGGCACCTCATAAGGGGGAAACGGGGAACCATCCCAGCTGTGTAGAGCGAGGATGGGACCCTGTTGACCGCAAGTGAGGATGTTATCGAATGGTGCAAGGTGCACCTTGAGGAACTCCTGAATGCACATTGAGTGCTCCTGAACCACTAAGCCCTCTTGAGTAGAGGCAGTGCTGGAGGGAATGGAGGGATCATCGTGAATTTTCTTGATGGAAGTCACTGACGTAGTCAAACAACCTTGGAAACAGCGGCAAAGCACGGGGGATTGATGAGATCCGTCTGGAGCTGGTGAAAGCAATGGAGTGTTGGGGGGCTGTTTTGACACGCCTCTTCAACATTGCATGGAAGTCTGAGACAGTGACAAAAGAGTGGCAGACCAGGGTGGTGGTACCTCTCTTCAAAAAGGGCGACCAGAGAGTGTGTGCCAATTACAGGGGTCTCACACAACTCAGCTATACAATCCCTGTACGCCCAAAGCGAGAGCTGTGTTCAGGTGCTCGGCAGTAAGTCGGAGGCATTTCCGCTGGGGGTTGGCCTTTGCCAGGGCTACGCCTTATCACCAATCCTGTTTGTCTTTTTCATGGACAGGATATCAAGGCGTAGTCAAGGGGAGGCGGGTCTACAGTTTGGGGGGCTGCTGATCTACTGCTTTTTGCAGATGATGTGGCATCTTCTGACTATGACCTCCAACTCTCACTTGAGCGGTTCGCAGCCGACTGTGAAGCGGTTGGGCTGAGGATCAGCACCTCTAAATCTGAAGCCATGGTTTTCAACTGATGGATTGCCTACGCCGGGTAGGGAATGTGTCCTTACCCCAAGTGAAGGAGTTCAAGTACCTCAGGGTCTTGTTTGCAAGTAAGGGGAAGATGGAGTATGAGTTTGGCCATTTTACCGCACCGTTGTAACGAAACGAGAGATGAGCCGGGAGGCAAAGCTCTCGATCTAACGGTCAATCTTTGTTCCTACCCTCACCTATGGTCGTGAAAGATGGGTCATGATCGAAAGAGCTAGGTCACGGGTACAAGCGGCCGAAATGGGTTTCAGCCATGATGAGCTTCAGTAGAGCCGGTGCTTCTTTGCGTTGAAAGGAGCCAGTTGAGGTGGTTTTGGCATCTGGTAAGGATACCCCTGGCCGGCTCCCTAGGGAAGTGTTCCACAAAGTTACTACACACACTTACAAATGCAATTGCATTATTGGCTTTAAATAATAAAAATAGGTGGTTAATGTACTTCTGTTTGATTGGGTGTGTTTTTCATGTCTAGGTGATGTTCGGGTACCTCTGTAAAGACGGCGTTCACGTGATCTCAGAGAAACAGTTCTTACCTTCTGTGACAAACGTTGCTACAGAGCTCATCCTCTCAGGTGAAACACAGTGACCTCTGGCCCCTATAATCCCCAGCTGTTGAACCCCTATCAGCAAAGTGTCAGCAACCATGATGGGTGTGTTTCAGGTGAGCTAAACACCTATGAAGTCCTTTCGTCCAACATGCAGAAGAATGTGTTCGCTGCCCTGCGCAGGCTGGACACCTTGACGAAGTTGAAGGCGTGAGTAACGACGTTAGCCTTTTTGAGCTAATTTTCTGTGGTAGTTGAGAAGTTTGTCTTTGTTTCTGGTGATGAAGTTATCTGTTCAATTTCTCATCACAGGTCTGAGCTGAATGAATACAGAGTGAACAAAGCAGCTGTCGGACAAATCAGTGACATACTCTGTGAGTCAGATGATTTAGTGATCAAGATGAACATTGTTACCTTGTTAACCTCACTGCCTTTTGGAAAACGTCTACTGTACTTATTTCCTTCTTAAGATTTGGTTTATGCCTTTGTTTACCACACCAACCCGAAGACAGCCTTATGGATTTTTTTTTCTTCTCCTCTCTCACGCTAGGTGGTAAAATCCCTCTTCAGATCCTCCAGACTACACCTGACGCAAAACTTTAGTGTGTCCTTTTCATTCTGTCCCAAAGATAAAACCACAAGGTAAAACCACAACGCCCCGTGCCCCCGACTCCTTGTATGTCTAACACACTTTGGCAATACATGTTCCTGATTTCTGATTCCTAAACCCCATGGGGGAATTGTTCTCACCATGTAGATGGAAAGTATATGAACACCAGCCACATAGACACTTGCTACCATGGATGCAGCATTTGACATCACAGCAGGGGCTGCATAAGACAGTGAAAGATTCTTTCCACGCTGCATTGCAAGAGAAGATATTTGTTGTGATGTGGATGACAATCTGTGGCAGACAGGAACGTCAGGAGGTGTAGGAGGACTGCACTGTTTACAGCTTTCCTTAAAAAGATTATCCTATGTTCACATTTTTTCTGTTTTATGCAGTGCTGCCTTTTCCTTTTTAGTATCGCAATGGCATGACTGTCAACAAATTACAGTACAAACAGTGAAAGCGTAAATGGGAATCTCATTCGTACACAATGACATAAGGACTTGTCATTCTGATGTCACTGACATGTTCATTGACATTTTGAGAGATTAACTAAGAAGAAACTGGCTTTTTCAGGTAATTGTTTTACTATTTGTACAAATTGTTTTAAAAAAATGCACGTACCGTTTTGCAAACGTTGAGGTTGATTCGAAAAATGTACCAAAGCAAATAGAAACTAAGATTCTGAACTATAATTGTATTTTCATTTTAAAGATTTATTTTGACCAAGTTTCTGCAGAGTCTATTATTTCCACAATACATCTCAATCTAATACATCAATGTCTAGGTACTTATTTGTTACGTTTTGTTTTAATAGAGTTGGGATATTGATAGGGCCCGCAGGGTGGAAAGCTATGCTTTGATTTATTAAAGTGGTGTTGGTCAATCCTGTTGAAGTTGCTGAGATGTTACAGAACTTAAGGAATGTCATTACAAAGACAATAGGAAGAAACCCTAAGGGGTGAAGAGTCAACCCCCGCTGAACCTTCTGTGTGACCGCCTGATCAATCACTAACCTAACAGATGGGATTCAGGATACAGGTCAGTATCTCTGAAATCTCTTTGTTTAGACAGGATGCGACTTGTCTGTGGTTTTGTTCTCGCCTCTCTAATGGTAACAGAAAATACCTGACAGATATCAATGTTTAATTAATAATTAGGGTTGGAAATAAAATAACGCTCCCATTCTCCTCCAACACAATGAGGCATCAGTATTTCAGTAAAGTACAAGTACCTGGTTTTTACTGTAAAATACAGTACGGACAGACAGACTGAATGATGGATCGATACATAAATAGATGGATATATAGATGGATAAATGGATAGTACACGCCTTCCCCTGTCCACATCGTGCACAATAACGTGGTGCTACTGAAAAGCAAAGGGCGGCCCTTCACTCTACCGGGAGGAGCTTCCAAAAGCCTGCGCCTCCATTGGCCCCGCGCGGCCTCTGCTCTCCCCGCGGGGAGCCTCCGGAGGGGCTCTCGCATGCGGAGAATCAAAAGTCGAGGAGGACAGACACCTGCGCGGGTCGTTGTATTTGTTCCCGCAAACCATGACGAGCACGGTAAGAGAGCCGTCAGCCGTCCCGCAGAACCCCGACCCTCGTGCCACTCATCTTAAAGGGTGCGGATGCTGACGTCGGGTTGTGCGCCCCGCGGCGCGGCGGTTGCGACCCGCTTGAACTTGTGTGCACGGGAATACAGTTTTATTGCATAAAAGGTGGATGCCAGGCGACATTAGTGCTTCGTCGAATAAAACAAATAGGGCAAATAAGTCAGTTCGTGGCTAAGACGGAGTTTTTATTTCAAGAGCTCCTTCAAACATTGAGATACTGTTGATACTATATATTTATTTTTCAGATTGTGCACCTTGAAACGTGTGTTCGCTGTAATTGCTATAGTTAAATAACAATCTTGTGTGTTAGGAATTGTGCTGTTTAGAATGTTTATTCTATATTCTATTTGTGTATTCTTAAAAATGTTAATATTGTTATCTGCTCTTGTTACATTATATATATATATCTGATTGTATATATTTTTGGCAGATATAGTGTATATTAATGTAAGTTCTGATAACTTATACTGACATTTTGTGCACAATTGTGCACCTTAAAATGTGTGTTTCCTGTTGTAATTGCAATAGTTAAGTAACTGTATTCTCTTAAGTGTGTTTTTCTAACGGTATAATGAAGGATTTGTATAATTGAGAAATGTAATTTTCCCTCACTTAAGTTTTTTGTTAAATTTTACTACAGAATTTTGTGGAGGTTTTTTTTGAAGGGGGAGGAGGGAAGGGGCGCTCAAAGGGGGTCGCGCCCTGGGTGTAATTCAATGTAGAACCGCTCCTGTAATTCAACATTTTGTCTTTCCCATTTTGTCTGTGTTTCTGTTTTCGTTTCCAAAGCAACCAGTAACTTCCCCTAATGTGTCTTTCATTTCACATCTAGAACACCCAATGGCAGATGTCTGTTCCTATTAAAGGTGTCAAACATAACTGTAAAAACATTTAACACGCCAATGACGTCCTCCTCTTTTAAGCATTCGGGCAGAGTGAAAAATGAGGAGGAGTTTGTGGACGTGTTGGAGGAGCTGATGCTCAGCGGTGATCTTGGCCATGCCTTCAGGACCTTCAGCCCCAGCCCTTACGAGGGAGGTCCGCCCTGCTCCGCCGCCGACCTCCCCAAAGCCGTGCTGGAGTCCCAGTATCTCCGCTACGTGGTCCAGGAGGTGGGACGGTGTCATTTGAAAAGATGCAGCAGAGAGGTTTTACAGTATTGTTTCGTGCGTATGGAGTCAGTCCCTCCGTCTGCTTTTCCGCCATCAGATCGCCACAGAGAAAGGGTTATCGCTGGAGGAGGTGAGAGAGGAGGCCTCTGTGATTTTGGAGGAAATGTCTCTGAAGCTGCAGATGGGGTTCATCAGGCTAGTAGCCTACATACTCTCCAAGGTGTTGAAGAGAATCCTCACCAGCATCTATGTCAACACGGAAGGACTCAACGCGGTCAGGAACAAACCCGTCCAGTGTTTACAACTACAGCACATCACACAAATGCACCATTAGAAGGATAGTGAGACGATGGTCAACCAAAGAGGCGATATGAAGGGCTAAGATGGCCAAAACTTCCCAGAATAACTTTGTACCCTGTACGTCTCTCCTTGTGGCCCTTTATCCGCAGCTCTGGCTCAAATAAAAACAGCCAACCACCTCAGAGACCTCATCAACATTCTCCAAATCATCTAAATGTCCAGCCATAATATTGAAACCATTTGACATAACTCATAAGCTGACTTGTCCGTACTCCTTCAACACAACCAACCCCGGCAACAAAGCGGCATTTGCCTCATGAGATTTCAGGAAGAGACTTTAAACGAGACTCCTCTTTAGCGTGTCGGCAGCGAAACAAGCACTTTTATTCAACGACAATTTTGAATAGCAAGTAAATGTTTATTACGCTCCCCTTTAAATACTGAGCCAGTTCCAAAAGTGTTTCCCCAATAGTGAAAGAGTCACAAAAACATGGAAGAAATACCGAAGAGTTACTTTGTAGTTAGTCTTGATGTTTACAATCATCTCATGGGTCAAATGACTCTTCTTCAAGAACAGAAGCTGATCTTATCAATAAAATTCTGGTCGTGTTTAAAGGTATTTCAACGTACGAAATGGTGACAATGATTTTTATTGAGACTAACATTCATGTGATCGATAACTTATTCTGAGAAACTGCTGCTCGTACACAATTAGATTTCACACTGTTCTGCCCCGTGCAGCTCAGACAAGCCATTCAGGAGGATCCTGTGATCCTGCTGCCCAATCACAGGAGCTATTTGGACTTCCTGGTTATCTCCTACGTCATGTTCACCTACGACATCCCAGTGCCTGTTATTGCTGCAGGAATGGGCAAGTATCTTTTTGGAGGAAAACAACAAAATATGCTTGAAATAAACATTCAAATGATACTCACTTTATCTCTCCTTCATTCACGTCTCTGTTGTTCTCCATGTAAAGATATTTCAAAGATGAGGGTGGTCGGAGAGATACTCAGTCGCTCGGGAGGCGTCTTTATCCGACGTACCATCGGCTCAGACAAACTGTACTGGGCGGTGCTGTCAGAATACGTCAAAACCATTGTCAAAGTAAGGCATAAAACCACACTAGACTCCAAACTGTTTGGTTGAGTGTTCCTCAATCTACTCGCTGCTGTATTCGTCTGTAAAGAGTGCGTCCGACCATGTGTGTCCTCTAGAAAGGATTCGCACCCTTGGAGTTTTATGTGGAAGGCCAGCGAAGTCGCACGCTGAAGTCCCTGATGCCAAAGCTTGGTGAGTGTCAGGTCAGCGCTTTGTGTGCGTTCGAGAGGGCCACATTATATTGAGCTTCATGCATCGCGTGTCTGCAGGTATGATGCACATGGTGCTGGAGCCCTTCTTTAAAGGTGAGGTGTTTGACATCAAATTGGTCCCCATCAGCCTGAGCTATGACCGGGTGCTGGAGGAGTCGCTGCTCGCCCAGGAGTTACTGGGTATCCCTAAACTCAAAGAAAGCACCATGGTACTACTAAACATAATTATTTTGTCTCTAACCTCAGTATTAGCGCAGGCCAGAGGGTTTGTGCATGAATAAAGCTGATCACACTTTCTCCGCAGGGTCTGCTGATGGCTGGACAAAAAGTGCTCCAGGAAGATTACGGCAGCATGCATGTGAACTTTGGCCGTCCCATGTCAGTCCGACATTTGTGTCAGGGCAAGATAAACCGCGGCCAGTACAACCTCATACCCAGGTGCAAAGTGCTCCCTTATAGTTTGAATATGATTCAGTCTAAAACTATATTATCTACAACTTCGTCTTTAAGTGATTATAAACCCTCCAAATTCCTTCTTTCTCTTTACATCCTTTTCACAGAGATCTTCCTCAGAAGCCCAGTGGAGAGGTTCAGGCCTGTGTGAGCTGGCTGGCTCATCTGATGGTCCGAATCCAGGAGGAGGGCACCCTGATCAGCCCTTGGTCTCTGATGGCCTGCCTGTTGCTGCAGGCTCCAGTGTCAAGAGAGGACGGCCTGCCGTGGCATCAACTGGCAGAAAAAACCCTGTGGCTCCGGAAGCTGGTGCTGGACTTCGGGGGCCACTTGAACTGGCCAGGTGGGCCGTTGGGGTCGTCATTGTTTTTCAGGCCATGGTCTCCCAAACTGATGGCGAGATAGAGCAGGGACCCCCCCGCCCCATACTATATAAATTGCAAAAAATGTGTGCTTATATTATTCTGGGACTAGTGCCATGTATAAACATAGCTACCCTGTTATTGTGCATTCAATACTAAGCTATTCAAACAATACACAGGTTCATATATTCATTAACATTTTTATTTGTAACAAGGTACAGGATGGCCGCGTGTGTATTGCGGACTGAAAGATAACGTCTTTTCCATCAATTTATCCGTTTGCTACAGTATGCTGGATTCATGTTAATGTTTATTTAAAGACAATTAATATAATTCTAATTCTGAAGACATTACATTTGTGGGGAAGAAATTGGTTGGATTTTTTTTTTTTATTGAAGAAATATTTTACAAATTTGCGACCCCCCCCCCCTCCCACTCCGAGGAACCCCTGTTGAAGACCTCTGGCATAGAGGATAGATTTTCTTTTTCAGTGGGCCTTTTTTAGAGGTTTATTATCACCTCCCTTGATTGACCAGTAGGTGGCGTTTCGCACAGTGCATGACAGGTGAGCCGGATAGAGTTAATGCAGACAAGTAAGTAAGTTGGAAGTGTGGGCGTCTTTCTTCGAGAAAGCTCCTTCAACCCGGTCTGAGGTAGATTAGATGGATGCGAGTTGGCACAAGCGTTCAGATTCACTTAGGACATCTTCCGAGGATTAACGAGCTTTAAGTAACTTATCCTAAGAGGACCACGCTGAACGGCCTCACTTTACGGACGCATGCAGGCGCCTAAACACAAGTGTACGAATGCATTTTTAAGAGACACAACCCTCTGTAACTAAAAACCACACCGTGAACGATGGTAATGTGGAAAAACACTGTCTTCTCCAGGAAGTGTCCCGGACCAGGATGTGATGTCATCCTCCGCAGCTCTTCATCACTCCCTGGTTCGCCTTCAAGCGGGCCGGGTGTATCTGGTGCAGGAGGAAGAGGCCGAGAGGGGAGATCCGAGCCGCCCGAAGGAGGACGTGATCAAGGCGGCCGTGCCTATGCTGATGCTGTCTTCTTACAGAAATCAGTGCCTTCATGTTTTTGTGCGCCCCGCCCTGCTCGCAGTAGCCATGCACGTCACAAAGAGCGTGCAGAGAGGTGAGGCGAGACGCGAGGAGTTTCTCAAGTAACACACCGTGAAATTTGATAACACGTCTTCCCCTCGTGCCTCCTTCTGATCCAGACGAGCTCTTCGCCTTCTTTTGCTTCCTACGGGAAGTCTTCGGCAATGAATTCATCTCCATCCCAGGGGAGTCGTCTCAGGTAAAAACCTTCCCTCAGCATCTCTGGACAACGATCGCAAGGAGGACTTTATTAAATCCTGGTGATAATATATGTAGCGCAAACATGATCACAAAAAAGGAAGAAATACTATCCACTGTCAGTAACACTTTTTCAGATTGCGTATTGTTACCGTGTCTTTATTTGCAAAAGTTTTATTGTTGTTGATGTTGTGTGCATCTGCTTGTTTTCCTTGTTTTCCATTGATCAGGACTTTGAGGAGGCCTGTTTCCTCCTGAGGAAATGTGGAGCAGTCTACACCAGCGAACAGGAAGTGGCGGTGTCAGACGCAGGGCTGGAGGTTCTCTTCTTCCTGCAGGACCTTCTAAAACCCTTCATAGACTCTTATCAGGTACTGAGACTTTTGCTCCTCCCCTGACTGAGAAAGATGCGGATATGGCTGTAGCTACCTCTGGGGTCATGACCTCTGCTTTGGTTCTGGGATTTGGGGCATGTTTGGTAACCCAAAAATGAATAAATTAATGTAAATAAGATAAGAGATTATATATTTGTTTCCTTCCCTGTGCTGTTTTATGGTAAAAAAAAATACATTGATATATCTTAAATCTACTTTTGAATATGATGAGAATGCGAGGTAATTCCATAATGTTCTAGATGCTGACTTTACTATTTTACACTCCAGGTGATGTTCGGGTACCTCTGTAAAGACGGCGTTCACGTGATCTCAGAGAAACAGTTCTTACCTTCTGTGACAAACGTTGCTACAGAGCTCATCCTCTCAGGTGAAACACAGTGACCTCTGGCCCCTATAATCCCCAGCTGTTGAACCCCTATCAGCAAAGTGTCAGCAACCATGATGGGTGTGTTTCAGGTGAGCTAAACACCTATGAAGTCCTTTCGTCCAACATGCAGAAGAATGTGTTCGCTGCCCTGCGCAGGCTGGACACCTTGACGAAGTTGAAGGCGTGAGTAACGACGTTAGCCTTTTTGAGCTAATTTTCTGTGGTAGTTGAGAAGTTTGTCTTTGTTTCTGGTGATGAAGTTATCTGTTCAATTTCTCATCACAGGTCTGAGCTGAATGAATACAGAGTGAACAAAGCAGCTGTCGGACAAATCAGTGACATACTCTGTGAGTCAGATGATTTAGTGATCAAGATGAACATTGTTACCTTGTTAACCTCACTGCCTTTTGGAAAACGTCTACTGTACTTACCTCCTTCTTAAGATTTGGTTTATGCCTTTGTTTGCCACACCAACCTTTCTTTTCCTCTCTCACACTAGGTGGTAAAATCCCTCCTCAGATCCTCCAGACTACACCTGACGCAAAACTTTAGCCGCCGTTGGAACAAATCCATCTTCAGTGTGAGCTTACCCTCCGGTTTACCGCTACTTGACCCTTCACACTGCTCCTTCCCTTCCCGCTGCACTTTCCCTCTGCCTCCTGGATACCACCACTCGGCCTTAATCTGCCAGCGTTTCACTTGAACGTTTGCTACCTCCCCCACTCTGTGTCCTCTTCTTTCTGTCCTGAAGGTAAAAACCACAAGACCCGACCCGCGACGTTACTGCAGAACTCAGTGGATGTTTGTAATCAGTCAGATGATGAAGAAAGACCCACAGTATTACTGATGCCCTGGCGATGCCTGACTATTAACATTCGGCTTCACCAAATATATAGAAATAAGACGTTTGTTTAAGACATTTATTTTAACTTTGTTACACCTCAATAAATGTAAAACCAATGTAACAAAATGCATCGTAGGTTCTTGTTTTCCACAATTACTTATAAATTCTGTTCCCTCACCAGTGGACGAAGCCCAGAGGTCAAAGTTCAACTTCCTGTCTCCTCTGAAAAACCTCAGCAATTAGAAGAAGGCCTCTTATGTGCCAATTTTTCAGTACATTGTTTTCGGCCTTAATTGAGGGAAATTATCTATACACGGGAGGGACGTCGACCTTGATGCGTAAAGCGCTGACAGGGTCTTGACAAAACACCGAGATGTATTCCAACACCCTAGAATTTAGCTTTTTCTCGCCCTCTTTTGCCCTGTGACGCTCCTTGTCCCATCGATCCTTCTCGCCGTTCATCTGGGAGAACAGGTTGACCTGGATGGTGCGCAGCGTGGCCGCCAGCACGTAGAAGCCGCCCTGCAGCATGTGGCAGAAGGCGGCGCCCACGCTCAGCGCGGCGCCCATCAGGTTGGGCACCGTCTCGCACACCACGCACACGCCCTCCAGGAAGTGCAGCGTGCTCTTCTTGGCCGTCGGCTGCGCCTGGTGCGCGGAGCCGGAGCCGCCGCCGCCGTGCGCCGCGGGGTCCTGCTGCGCGTGGTGGAGCAGGTGGCGCGCGCAGTCGGCGAAGTGGGTGACGGCGCGGCGCAGCGGCAGCAGGGCCAGGTACAGGTGGCATGCCGCTTTGGTCAGCGCGTGGAAGAGCAGCCGCAGCTCAAGCACGGCGTTTCCTGGGGACAACAGGGCGACGGGATCAGCTCTAATTTAACACCCCGGCTAATGTCAGCAACCATTACAAACAGCGTCTGCCACTGGATTAACAGCGTGCGCCGGGTAAATGGGTCGGCGGGCATCGCTTAAGCACGCGAAGAAAGTATCACAGTCCTCGACAGGTTACATCTACATGCCAATAAAGGAGGGACATTATTTTAACTCTTGAAATGTCTCATCCAAACCAATAGTTTAATTAAGAACATTCACATTTTGTGACTCAAAGTGACGGATTAATACCACAGCAGCACTGCTCCACTAGCTGCAACGTTTATTATAGTTATAACTCAATCTGGGTCAACTTTAAATACTGTCCTGACTTCCTGAAGCTGTCTGATGCTACCTAACCAACGAGCAATTCATAGTAAAACTCTGAGGTATAAGATTATTATTTTTACCAAGCGAAATTATAACTGGGTAACCTGCTGATATGAAATTTGAGCGATAAATAAAATGTCTTATACTGTAAATATATGACAGCTGTTTACCCCATAAGGTTCTACCGGTCGGACAGCGTTTCTGATGATAGACTTCCAAATCTCCTTTTTTTTTTTTTTTTTACAAAAGCTTCTCTTACCGTCTATAAAGCAGAAAATCCAGAGCAGGGTAATAATCGCTGCCAAGTAAGTGAACCAATCCATCTGGTCTCCCCCCCGTGTCCCGGACACCGTTACGAAAACAAGAAAAGCGGCGAAGTGCCCGAGTTATGCTGTGGCCAAGCCCTGCCCTGCCCTGCAGCCTGCAGCCTGCCCTTTGCGCGGCTAATACCCGGACATTAAGTAGGCCTATAGACTCCATCCCCGCAGATGTCGGACACTTCGCAGGTTCACCTGAGGAGTCCGCCGGGGTATTACGACCCTTGAATATGCTGCAACGTCTGCACGTCTGTGCTTCAGTAAAGTGCCAAATAGTTGCCATCAGTGATTTATTGGTTTATTTAAAACAAGGATAGCATTTTATTTGAGGAACGTGCATAATGCATACTCTGCTCGGCTCTGTTGCAATTTTTTTTAACGAAATGATTTTTCCTCTCTCCTGTTCTCTTTGAATGCAAACCAGAGCAGAGATTAATTTTACACTTTTCAACTCCAACTTAGTCTAGACACCCGAGTGAGCTGTCACCTTGTCAATTAGAAAAAATCATTTCCAAACCATAGTGTTGGGTGTTAGGCTACACGGGATTATATTTTATTTGAAATTTTGCACATTTAAGAACATTTTGAAATTGTGTTTTAATTTCATTTCAAGAAACCGAGGCATATATAACATATATGTTATGTATTCCCATGTGTATTACAGAGGTGACAGAGTGTGAAATATGTATAAATACTCCAGAGCCTGCTTTGGCCATAGGCAACACATTTGCAGAAATATAAACACACAATGGATGTATAAGACATACCCAGCACACACCCAAACAATACATCTCTACATATCGAAGCTCTTTCTGTATCAGACCACGTGTCACTAGTGAAACGTAAATAGTCAAACGATAAAGTCGATTTATTTACTAAAGAATAAAACCGTTTGGATCCCGCAACTTCAACGTGAGCGCCCACGCGCGTCTTTGCGCGCTCGTGGGCCGGCGTCATGGCAACAGAAAAGCTTCCCTCTCTCCAAGTCACCGCCTGCGTTGAAGCTGCAGTCCGAGTGGGGGAACCAGAGGTTTCGTGTGACGTTGGCTGTCGTTCGTTTTTTTTTTTTGTTTTTGCCGTTTTCTCCACACGAACATATCGGACCCAAACGTTCCCAAGTGGACGCAGGTAAGCCACCCCAGCGTTACCATGGCGACAAGGGCAGAACATTACGAGGCACATGTCCTTCACTGCCTGAGCGGGGCGATGCGGCTGCTTAACATTTACACACTCGGGTTGGCTCTTTTTATTCCTTTTAGGATTTAGGGACGCGCCCCATGAACAACAACACAGCGCGGGGTGTGATCACCTTGCACACACCTTTTCCTGTCAGCAGGTGGAAATCACAGGTAAATAAATACAAAATAAATAAGCATTTGCCGGCTAAAATGGAGCTAATTGGAGTAGGCTGCCTTGACATCCAGAATAAAGTTACACTGGTGTTCTTTCAAAAAAGAAAAGTGCACCAAAATGCACCTAATCATGTAAAAAAAAAAACAACAACAACAACCCAAAGTGCACGCGAGCATGCGCGTCCTGTGTGTTTGTGTAACGGTGAGATGCAGCTCAGGTTTCCTGCTACTGAAAAGAGTCTGGTCTGTCTGACTCTTTTCAGCAGTGCAGGGCGGAGGCCAAGGAGGCGACGTGCCCGTCTGCTCCGCAGAGGAAGAGGAGCCCTGCTGAAGGTGGAAGAGCCAGGAAAAGGGACGAGGCCCCGGGAGCCAAGCAGGAGCGGCTCCACCGCGCCTCCCTCAGACGACTGAAGGTATCGCCCTCAACCGAGCGAATAGCTTATCAAGAAGACAGGTGGATGATCTTGTGTTACTGTTTAGGCCGAGATGGAGGCCGAAAGTCAACAGGCGAGGGCAATAACCCAGCCGCTACTGGACACAGAAAAGGGTCTAGTGAAGGTAAGAAGCACGGACAACTCTCAGTTAAAAAAAAAAAGCTTTATTGTTTCGCGTGGTTTTTAAACGTTTGGAATGTGGCTCCTTCGAGGACCTGGAGAGGTTTCTGAGCCAACACCGTCTCACAGAGCTGAGGAGGAGGGAGCTGATGCACAAGCGCTGGGCCGAGCGCGTGTGGCTCCCCCTGCAGAGGGGAGTGGAGGAGCGCGCGTCCAGCCGCGGCCCCGCGGCGCTCAAGAGCCGCCAGAGCTCCTACAGCCAGTACCTCCATCACTGCAACACCAAGGTGAGGCCAATCTCGCCCAGCCGGGGCTGCTCGTGTACTTGCTCTGGGATGGAAGCAGCTTCTCGCGTGCAGCCGGTGCGTAAAATCCCACCGGTGACGTGTGATTGTCTCTAATTTCATCTCCCAGGGGTTCGTGTTTCTAGACGCCTGCGATCTGAGGGAATACGATCCGTTCCTCGCACACACCAAAAAGCCACACTTTTTCAAGGTGAAGGGTATGTTTTTAGTAAACAGCTTTGGACACGTTGAAGTCTTCTGAATGTGTCTGTTACTGACCGTATATACCTTCGCTGTTTATCCCCTAGCTCAGAGCTGAAGACCCCTTCGGTCACGTGAAAGACCGGAGGAAAAGGGAACTCCCGGTTCCTGTGAAGCAGGTATGTTCCTTCTTATTTCTTAACTGAAAGGAAATGTAAGAAATGCAGGAAGCCAGGAATGTGTTGACAAAATAGTTTTAAAAAATTCAGCCATAATAAAGAAAATGTTGTCGTTGCCGTATGTTTTCGTGCCCTTTACAGGACTTGACGGTTAACTTTAGACATTATATTTTACAGCAGCGTGCAGCACTTGAAATGACGGCACAACAAGGATGCGAATGTATGTCAGGATATACGTCTTCATGTAAACAAAGAATAGAAATAATAAAAAGTACTTGATCTGAATACTGTTAATGTACCAACTTACTTCATAGTCTCCTCAGGAAGTCCCGTAGATGAGCCACTACTAACAACATCAAATAAACACAATAATTTACAGGGACAATATGCTTGGTTTTATCACACAACGGGAGGGACACGGGAGCTGGTTTTGGCATTAAAGTTGGTTCAACAGAAGAACACTCAGCTACCTGTTAGTACAATATAAAAGCAAGTAGAAATGTATTCATAAATACTTAGATTTATTATGTTGAATAATAAAACATGTCTTGGATAACATCAGCTTAGTGGAATTAATACGTCGCCTGACAATATAAAAGGTGTGAGCATTATGCATTTTCGTGCAGTAGAAAAAAGCACTGGTCAGCACGGTGTAGGCCATTAGAAAGTTGAGCTGGTTGTTTTGAGGTATTTCCGCTCTCAAGAAGTTCTTCAAGCAAAAAAATAAATGCACTGGGCTGTCGATGTTCCTTTGGTACAACACGGTTTAGAAAATATGAGTAAATATGAACAACTCTCCTCTGCTGTGAATCCAACGTGTGATATCGTCAAGTTCCTTCATTCTCTGGTTTCAGGCTATGAAAGAGAACATCAAAATGACAAATGCAGCTAGTTTCCCAACACAAAAGAAAATATATTCTTATTTTGGGATCATGGCAAGGCAAAGGGAGAGAACACCCACGGAAAAAAAACCCTGCAAACCATCGCAGAAACGACGCAGCCTTCACCTGCGCCCCCCCCCCCCCCCCCTCCCCGTGACCCTCAGCCCCCCCCTCCCCTGTCAGCACTTCTGTCTGCGCGGGGTCAGACAGAACGCCCCGTTGGCCTCCCTCATCTTCTCCCTGTGTTGGGCCTGGATCAGACCAAACACCACCTCCGCCAGGGTCATGCGTCCTCCCGTCCGCACCGCCAGGCGGCCGCCCGTCCCGCCGCGCGCCCTCCTGCTGTGCACGGTGCTGATGAAGTAGGTGCGCACTTTCCCCTGACACTCGCTCACCTGCAACGACGAGCAGCGGTTCACTGAACGTGGCCCGTGAGGGTTTTTTTTCTTCTCATTCACAAGTACGGCTACGGTGCAGTCATCCTGTACATCTACATGTTTCCACCAGTAGATGGCGCCTTTGACCGACAACAAACCATTCGACCGAAGCGTCACCTCAGTGAAACCTGGTCACGTCTCCTGCAAAATGGCATTCGCATGCAGCTAAACGCCACCTTCAATGACCTTTCAAGATCTAAAAGAAATCATAAGGCAACTCAAGTGCTTGGTTAGTTTTAGTGAGAAGTGTTATCAATCTAGTTCACACGGGATCCCTGGGTAAATGATCTACGTTTGTGTGTTTGATTCCAAATCTTATCCACAACACAACACGTTTCCCCCCCAACAAGACGTATGTGGGAGCGCTGACGGGGCCGCCCGCCGACTCACCCCCTTGACGAAGATTTCTCCGCGTAGCTCCAAGACGAATCCCAGCTGGGCCAGGATGGGGCGCGTGGCCTCGGGCACCTGGATGCGCCCGCTCACGCCCGTGGTGTCCATGCGGCTGGCAAGGTTCACCGTGGAGCCCCAGATGTCGTACTGCGGCTTGGTGGCGCCGATCACCCCGGCGACCACCGGCCCGTGGGCGATGCCTGTTTTTGGTTCCAGTGCAACCCAGACGGAATAATGAACGGGTATTAAGTCGATGCCGTCGTGAGGCGTTCGTGTGTGTGTGTGTGTGTGCGGGAAGGCCTACCGACACGCAGCTGAAAGGCTTTGCCCGAGAGCCTGTTGATCTCCCTCAAGGTCTCCTGCATCGCCAGCGCAAACATGACCAGCTCGCTCAGGTGGTTCCATTCGTCCGCGGATGCCTGAGGGGTGAGACGGATGACGGGCGGTTGAGGGTTGTTAGTGCAGAAGATGGAAGAAAAAAAAAACGCATGTCTAGAATGTCCAGGAGGAGAAGAAGAAGTCCCACCTGTCTGTCGGGAGCTAAGCCAGACGCTGCCATGTAGCAGCTCCCAATGGTCTTGATCTTCTCCACATAGCGGAAGTACGACTCCTCCAACAGCTTGGGGAACATGCAGAGATGAGGAGATTGGATCAATGTCATACAGTGGAGTAATGCAATGCAATGCAGCATTATTTATCCTAAAGAGGAAATAAATGTAGATTTATCTGCGATCAAATCAACTGTACTTTCGTTTTATGTCCCATTTTCACCTCATCAAAGCTGGCAATGATCTCATTGAGAAGTCGCAGGCAGTCCACTCCTTGATGTTTGATCTCTTTCTGCTCGAAGTACTCGTTGAATCCGGCGACGTAAGCAAACATGACACCAACTTCGTTGTAGGACTGCGAATAAAGCTCCTGAAGAGAAAACAGTGTCATGCACTTTCATCTTTAATCGTTTTAACTTTTTGTTTGACAGAACGAGTCCATGGTCCATGGTGAGATCTAATTTAACGTTTAAATATGTGTCAATAAATTACAATGATTCTGTCTCACCATTCATATACGTAATAATTTGGAATAAAAGGGAAAATATGTACTTCATGTACTTTACTACTATGTTAAAACCACACAACAGATAAATTGATTAACAACAGCCTTTATCAGCATTCATAAATATAAACAAAACTCAAAACTCGTGTTTTCTGCACCTTATCGTTCTTGCTCCGGTCCAGGAAATGTCGCGCCACGTGCACCGGCAGGATGTTGTGTAAAAGACACTCGTTGTGTTCCCGCAATTCTCTCATGTCCTCCACTTCCTGTTGGGCCTGCAGACGCCACAGGAAGTCCAGTCTGGCGGTGGCCTCCCACTGGGAAATCAATGACGGATAAAGCGTTCTTCATCAGTTGAAATGCATCGCAAATGAAACGAGGAAACCAAACTAGACAGCGAGATGCTCAACGCGGGGAAACGTCAACGGTACCTGGCGTCCGTTGTAGAAGACGGCAACAATAAACATGGCCATGAGAATGATGGAGATTCCTTTTATCCTGACATAGTGAGATCTGAGCAGAAGTAAATGACAGGTTGATAGGTGGATGATAAAGATTTCAACACAATATTTGATGAATTGCCTTTCATGACCTTCTTTGATGTAATGTATTATCAATTTTTTCATTACATTTTCAGATATATTGTTGATCAAATAATAATGGCATGGTAATATTATGATTGCTAGTACATTTATTTTACTGATAAGGTGGAATATTTTACTACTAATCTACCTAGTAAAATACAGCTTAGAGTTGCACCACATTGATTACCCACAAAATAAAAAGCATAATATGCTGTTGTTCCTTAAGTAATAATTAGAACTAGGGACTTAAGGAATATGAATAGGAAATATTTTGAGACCTTTATAATTGTACTTTACTATATTTTTACTATTGAAGTACTCCACCACTGTACAAGTAAATATAAACAAAGTCAACAACCAACACACATATAGCAAATAGCAGTAAATGAACACTAAACATTTTTGATGCTAAGCAAACCAGCTCCAAACACCAAACTCAAAGTGGTTCGGGCCGACCTGTGCAGCGCGTCGTGGCGCGTCAGCGTGAGGAAGGCCAGGTGGATGAGGTAGGAGTAGACGGCCATCGCCAGCAGCAACACCGCCAGCTTCAGCAGAGAGTTCAGGCGCAGGAACACGGCACAGGTCACCATGGCGATGACGCCACTCAATATGAAGACCTGCGGGGATGGAAGACGGCGCAGAAAGAAGAAAAGCACCCAGACGTCCTCACCTTCTTCAGACATTATTGTCATTTTTGTTGTGAAGCGCGTGTTTTGCGTGCGGCCTTCTTTACCTCCGGGTACGAGCAGACGGTTGGTGCATGTGGGCCTGTGTTGGTTCTCTCCGTTGCATCGCCCCCCCCCGTGTCTGCAAGAACGCACCACACCTGGAAACAGGTACACGGCCCGAAACATCCGCGTGAAAACAAACTAAGAAACTAAAAGAAGGCGTCTTATGAAGTAACAGAAACATATTTAGCATTTTAAAACACTAAAGAGGGTTTCAGCAGGTAGTCTCACTAGTCTGCTCCTCTACATGCCTCCAAAGACCAGGCGTGAACAGCACAGGAGACGTTTAGTGCTGCGGTGGCCGGACTCTCACCATGTCCGTGGAGACCAAGCCGAAGTTGATGGCGATGGCCGCGAGGGTCAGGAGGTTGCGGGCGCCGTTGTTCTCATGGATCCAGCAGCACACTTCCTGTAGCGACGAAGGAGTGGACAGGAACTCTTCGGCCAGGGCCAGCAGCAGCAGCAGCATGTAGACAAACAGGAAGATGGAAAACTGGACGACAGCTGGGAGCAGCCTGCCGAGGAGAATGAAGAGGAGGTAGAAGATGGGCCAGGGGGTAAATTAAAAAAAACAAAAACAAGAGAAAGAGCGTGAAATATGTTTCAGGGAAAATGGGAATTTCATTTTTTAATAGCATAGAAAAGAACAAAGTGAACATTTTAAAATCCTGCACATCTGATTGACAGGGTTGTACACTTAAAACTGAAATATGTACTCAGAATATTGCTCATTATCTTCATATAAAGAGTGTTTATGAATCTTCTTATGACTTATGACATATTTGAATATTCAACTACAAAAAACATTTCACCTCAGGGTTTTTGTCATTCCAGTAAAATGTTCATTTGTTTAGTGTTGTTTTATGTGAAAATTGTAGTTAAACATTTCACCATTACAAGAGCTTGACAGAGACTAGCTTTTAATAATAACCCCCCATCAGAAAACATGAAAATGAAACCGACTAGATTTGTGTTTTTCGGTAGTCTCTAACTACCTTGGTGCAGGAATTAGGGCCTGGACCGCCATGAGAAAGAGGAACACGATGAAGGAGCAGACCAGGTTGGAGTTGAACATTTCATCCCTCATCTGGGAGAACTGGTAAAACAAACATCAATTACGTCACGGCATTCGTTCATTTCCTCTCGCCCAAACACCGCACCGGAAAAGCCAGCGGGCGTACCTTGTCCTCGATGTGCGTGTCTTTGAACACCAGGGTCAGAGGGGTGATGTGCTCCCTGTGCATGATCTGGCTGCTTTGAACCTCGATGGCGTGCTTGATGCGTTTGTTGATCTCCTTGGAGGTGGACTGCCATATGGTGGCCAGAGAGCCGTCCGTAAAGGAGGCCAGGATCTGCCGAAGAAAGATTGCGCGGGGTTATCGAGGGGCCGCCGGCGGAAGAAAAAGCGGGTTGGGCAAACACCTACGCTGTTCATGTCGACGGCGTTTCTGTCGAAAGGCAGCTTGGGGTTCCAGCTTTGAGCGGTTTTCTGAACTTTGGGGGGCTCGGCACGGCAGCGTTCTTTATTCTCCTCCCGAGGGACGATGAGGAAAGTGTCGATGCCGTGCCTGAGCAGGAACTCGTTCCGGTCGCGGCCGTGACCCGCTTCGGTCTCGTAGGTGCCTTCCAGACAGTCCAGAGTGGCCCTCGAGATGTGGATGCGTCTGGATGACAGAAAGTAGAAGAAGAAAAAGGTTTGGGTGATGTACGAAGATAAGTTTGATTTCAATAATTTAATTCAGGACGGGAAAATGTATTTGACAATTTTGCTGCCTCACAACTATCGAGTTTGGGGTTTTTCACACTTCGCTGCGTTTGCAATGTTTGAGGGCAGCCGATCTACTCGATCAGCTTGATTCGGCTACTTCTGCTTCTGCCTCTCACCCTGGTATGCCTCCGGCTTCCAGCATGTTGGCGATGCTCACGTCCCAGGACCAGACGTCGAACTGCCATTTCGACAGGCCCAGCACCCCGCACAGGACGGAGCCCGAGTGGATCCCGATCCTCATGTCCATGTCAAAGTTCAGCTGATTCCGCACATACCTTGGTAGCGGAAGCGACACGTCGGACTTGTTATTTACGGCTATATTTTCTTTGCATAAGTAGTGAATTGGCAAAGTAAAGAATTGCAGGGGTTAAGACTGACTGAATGGTGTTGATCATGTCCAGGCCCAACTCAACACAATGGCGGGCGTGGGCACGCTGTGGCTCGGGGACCCCCGACACGCAGTAGTAACAGTCTCCCAGTATCTTTATCCGGAGGCAGTTGTGCTCCTGTGACGTTAAAGGTTTCAGGCACCAGGGAAAAGAGAAAATAAGACGACTGATAGAATAAGAAATATGTGTCGTATCGTAAAAAAAACAGGAGTTGGAGTTCTCACATCTGCGAGTCGGTCAAAGCGTCCAAAGAGCTCATTTAAGGTTCGAACCAGGTCCTGGGCCGACAGGTTCATGGACAACAAGGTGAAGCCCTTGATGTCTGCGAAAAGGATGCTGCGAAGACGAGAGAAGGAGAAAAGCTTAAATACGCACATAGAAATTGTCGCAGCGAATCTTGTGGCAGAGTGTGTATACCTGACGTCTTTGTACTGGTGGATGTAGATCTTGTGCAACTCCTGAGGATTAAGTTCATCTTCTAAGGAGATCATGTCACCAATCATCTCCAAGGCAACGAAACGAGGCAGGATCGACAGCACCAGGCGCTCCTGTGCGGCAACAACAACAACAACAAACTCAATTTATTTGACGGTGTATGATTAAACACATTGAGCAGATTCGTTCATATGCCTCATGGTCCGATCCATGGCCGTCACTGGACCTGTCTCTGGTTCTCCTGCTCGAGTTTGAGGCGACCTTCAATGCAGCGCCGCGTCTCCAGGAAGACCTGTCTCTGGGCGTGGTCGGTCAGGTAGTGGATGAACAAGCCCGCTGTGTTCATCCCGAGGTACAGCAGGCCTTTGGCAAACACCTGCATCCGAGGGAGATTCAGCGTTTGTGAAATTCATCTCAGCCCCGTTGCATGAGGAATACGAAGAGGATATGAAATAATAACTGGGGTGCACTTCTTCTAATTGACTTGAGGGACTTCAAATGTAATATGCATTCTTGTAGATGACAACTGTGGCTGTAAACGGGAGGAATAATTACAAAAAGCTTAGAACGTTGTTGCCATTAATAAAAATAGAACATGGGCTTCAGTAAGATTAAATGGATAAAGATGGCTCTCTGTGCAAAATAGGCTGGTGCACTCGAGGGCTTTAAAATATGGGCATGTTTGAGAAATGGGTTCATGGTCGGAATTATCATTTTTATAAAGGGCATGTTGTTCTAGTCCATCTGGATCTGATAAATAGGATTTATCTCAGTCGTTAAAGTATCGTCCTGAACAGTCAAGCTATTAATACGAGAATGCCGTCGATGCTGCTGCTTTGATTCTGACCTTTCTCAAAAGCGCGGCGTCATCGTAGCAGCCCAAGACTTCCACCAGGAGGTGCAGCACTGAGGTGGTGGTGCCGGCGCACATGGCCCACAGCAGAGGCAACGGCAGCAGCGTGTACGTGGCGAACAGCGCAAACAACACGTACCACGTCGGGTCTTCCTCCAGTCCGTAGGCCAGTCCTCCCAGCACCTGCGCAGTCTGCGACAACCAGCAGGCGAGGCCGGCGCAGTGGAGCCACCGAGGGGACATGGAATCCTTGCAGGTCAACACCACGACGCACAGCCCTACCGCCCACACCATGAAAAGGCCCGTCAGGCAGCCTCGCACAGTGTCCGTGACCGCCTTGGGTACCATTGCAAGGTACAGGACCAACACGTGCAACTTGGCCAAGGCATCGATTATGTTACTAATGGCTAGAGAGTTGCGTCTTTGGCATGCGTAGTGTTGCTGGTAGAGTTTCTCCAGATCGTGCGACTTAAAGGTGTGCCTCAGGCTGGGTATGTACACTCCACGGACAGTGTGGCCCCAGTGCACGAAGAAGTCGGCGTCGCTGGCGTATTCGTGCAAAGAGCTGTGCTGGGTGCCGGTGGAGGAACGGGACTGGGAAGGGTGCACTCTGAACGTGGACGAGCGGCGTTTCGTGACCCCGCGGGACGCCATGCTGCGGATCTGCCGGTTGATCTCCTCCATGTAGGTGTCCGTCACGAAGATTTTACTTGCTGGCTCCACACCCACCTGTCAAACACCTCAGAGCAATGAGGTGTGTTAGCTTCAACGTCTTTCAAGTTTGACATTTCCCAATCTCTTTACTAATCCTCAAACCATTGGTTTAAATGATATTTAGGTTGGTCAACAAACCAGTATTTATTTATATTTATTTATATTTAAAATGTCATTACCGTTTGGGTGGTCTGGAGTTATTCTGCAGATGAGATTGTCAGACACGAACATCAAACATGGATTTCATTTCAGCTAAATTTTCTCTGGTTTTCGTGAAATAAAGCAGTGTTTTGGAGACAACCACATCTCTTCCCACAGTAATATTACACTGGGTGACTCACGCGGTCGCACACCACCAATCACATAACCTCTGCCCGTGCTTACACCTGGCAGCAATAACTCCAGTTCCAACAGGGTGCAACAAAGCTGCAGATGACAGCGGAGGGTAATAAATCACCTGGGCACTGAGCTCCTGCTGGATCATGATGTGTTTTACGGCGTTCTGCCAGAGCCTCTTTTTCCGCCTCAGCCCGGGGGACAGGCCCGCGGGCAGGCAGGGCGGCTCGCGCAGCTCCATGGGGGAGACCTGTGTCGTCTCGCAGAAGGTCACCATGGCGATGCCCTCGGCTAACCTCATTTGTTTTGGTGTCGGATCAGGAAGAGGCAGCGGCCTGCGGCGAGAGCCGTGTCACACGTTGATGGTGGAGAAAAAAAAAAGGAAAAAGAAACACGTCATTCTCAAAGGGACACTCCACCATTTTAATGTTTCGTACTACTCAGCACGTACAAAAACATCCACATCACGTCTTCTGTGACTCTGGAGAAGCTTTGTCAAGAGGATAACACTGATGATGTCACGACCATGTCATCAGGATTATCCAAGGCACATTTATACCTAAAAGTTTCACCCACTGGAGCGTTCAGGTTAGAAGGATGTGGGTGTTCCAATGAATAATGCTTTCGAGTTGCATTGTGGGAAATGTATGATCCCGGTTATCTGGAGCGCGACTCGCGACTCAAAGTGAGGAGATATCATGCTGAGCTGATTTCTATATAATCTTTCCAATTTTACGATCTTTGAAACTGGTTTTTCGAAAAAAAACGATAATTGTTTTGACAGACTTGCTCGTGATGTAACTTTCCTTAAAAGGGTTGAAACACATAATCACCAGCAAATGATGATGATTTGGTGGACAGAACCGGTTTAATGCTGCACACTCAGCATGTTGGGAGGAGCCACCTGGTTGCCTCCGTGTGTTGATTCCGTGTGTGTCTGAAGAAAGCCAGATCCCCAACGAATTATCCGGAGGACAGATTTAGATTGGATTTAGAACCGTGCTGGCTTATGCACAGAGTTCAGCTCGCCCTCATCCGCCTGGGTCCAAATGCTGCCGTGCCACCGGCTCACAGTCCTCTGTCAGCCGCCTGATTGTCTCGAGACAGACGGGAAACTTAACACATTAGAAGGCTGTCATATGAGCATCCAACAATATTCACCTTGTGAGTTAATATGCGTTAGTGTGGCAGCATTCAGACTTCTTAATCACACAGGGAGCGTTCAAGTTTATCCGATGAGTATTTTAACACGGGTACTTTTGAGTTCAGGTTCCCCCGTTTCATCAAGCATACACCTGTTGTGTAGAAGCAGTATTTCTTCACCAATACTCCCTAAGTGCACGAACAAGGGGGGAGGAGGGGGAAGCCTGAAGAGTACTAAACTCCAGTAACACTTGTATGTACAAAGAACAATTTCACAGTCACCGTTGTGGCCACAACTGACCTGTATTCTTTTACACTTTGTGTATCCACTTGTCCTGCCTGGCATTTGCCGCGGGATGCATTTGTCCAGTCCGTCATATTCCACTTGTGCCGGGTCCATTGCAGATGAATTGTGTGCAAATCTGAATGTCAAGGCGTATAATCCATGAAAGGAAAAAATGAAAGTTGCGTCAGTCCCCACTGTGATTTACAGTCCAAATGAAGGCAGAGAAAGTGGGGGGACAAAGATCCGGCCCAGACCTTCCGGCTGGACTGCGGGTCATTGCCACGATCTGTTTTGAAAGGGAGTCAGCAAACGGCCGAGCAGCAGAGATGGAGGAGTGAGGAGCGCAAAGAGGATTAGTAAGTCAGCAGACACTCGGAAACCAAGGCGACGGAATGAAAAATGCAACGCTCTCAACCTTTCGGCCCAAGTCGACCACATCGTTTTAGAGCAGAGTTGACCTTTAAATCAAATCAGCGATTTTTTCACGTGCTTTCTCCCGCCCTCTCTACATCTCTCTTTTTCATTGATTCTGCACTCATTATTGAAATTGAAAGCTGAATAGCTGTCTCCTCATTGCTTTTGGGGACTTGGTTATGTGCAGCTAAAGTGCAATTAGAGCACAATTAGATTCCCTTAAAGCTTAGGAAGGACGCTGAATCATCTACCACCTGGGAATAAAGCCTGAGGGGATTCAACAGCAAACAGAAGCTAATGAAACCGCCTTTACCAAAGCAACTCATTTCAAGTGTTTCTTTTTGACCAACATTCTGCCTTACTGAAGAATATATGCATGCACATTGGTTTGTTTTATACACCTGCGAGCTATAACATGTGGGCTTTGGCTTACTATTAAAAGAACAAAAGTGACATGTTAATGTGATGAAGACGGAAAAACAAACCTCACAACTGATGATAAATAGCACAGGCTATAATCTATCAGCTACAACCTGAACGGTTGTAAGCTGTTTAAAGTTTTTGAAACTGGCTTTGCTAATTTGGTCGAGGACCTTAAGGCTGATCTAATGAGCCACCATCTGTCAAACCACGATTGTGTAACTCGGACAATTCTTGCTGATTACTGTACATTTAAAAACAGGTCGCCAGGTCTAAGGCAGTTAAACACATTATTTAGAGTGGTCATTGAATGACCTTCGAAATCAGGGCCGGCCCAAGGCATAATTGTACTAAGCGGCTGCTTGGGGCCCCCTGGCAAGCAGCCGCTTAGTTTGCTTATGCTGCAAGCAGCCGTAGTTTTGTATTATAACCTCACTGTATTCGTTTATAATTTTCGCTATAACAGTATAGCGTGACATTTGTGCCAATAATCTTCTAGCACAGGTGACTGTGTGTGGTGGGAGGGGGGCCCCCAAATAAAATTCTGCTTAGGGCCGCCAAGAGGCTTGGGCCGGCACTGTTCGAAATGCTTGGGTTTTAGGTCATTTTATTTTCAATTTAACTGGTGTATGCACGTTGATTAAAACAGTAACAGAGGACTATTTTACTCTACGATCTACTATCAGATTATCCTGAACACTGATGTCACCGAAGATTAAAACAGATTATCAGTGCTAGAAATAGCGTTAGGATTGTATATCAATTTAATTGTATATCGTATATGTGCACGTATTGTATAATCATGTTTTATTTTCTTTTTAAACGTGGTCGTTTACTATTCACTGTAAGTCAGCACAGCATAATGCCGGAACTTTTAAAGCATTTGTCTGACCAAACAAGCTGCTACTGAGTGGCTGTTACCCACGTTAGCATCGGACAGTAACGCTTCTAGGGTTCCCCAGACTGGACCACAACAGAGGGACTTTAGTCAAGGTAGCTGGCGTTGACTGCCCGTGTGCCACGCATTTGAAAGGATTTTAATTTTGTTCACTTCATGGTGAGTACGTGGTCTTGACACCGATCTACGTGGTTCAGCACGGGGGATTCTCGTCAAGAAAAGGAAGTGAGTTAGCTATCTAACGTTAGCATACTTTGCTACTAGCGTAGAGGAAAGCTAACTAGCAGTTAGCTCTGAATAATTGGTAAACGTTGGCGTTCTTGGATTTGATAGCGGGGAATTTGTCTAAACATAATCGAAAACAGGTGATGGTTTACTCCCCTACCATAACATGTTAAACTAACGCGAAGGAACAGCTTAACGTTAGGTTAAAACCTTTGACAGCTAGCTACCATTGCTAACGTTAGCATTGATTTAGTTAACTGGTAACTGTCATGCTTTGGGATTTCTCTCCTCGGTGTATAACAACACGTTATCAATGGTGCATTGACGATGCATTATTTGTTTGCCACGGGTCAGGTGAACGTGAACGCATGGAACTCCCCGTATATTGATAGGTTTAAATCGGCTGATTTTCCAACTTGCTCACAGGCCAAAGACAATCCAGCGGTTTTCCTGAATTTTGGACCGCCGCTGGAGACGACTCGCGACCGAAGTGCCACTCCGCTTCCTGCCCGTGTGAACCTGGAAGAACGACGCCCCCCAGTGGCGAGAATCCAGCATGACGGGTGAGCAACCCCTAACTACTAAACACCTGTCCCAAGGCATTTTTAGTTTGATATAAAGGTTTGATACAGGACTCTGCAGGAGAAAACGAAGGCTACTTTGAGCCACTACCAAAACTTCACAGTAGATCATTAGAAATGGTGAAAGTTTTTTGTGACTCTCACACACTGTCAGTGTCCCAGCTGTGTTTCTGTGTGTGACTGCACAGAATTCTCTCACCAGACATTTTGCTTTTTGTCTGTATATGCTGATTGCTGCATTCCTTGAACCTCAAACCCACTGACTGAATGGCCGTCCCCTGTCCCACGAGGCTCTGCTCTCTCAACCCCTCCCCAAGTGTCTCCCATAGCTCTCTCGCCCTTAGAGAGAGAAGTTGGGTGGATAGTGAGGTCCATTGTGTTAGTGAGATGTTTTCTAATGAGAGAGGCGCACAGAGTGAGCAGAGCTGCTGTTGAAGGACTAATCGCTAATCCCTTTGTTAATACGTCCAATCTGCCTATGCACTAACATGTATTACAAAGGAGCCTGAAGACGGGGGACATGCAAGCTGGTGTTCAGAAAAAGGACTCAAAGGATTTCGTAGTTTTGTTCCAGTGTGAAACTTTTAAAAAGAATTCGGAGACTGCTTCTCTCTTACGGCTTGCCTGAGGAAGTTTGTGTCTCAATGTCTATCGCACAAACCGGAGAACTCGTGGTTGCATATGAGTTGATATAGCAGGCATTTAGCTTATCTGTCTTGGTCAGCTTACTTTAAAAAAAAAATTATTCGTAGAAAAAATTATTCATAGACTTTTAAGATTCTTTCGCGTGCCGCTTTTTGGTTTGCACGTTGGCTTTTTCGGCCTTGGGAAGTTTTTCTATTCCTATAAAAGGAATAGTTGGCGGTGTTGGTCGGCCTTGTGCGCGTTTGTTTGCCTGCCATGCCCCCGCCTGTGCCCGACGTCCCGGCCTCTCCGAGGCTGGCACTGGATTGTCGTTCCCTTCTGGACCGTCGCATTGGCAAGGGTAAGTGACAACACCGCCTCCTCTGTTCTCCCTCTGGCTGCTCTCTCTGCCTCTGAACAGAGCATTATTCCCCAGGAAAAGTTGCTTTTCTTCCGTGTGGTTCCACGATGGTCGATTTTGTTAAAAACTCGTTGAGTCGCGAAAAAGGAAATGAGTGTTTGCGTTTTACTGGCTGGCCTGTGTGGAATTTATTTAGCGTATTTGGAAGTTTGTCGAGGATCGTTGAGCACTAGAAGTGAGTGATTTGAAGGAAATGTCATTCATGTTCAGCCTTCGGATGCTCTCCATTCAATACAAGGAATGGCTGCTTTTACACTCGATAGAGATGCTGAATAATTCACAGGGGAAATTGCCGATCATCTACCTGAACATCCAGGCATCGGAGGACAAGAAAAACTAAGCTTCAGTGTAAAGGATTAGAGCGGTTATTCAAGCAATGTAATATCACACAAGATCCAAGTCGCCGCCATCTTTAACTCAATGAACCCATCCTGATGTAATCTCCCTGACCAATTAGAGACAGCCGAGTACTTTTGGTGATTTGCAAACCCAAGCTTTCATTAGGCAACTTTCCTCGGTCACACCGCAAGTTCCGTCTTAGATGGTTTCCAAATCCCCAACTCCCCCCCCCCCCCCTCTGTCCTTCAACCCTCCACCTTTTTTTTAACGATGAGTCTGGAAGATTCATGCAATGTTTACTCTGAACTGACGGTTGCGAGAACGAAAAGAATTGAAGGAAAAGAAAAAGCTTACTTTTATTTTTTCATTTCAAGCCATTTGCAAATGACACTGCAGCCTCGCAGGTTTCTGGTCCAGCTGCAATGGTCTCGCATTAGAGGCACTCATGTAAACATCGGGCCCGGGGGTGTGATGTGGGGGGATAGAAAGTGAAGGAAAAACTGAAGGTGAATAAAGAAGGGGGGCTTGTAAAGGAGGGATTGGGAATGGGGGATCGCGTGGGTGGGAGGGCTACCCCCGTCCGATCTCTGTAGTGCGTATTTCTTACACGCCTCCAGCCCCCCTTTCTGTTTGTCTCTGCGAATGGGAGAAAATAAAATGCTTGGAGGTGGGCGTTTGTGCGCCGGCGCGTGAAAGAAAATCCAAGGTCACCACGGCGCGCCACGCTTTCTCTCTGACGTTGCCTTTCCGTCCCCCGTCGTCAAAATGTGCGCGCATTCCTGCGCGTGTGTGTCTTCTCCGCGCGGCAGAGTGAGTGCGTGCGTGCGTGCGTGTGTGTGCGCGCGCGCGTAATTCAGCGCATCCAGCCAGGCGCTGCACCAATCACGGCGCGCATTTTAGCTCCAAGAGCACACGTGGAGGCATTTATACCACAGCGCGCGTGTGTATGTGTGTGTGTGTGTGTGTGTGTGTGTGTGTGAGTGAGAGACCGTGTTTTGTGTGCGTTCTTGGTGCCTCTCGGCACATCGGTGTCTCTGTATGACTGGAGCCGCGTTAGGAGGACACACGCGTCTGTATTGAGGGACTCACAACACTACGATCGATGTACGGTAAGAATTTACTACCGCCGCGTCCGCAGAGCTCGTCCGGGAGCTCGTCCGGCCGGTTTCCCGACATTCCCCCCCCCCACACACACACACACACACACACGTTTCCTCACAGCCGACAGACCGCAGTGGGTACCACGGTGTAACGTCGCGGGATCTCCCGGGGAACGCGGCGCTCCGTTCAATCAGCCGCACGACGAGACGCCGCGATGAGGATTTTTATTTTCGGTAATTCTGACTCAACTAGTTTTCTCTATCGGTTTGAGGTGGTGGCGTTCTGTTCTCTGCACTCAGTTACACGTTCAGCCAACGTGTTGTAGTTGTCTTTTTGATGGCTGGGGCTTGTAGAAAATAATACTTTTGTTCTGATCTGCCAGCATTTGGTGTTACATTCGTGTTTGGGAAACCGGGTCTATGTGTCTAATTTCCAGGTGCATTTCTAAGCTTCTCTGTCAAACTTTGAGATCAGAGTAAACCCCCCCCCCCCTCCCTCTCCTCCCCCTTTTGGTCCTTGCTGTCACTGGGACGCGTTGATCAATGGTGCATTGATATGCAGTCCGCTGTTGCTCAGTGAGTTTTGGGAGAGCTGCACAGCGGCTGAGGAGAGGCGGCTTTAAGTGTGACGAAGGTTTTTGTCGCCGAGGCGCCCACGCAACCCACAACATTAATCACACAGTGATCAACACTCATTCAAAATGAGGTCCGCTTTAGCTTTTTTGGAGGTTTTGCAGGCGGTTAATGAGGTGGGAGGCGTGTGGGGGCGGCACACGGGAAGAACGAGCTCAGCCGGTCTTCACCTGCGCCTGGAGACGGTCCTCCGGGCTGCGATTCGCCGCGTGTCAGATCGGCCTCGTGTCACGAGGATTGGATGCCGTACACGCATTCCTCCTGCAACGTGTATGCGGGTCTGTAGCACAGAGCTATGGCTCATCGTGACAAGAGAGCTGGAGGAGGAGGAGGAGGAGGGGTGGGTGGGGGGCAGGGGGGTTGATTGATGTTGTGGTTACATATGCGACACATTTGAATGCCGGTCGTTGCGTGACAAAAATCTCCGTCACACTTTCCCTAAAGCCGCCCCGCCGCACTCGCCTCCTCTCCTCAGCCGCTGTGCAGCTCTCCCAAAACTCACCGAGCGACAGCGGGCGTGCATATCGGTCTGTTCTTTTAATGTTTCATGTAAGGGGAAATAGCTGAACTTTGTCCGCCTCTTCCTCCCTTCACTCTTATGCAACACCCTCCCTCCCTCCCTCCTCCCCAAAGGGCGACATGCATTGTGGACATCACGAGAAGTGTCATGTATTACGCACAGGTGTATATGAGACACAGGGTTTGATCGTGCGCGTCTGTAAATGGCACGAGCGCGTGAAGGTCCCGTGGCCGAACGGAGAGGGTAAAATGCCGCTACAGATCTTTGTCACGCACAAACGAGTCTTTCAGAGCTATCCTCTCCCGCTCACCCTAATGGGGGGAAAAATAAATGGGAAAAGGCGTCGGAGCCACGCTCCGCCTGCATGGATGTGCAGCGGTGAAACAAGTGAGACGCATCCCGCAGGCCAAAGTTCCATGAGTGTGGAGACATCCGCCTCCTCTGTTAGTGTCTTCTTCCGTCTGGCAACAACCAGTAGTTCCATTTTGGCGTGCGTGTGGGTTTAATGTCTCCGTCTCCGGCCCCTTGATTGCGCGTTGTCAGCTCGCCATGCAGAGTGGGTGGATGTCGTGAGGACCCCCCAAACACTGTGTGTGTGTGTGTGTGTGTGTGTGTGTGTGTGTGCGTGCGCGTGCTTTATCGCTTTCATCCAAGTTCTTGTCCACCCACCTCGCCGATCTCTCTTGAGGGCTGTAAAAAAATAAATGAGTTAATCCAGCCGTGATTATTGCGATATTTTAACAGCCTTAACGCAACTTTGTCACTTCCGGCACAACGGCTCTTTTGGCCTCGATAATCATTGGGTGGAAATCTAAAGGGAAATCTGAACAGTGACCACAATCTTTATAGTAGACTGGGGATGGGAAACTGAGAAAATTAAAAAAATTCACTAACAAATCTGGATTAATTTGTTTTCAAACATTAAACGTTTTTTGTAAGAAAAATACAAAAAAAACTCAAATCCAGATTTATTTTTCATCTTGGCTTGACTTTAAAAGCTTAAAAACCAGATAGAATTATTTCATGTCTGTATTACCCATAATGCAACAGAAGTAGTTCCTTGTTCCCAAGGCAACGGCAAACTTTCAGCCAGCGAAATGGCCACACGGTAAGTATTTAAACATTTAAATCAAACGGGAGAGATGGCTGAAGGACGCACGTTGGATCGGCCAGCGGCGATTAACTGAAACGTTCACCGCGGATGATGCGAGCCTGCCAGAGATCTCCCAAGTTCTCAAAACGTTGCGCCTGGCAATTAACAAGATCAAGATAAAAGTTACAGGATGGCATACTAAATATGAGCGGCAGAGGAAGCAGAAAGCCCTCGCAAGGAGACAATGTGAATTCCTTCAAAAAGAGGTGAAGAGCCTCATTGAACATCAACATTTTGACTCCGTCTGCAAGTAGAGCTGGAAAATCAGCGAGTAAAGCTGGAAAGTCTGAGAGTGGAGCTGGAAAAACGGCAGAAAAAGCTGACGTACTTGAAGGAAGTGGAGCGAGACGCTGCATTCGTGACAGGAGAGAATGAGAAGTACGACAGACAAATTAAGCTGACGGCGCAGCTGGAGGAGTTAAAAAGGCAGATTCCGGCGGCGGAGCTGGAAAAAAAGCGACGTCATTCAGAAAAATTGAAGCCCTACGCCGTCAAAATGAGGAAACGATGGAAAAAGTGAACGTCGCCCGTGACGAGCGGAGCAAAGCTTTGGAGAGAAAAAACCAACGATTTAAAACGGCGAATCGAGGACCTCGACGAACGGCTCGCATCCAAAGCATCTGCGGCGGCAAAGCTTGCTCAACTGAAAGCCCGGGAGGCCGTTCTGCAGGCTGATTCAGGCCCACGCGGAGGCCTCCGACAGGCTCCTCAGGGAAGAAGACTGGACGTCGGACTACGACGCGCAGAAGGAACTAAACGACGCGCTGCAGCTCGAGAACGTCGAATGGAAAGAGGAACAGCCACAGTCTGAGGGACCGTCTCGACGTTGCGGATGCCAGCAAGGCAAACTACAAATCATTGAAGGCGGATATAAAAGTTGCAACCAAACTGAATGTCCAGCTCAAAAAGCAACGTCAGGCCCTGGAAAGAAAGTTCTCAAGAGAACTGAAATTATGGCACCGCACTCTTCAGTGCCGGGTCGAGGACCTGCAGAGCGGCCTTCAAGGAACGGAAGCTCTCGCTCGTCTCTGCGACTCCCTGGTGTTGGAAAAAGACGCCATCAAGCGACAGAAGGACCGCCTCGTGAAAGAACACCGGCTGCTCGTCAGAAAGGCCGTCGGAGAAGCGGCTCTGAAGAAGCACAACGAGAAAACGCTGGCCGAGAACGAGACCGATCGCAGACAATTACTGGACGAAGACCAGCACCAAGGAGGCTCCGTGGCCGGGAAGCTTGCTCTCCAGTCGCTCCATGTCCCGTATTAAAGTGTCTCCGAGCAAGACGCCCCAACTCGTCACTGCTCCCCGGGCGTCTTTTAACGTATTTTTAACATCTCATCCTCTGAATCGATTTCATACATTTGTGACATTCGTAATGCACATCTTTGGCAGCTGAGTTTTTGAGCGTTCACACCTGTACTTCGGTCCTCGGCTAAGCGCCACAGCAAAATAGTTGTCTTGAAATAATTACACCTTATGCCTGTTTATGTGGCATGAAAGAGCAACACCAGAAACACTTGCCGCGCAAACTCGGCCCAGCTGTGAAGCTACCTGCTGTTCAGTCATTTCCTGTTGGGCCCAAAGTGCGTTGATGGACGGGGGAAATGATTGCAGTTGCATTTTTAGAGCTGATTTAAACACCCAGAAAACCCCTTTTCTCATAATTTAAACTGAATATCTTTTTGTTTCTGGGCTGTTGCTGACTTTAAATTCATACAGAAGAGTGACCATGTACAGAAGTTGCTCTTTAACCAGTTTTACTGGAAAATGTGTGTGCTTGTAGTTCACCACGGGAGTGGAAATAACCCGTTAATTGCTGCACTGAGGTGCGTTGACCAGTTCAAATGTTTTGTTAACCTTTTTTTTTAGCACAATACCATAAAAATCAAATGCATGCAATCTTCTCTCTAATTCAGTGCTGACGGAGAGGACGGCACCGATTTGTGCTGGAGAGAGAAGATGCAATAAGTAGCACTAATCTGTGACTCATTCAGTGCATCACAGTCCACCTCCCCCATCACACTTCCACCCCCCCCCCCTGTTTAGCTGCCCGTGCTTCTGTCACCCTTTTGTCCTCAGCGCTTTCCCTCCGGCTGTCAGATAAGTCCGAGGCGGAGCTCCTGTTTTAGAAAAAGCTGCTTTCAAGTGGCCAACGGCGCCTTTTTCACTCTGTTCCGATAGAGGACGGTGCAGCGACAGGGCGGTGGATGAAAGTTCTAATTTAAGTCCGCCTATGAATCTTTAATGCCTTCGGAGCTTCAGTGCTCTGGTCTGAAAGAAGGTCTCCGTACACAAAGTCAATTGGGTCGAAATGAGTAATGAAATGAACATATTTTTTTTTTCGGGAGAATAGAGGGATAACGTGGGAGGAAGAGAAGAAGATTGTTTTGTGCTGCCTCTATTTAAAGTGTCGGGTTATCAAACCAGTCAGTCATTTAAAGTGACTGCATTGCTTTCAGCAGAATGACCTACTTTCTGTCATTTTTCTTTTGCGACCATATTCATATTTTTGGGCGGCGGCGGCGAGATGACGGGTGTTATGCAACGAGCACAGACGGTTAAATGATGCATTTTTGTGTTTTTGGAGGTTATCTGTTTTTCTTCCTGTTTTTTGCACTTTCTTTCCTTGGTCCCCTTATGACTCAGCACTGCTGAATTTCTTCAGCCAATCACAATCCAGCCCTGTCTTTGCTGCTTTGCTGCCTGGTCTCTCCTTCCTCCTCAGTGCAAAGTCAGAGAAATCTTGACTGACTGCATCACCGCCCGACATTAGGCAACTTTTTGTATTCTTGCTGGTTGCTACGTGACTCTGAGCTGTGGATGGAGGTCTGACGGTGCAGCTGGTCTCTCATTCTAACCCGTCACGTCAGGCTTTAAAGCTTCGAATAGAATCAATGACTTCTGTCACTTTAAATAAGGCCCAAATGTTGATTTCTTAAATGAGACAAGTGTTCATATTTGCTGTATTAATTTTTTTTTTTTTTCATTTATTCTTTGGTTAACCTTCATGCTCTACGACCTGCTTCTCATAATTACGTTTCCCACCGAATCCTTTGTAGTTGCTGCCGTTTTTAGAATTGCTGAATGTCACTGATTTAGTTTCAATGACTACGCACACATACAGCATGTAACCCGGCCCTTTTAGAACATACATTATTACTTTGGCACGTCTTCTTTTCTTTCGGTTACCTATGAATAATTGATGCGTAGTGGGATTGCAGAGGAGGCCGGGTGAAGCGCACGCTTTTTTGTTTTTTTAGGTGCATCTCGCGTTGCGTCTCTAACCGACCGTCTCCGTCTGCCTTCCTCCCTGTCTCTCCTCTTCCTCAGGGGTTTGTGGTTGTTGCGGGGCGCTCAGGCCTCGCTACAAGAGGCTGGTAGACAACATCTTCCCAGAAGACCCAGAGGTGAGAAGTGTTTCCTTTTTTTAATGGTGCCTTTTTCCACGCAAACAGGAATGTTTATTGTCTCTGTTCTGTGTGCATCTGGTTCACGCAAGCTGAGAAAACATTTTAAAGGTCTAGTTTACTCATAACGTAATGCTGTCTTTTTATTTCTTTTGAATCAGTCGCTGCCATCTTTTTTATATATATATAAAAAAGCTGGAAATGAATACAAACGCAGTGTTATGATATTGTTTTAGATTTGAAGAACGGGCAGATGAAGGAGATAAGAGAACTCAGCATAGCCTTCATACTGAAAACCCTCCATTTCAAAGCCGTAGGTATCCAACCAGGTATCTGATCCAGACGACGGATGAAGAAGATATTTGGCCTGCGGAAGAAGTGATTTGTTGCACAGGAAACTTTTAAAGTGCCTCCCGTGCTTCTGCAGTAACCCACTTTACCGCTCGCATCTGTGGCCCAGTCTGCGGCCCACGAGCTCGTTTCCATATTTGTGTGCGCGTGTTGTCTCTCAGCATCCCAGCAGCCGGGGGAATAATGCAGCCGTCCGATGACATTTCAATCACAGTGGCGTCACGGGGTCCGAGCGCGTGGGTGCAGTGGTGCACAGTTACTGTGTTTCCGCACTCCTCCCCGGATAATTGGTGGCGAGCAGCTGGTGGTGGATTCCATCTATCCGGTGCAAACGCCAAAATGGCTCCACGCTACTCGACCAAAGGAAACAAAACTCTGAAAAGCCTTTTCGGCTTGTTTTTCGACAGAAGGGTTGACTGGTAAACACCCCCCCCCCCCCCCTCCAAAGTCAGCTTTTCATCTAGAGGGTGTTGATTGATATCCAGCTGCCTTCTTCTTTTGGCTCTGAGATCTGCAATCTATTCAAGCAACGGGTGTTTGTTTTTTTCAGAGAAGCAAAACACCGAGCGCATCCGTCGCCCTTTGCGACGCGGCAGAGCGCTTGACCCGAACCGAGGGACTGACCGACCTTTAAATAGGCACAAAAGGCATCCGTTGCTACGTACAATGTGAGACGAAAACAAATGGCGTCTTCAGTTCACTGTCCTGGTATAACGCGGCAAAAAAAAAAAATAATAAGGCCTTTTTGTAAATGATGAATGATGCTCTGCCGGTCAGTATTTTTAGAGCCACTTTGCATTGCATATCTCCGTTTTTCCCAGGATGGATGGGGTGGAAAACTGCCAGTGTCTCTTATCATGGCACACAGGGGACTTTCTCTCTCTCTCTCTCTCTGACCAGACTGAAGTAGGTCAAGGGGGGAAAGTAGCTGGTGAGACTTCTGTGAACCAGATAAACTTCTACAATTTTGGTTTTGAGGAGAAGCTTTTGCTCGCAGAAGTGTTAATGGAGCACACGTGACCATAAGGCCGTGATGCTTTCCTTTTAATCCGCTGTCTCTCTGTCTCCTGCCTTTCCTTGTTGTTCCGGTCGTATTAACCCCTTTTCAGCTTTTGTCAACCATGCAAATGGGACCCTGGAGTGTTTTTTTTTTTTTTTTTTTTTTTTTTTCTGCCTCGTTGACATTTCCGTCGCCCTCCTAGGATGGGCTGGTGAAGGCCAACATGGAGAAGCTGACCTTCTACGCCCTGTCGGCCCCAGAGAAGCTCGACCGTATCGGCGCCTACCTGTCTGAGAGGTTGTCGAGGGATGTGGCCCGACACCGATACGGGTGAGCGCCAACCGTCGAGAAAACATTCCGACCGTCTCTGCCCGGAAAAAATAAATAAAACCGCTTTCATGCCATTGCACTTACACCGGGGTTTTTAAAGGGTTTCTGTACACTTCGTACTTACTTTATATGCCACACAAACTGTTTTAATTTTATTTTTTTATGACTCACAACGAGGACGCTCTGATGATTCTCACCGACACAAACAGCCTGTAGAGATTACATTTACACTCGTGTGGCTGAAATCTGCTCAATTTGTGAATTTCCCATATAACTGCCAGACATTCAGAATGCGTTTGTGTCACTATCCCGACAAGATATGCGACGAGATATGCACCGCAGGCCGGCTTATTTGGGTCATCCAGATGTCTCTGTGTCTCTTTCCCGTCCTGCTCAGGTATGTGTGCATCGCCATGGAGGCACTGGACCAGCTGCTGATGGCCTGCCACTGTCAGAGCATCAACCTGTTTGTGGAGAGTTTCCTCAAGATGGTGCGCAAGCTCCTGGAGTCGGACAAGCCCAGCCTGCAGATCCTCGGGACCAACTCTGTGAGTTTCAACCGGGAAATTAGACTTTTTGAAATATGCGAAATCCATTCGCAAAGCCACACGTTCTTGGTCCAAAGGCGCAATTTTGGATTTGTTTAAAAATGTATACATAAATACACACATCATCAAAAAAAATGTCGGTAAAACGACCACAACAGAAAACGTAGTTTAGAGCTTCTCTCCCCGACAACTTCTTCCAATTTTTTACGGAACAATCCGACTTTGAAGTGACGGCACAAAGTCGAGGCCCGTGAGAGGAACACTGCGTCAGTGATCCCGGCCTGCAGAGGGAGCGACGGGGACGAGTGTCCTCTGGTGTGCGACTCCTCTGCGCTGTTGGATGAGTGGAAATGGGATTAGCTGCAGACCACAAACTCGCCAGGGTGACTCTGGGACGAATGCAACGGCCGTGCATACTGAGCCATTCACGTGGCAGTGCTTTCACACGGCAATTCATCGCGATTCTGCACTTCATTTAAAGTTTTGCATTCGTGCCTTTTTTGGGAAAATATTGATTGTGGTTGGCTTCGCTGCAACTGATCAATACAAACTGCACGCGGGCGGCCCAGAACCCCCTCGTGGGTGGAGATGTACTTGGGGTTAGTTCCTAATGGGGCACGGAAATGCTTGTGATCTCTGTCCGTCCAACCCCAAAGGTTAAACGTGGTTCTTTCTAAGCTTTCAATATGCGATGAGCGAGAGAGCGAAACCATTTCTGTGGGAACGGAGTTGATGCTTTGAGACCTGGAAGCTGCAGGTAACTCTGGGCACTTCATGTAATTTGCTCAAGGGTGCTTCTTTTCATTTCAAGCATTCATTCAGTAAACAGGAAATTGATACTGGAGGGGTTTCGGCAGATTCGGCAGATTTGCTACAGAGATTTTTTTTTTCATTGCTGTGCTAATGCGACCTGTTCTTCTGAATGTGGAAAGAATTGATGTACTTTAATAACAGCGCTGCAGTTTGTTTTACGCTATTCTCCCTTCAAGTGGCATGTGCTCTCATCTGTCTCGATTCTAAAGAAATCCAGTTTGTAATTTATTAATTGGAGAGTGTTGTGAAGCTAAATGTCAATGTGATTAAATCGTGACATTTTCTCGCCCAGTGGGAGCCCCCCCCCCCCCCCCCCGGCTAGCCTTTCACCTTCAACGAGATGTTATGACACTGTGGTTTCCCTTTATTCAGTGAGACAATCATCATTTAGATTTGGGGCTTAATTCCTTTTTATAAAGAGGCTTTTGAAGAAGACTCATCACTCTAAATGTTGTGCAAGTTTCAGTTTGACGTGAAAATGTATTCATTTTTTTAATTTTTTTTTCCGTCAGTTTGTGAAGTTTGCCAACATAGAAGAGGATACGCCGTCGTACCACCGCAGTTATGACTTCTTTGTGTCCCGCTTCAGCGAGATGTGCCACTCTAGCTTCGAGGACCCGGACGTCCGCACCAAGTGAGTCGACCGATGCTCGATTGCGCCAGAGGGAGAATTATTAAGCGCTTTCTGTTTCTGGACTGCTGTGTTTAAAAATGAAATATTTTAAAGTGATGTGATGTCTTTTGAAAATGGATAAAAGGACATCTTTGAACAGTTAAAAATAGTGCTGGAACAGGCAAACACTGAGTAAAGAATAGACAACAAAAAACCCTATTTGCTAAATATAATCGTCCATTTAAAGATGTGACGTGATTTCTGATCTCTTCCTGTCGCCTCCCCAGGATCCGCATGGCGGGCATCAAGGGCCTGCAGGGTGTCGTGAGGAAGACTGTGAACGACGAGCTGCAGGCCAACATCTGGGACCCTCAGCACATGGACAAGATCGTCCCCTCGCTGCTCTTCAACCTGCAGAGCGGAGAGCGCACGGAGAGGTGAGCGCCGGCGAGCGGAACGGAAACCCCTTACTTTGCTTTAATGTTTGAGACCCCGTTGTTAGTGGCTGCTAATAAAAGCAGCGCGCTAAAAGGCCTCAGTATGCTTCTGAGCCAACCCTACGGCGTCGCTACGGCGTCACTCCTGCGGCGTCGTTGCCGTTTTATGCTTCTGCGTCGATGGAAAGTACGGTGACGGGGATGCGAGGCTCGCTGAGAGAGGGAGAGAGCGAGACAGATGGACGGAGACACACATTTCGCTCTGTGGTGTGTGTGTGTTATGAAGCCCGGCCCTGCTGTGCGGCCTCCGTCATTAGCGTCCATAAACTCCACCGCAGCCAACGGAGTCTAATTAAACTCGCAGATGGTGGCGTTTTCTGTGCGTTAATCCCCATGCACGCGTACAAGTTCAGTTAAAGATTAATACCAGGCACAGTTTTATATCTGCACAGGGTTTATTTCCATCTCTTTTAGAGTACATGGATTATGTAATGGAATTAAAATCTCTAAAGTGGTGAGTCCATATGTATTCATGAAGCAGGGTAAGGTCGTAAAAAAAAAGTATCCCAATCTTTTCACATCTCACGGAGCACCGTTGAATCAGTCTCTAGAAAATGGAAAGGATGTAGAAAAGAGAAGGACGCCCCCCCAAACTGACACCAGGAGAACATTTTATCAATGGAGAGTCCCGCGGTGACTCGGCAGCCGAGGGGCGAGAATCTGTCCACACATCTGGCCTTCAGAGTGCTCATCAAATGGGGAAAACGTCTTTTTAAATGAATATGAATTCCAGTTTGTGACCGTACGAAATGGGGGGGAAAAGTCTGATGGGGGGGTTAAAATACTTGGCAAAACAACTGCCAGCATGTTTGTTTGTGTTTAACGAGGTGTTCAGGTACCCGTCAGCGTTTTTTTTCCCCAAAGGCGTTGCCGCGGCACAAAGTGTCAACAGAAAGGATCTTTGCCTTTAACGTTGCAGCTCCACATGGTTGTTTGAAAGCGGACGAGAGGTCAGATCGCTGCAGCTTTTATGTTGATGGGGATGCAGATTTCTCCTCTTGCTATTCCCTGCTCGCAGTCTTAAGGAGAAATATAGTAGTTTAACCAGGATGCAGCAGTGAATTCTTGAGTGTTTTTGAGCCTTTCGTGAGAATGTTTGTGATACTGAATGAAATTCATTTCTATTCCTCTCTCTCTCTCTCTCTCTCTCTTTACCTCCCTCCCCTCCCTCCTTTCCACTCTTACCTGCATCGCCAGCCGCTCCCCGTCTCCGCTGCAGGCGTCGGAGAAGGAGAAGGAGAGCCCGGTGGAGCTGACGGAGCGCTGCTTCAGGGAGCTGTTGGGACGAGCCGCCTACGGAAACATCAAGAATGCCGTCACGCCGGTTTTGATGTGAGACAACCCTCCAACCCCACCCTTTCCTCCCTCCCTCCCAAAATCTTCTGTCCTTGTTTTTGCCGAATATCGCATCGACTGCACCTTCGGTTAGCGCTGCGTTGCGGTATATTTATCTGTGCACCGATAGGCATGTGGGGGCGTGGCAAGGTCACTGCAAGGTTACGTAGTGCATGATTTTTGAATTTTATATTGCCGCATTAATGGCTTGCAGAGCTTCATCGTGCTTCTATGCTCATCTTCTATGATCTTTTAGCGGTGCAGGTCTCTGAGCCTGGTCCTCTGATCAGATGGTACTTTTTTGTGGCCACCTGTTCTTTGGCCCTCTTTGATTCTGTTACTGCGTCTCGTCTCTGTCACCGTTTCAAGCTTCAAACATTTGACTCCAGCCTCTCTTTCTCTGTGTCCTTTTTTAAGACTTGGTAGTAGCTGTCTTTATCCTGTTTGATGGATCACATGGTGCTGATTGTTATCGATATGGGTGTTGCATTTTATATCAACGTCCCGACTGCATTCCACGATGAAAGACCGAGTTAAAGGCCCACGTTTCTCTGAATCATTTAATATGGACTGTAAACTCGGCCGAACATCCTTTTTATTTATATATCCTTTTTGGTTTTGCATTCACACTTTTTTATCCCTCGGTGTTCTTAATATGGAGTCCAAATCCCTTGCTGCTTTCCATTATTACTGTCGGTTTATTATGTATTATCTTCTTTATCCCCCCTCATCTGTCTGTGCTCCTCAGGCACTTGGATAACCACTCTCTATGGGAGGGAAAGACGTTTGCAGTGCGTTGCTTCAAAATCATCATGTACTCCATCCAGGTGAGTGATTCAGTGCCCACATATCCACAAACACCCCACTCTTTTATGTCTTGCACCTTGCACGATAAATCCACGTCCAGATAATGAAATTCCACGCACTGCCTCCAACGATCATCTGACACCCATCACTCCCTAATCCAGCACTTCACGTTCCTACCATCGGGCCAGAGGTGCAGAATTATGTTCAGCTGACGTGACGTAACACTTCCACACTTCCATCCACAGGCGCCATCTTGGATTACTAATCCACTCCTCCCTTCTCTCCTAGTCGCAGCACTCTCACCTGGTAATCCAGCAGCTGCTCGGTCACCTGGATGCCAACAGCAAGAATTCAGCCACGGTGCGTGCCGGCATAGTGGAGGTTCTGCTGGAGGCGGCCGCCATCGCAGCCAGCGGCTCCGTAGGTGAGGAGACTTCAAACCGTACTACCGATGAACGCCGTGGTCCTAAAATCGGACGGTTTACAGATCGAGGGGGGGGGGGGGCGCCGTCTGCACCTCCTGCGGCCACAGCTGCTCTTTTTCAACGGTCCGCTTGTTTTTGCGCGCGCAGGCCCCACCGTGCTGGAGGTGTTCAACACGCTGCTGCGGCAGCTGCGCCTGAGCGCGGACTACGAGCTGAGCGGCTCCTGCGAGGGCAGCACCAACATCGGCACGAAGATCATCAAAGCCCACGAGGAGCGGCAGCTGCAGGAGGCCGTGATCAGGACCATCGGTGAGCCCTCGGTGCACCAGTGGGTCTTTGTGTTGTTGGTTTGTGTCACGGAGAGAGAGGAGAGAGTGTGTTTGTGGGGGGAAGAGGGGAGTGCTTTGTTTTGGTCTCCCCGGTGAGCCTGACCTCTATCTGTGTGCTGTTGTGAACCCTTTACTCCTCCTCGAGTGACATCGTAACCTTTTTTTAAAGCCCAGATGATTAGAACTATTGCTAACGCCGGGCACGGACCCCATGATGTAGGCAGAGGTTACCGCCCCACCACCCGGCTCCCTCGTCCTGGCGACAATGTGCACTTTACATTTAATAAGAGCGATAATTTTTGACACTTCTTTCCGTCTCGTTCTCCTTTTTTAGGTTCATTTGCGAACACTCTGCCAACATACCAGAGGTCAGAGGTCATGCTCTTCATCATGGGTAAAATCCCCGTCCCTGGGATGCACCCAGCTCTGGTCTCCTCAGGCTCCGGGTGAGTTGCTCACTAATCTCGCCGACACATTGATCCATTTTGCTGTATTTCCTGCATGTGTTTGCTGCACTTTTGTAAGCCCAAACGTTGGTGAATGACAAAGGTTCCTTTGGTTTCATCTCCAGCTCTGAGGGCACCAGGATGATCCAGGTCATGTTACTGAAGTCCTTGGTCCAGGTACGTTTTCAGCCTTTCGTTATTGTTCATTTAAAATTCCGTTGGTCCTTTTTGGGTGTGGTTTTCACACAGCTTTAAAGCAGAAGACACCTCGCAGGTTTCACTAGTGGGAATGTTATCATTAAGTGGTTTATACGATCTTGCAAATAGCAGAAGTAAATTCCATTCAACCTCTCAGCAGCTGTAGTCTTTTAAATGTTACCCCAGCATACATATTTCATTCTCCATAGCCCACGTGTGGGTTGGCAGCACTCTAACAGTGGAATTCCCCATTTTTCACACTGGTCTGGAGTGTTTGCTTGTCACGGCTCTGTTTCTGCTGCTCATTTTTAACCAAACCCTAAAATGTTCAACCATCCATCCTTCTATCTAGACAACTAATTCTCTTCAGATCCAAACTCGTAGCCGCTCCGTCGGGGGGCCTCCTCTACACGGCTTAACCTGTCTGACCCTTCTGAACGTGCGGCCCTCTTGCTGTAACGTGGGATCATTCGTCTCTCAGGTGACGGCCGGTTTCCAGACCACCAACATGCTGACGGCGCTCCCCACCTCCTTCCTGGAGCCGCTGCTTTCCTTCTTCCTGACAGAAGACCCGGAGATCCGGTTGTTGGTGCTGCAGATCCTCCTCAGTCTCATCGACCGGCACGACAACACGGCCAAGTTCAGAAACATCAGGTGTGTGATGAGGAGGGGGGGGGGGGGGGCTCTGCAGGAAAATCACGTTTTTCTTGGTGTCGCGTCGGAGCCATCGAGGTGCGTTAATCGCTGTGGCCTTTCTCTCTCCACGCAGCATCATCTCGGACATCTCGGTGCTCCAACTCAAAGTGGACAAATGTTCCCGACAGGACAACTTATTCATGAAAAAGGTACAACTTCCCCTGCCACCATTTAAGAGTCCGGGTGTGTATCGCGTGAGTATATTATATAATATTAATCCTCGGTGGGGTTTGATTCCCTGCCACCCAGAGCTGGAATCCCAAAAATGTATAACTCAAGTGTGTATGAACTTTTTGAATGTATAAAAGCCACCTAGCCCCTCTGGCGCCTCTCACCCTGCCGACAGCACGGCCAGCAGCTGTATCGACACATCTACCTGGGCTGCAAGGAGCAGGGCAGCGGGCGGCGGCACTACGAGTCCCTCTTCGCTCTGCTGGGCATCATCAGCGTGGAGCTGGCTAACGAAGAGGTGGTGGTGGACCTCATCCGCCTGGCCCTGGCCCTGCAGGTACCGCTTTGTGTTGTAACGTAGTTTAGGTTTCGTTCAGGGCTTTTCCCTGCTGACGTGTCTCCCGTTTCCCCCCTGAAGGACCTGGCTCTGTCCACCGACGAGGTTCTGCCCGCGTTTAACCGCTGCGCCGTTCACGCCCTCGCCGCCGCCTACCTCAACCTCATCTGCCAGCTCACCACCGTCCCGGCCTTCTGCCAGCACATCCAGGAGGTCTGGCCCGGTCTGCGTGCGTGCGTGTGTGTGTGTGTGTGTGTGAGCTAATGCCAAGAACCTCTTTTTATTAAAGTGCCGTTTCCATCCGCCCTAATTAAGGTCATTGAGGTGAGACAGAAAAAAAGTCCCTACTTTCTGCCCGAGGGCGTCTTCATTGATGACCCCAAGTATGTGAACCGGCCACCCTTCCCTTCTCCTTTCTCCCACATATAATATATTTTCGCTTATGCGTGTGTGTGTGTGTGTGTGTGTGTGTGTGTATATATATATTGTTTATATCTATGTATCTGACTACTCCTTCTTCCTAGGCTGCTTTCTCCACCGGAGAAGGTGGAAGGGGACGTTTTGTTCCTCCAGTCGAAGATCACCGAGGTGCTGGGGGGAAGTGGGTACAACACAGACCGGCTGGCTACGCCTTACGTCCCCCAGTACACCGGTAAGGAGCTCGAGCAATACATCGAGTTCAAAATCCAGCTGCGAGTCAATAAATACATTCTTTTTTTTTTTTATTCAAGAAAATTTTTAAAAAATTGACTTCACTGTTTCCAGATGAGGACCGTCTGTCCAAGAGGAAGAGCATCGGGGAGACCATCTCGCTGCAGGTGGAGATGGAGTCCAGGAACAGTCCAGAGAAAGAGGAGGTAGAGAGATTTCAGGAGATATTCCCTCCTTAAGGAAATTCAAGGCGCCTCGTTTGAGCGTCATGCACAACATCTTTCTTTTCTGCAGAGGACTCCAGCAGAGGAGATCACGTTTGAAACCCTGAAAAATGCCATTGGTATGTCCTCTTTTTTTCTGATAGTGAAATTACGAGCTCTTCCTCTTAAGTTTCTCATTTATATCATAAATTAAGCTACTAGTTACTTTGCGAATTTACATTAATCCAATACATAATGAGGAGCAATGTTTTTGAGTCGATTTAGTTACCAAATTACTTTTTCCCGCCGTTAGTTAAAACCAAAGGAAAACACTACTTTTCTTCGCGGTAACCTGCAGCCCAGAGGGATGCTGAAATGTGAATGTCCTCTGTGTCTCCCCCTAGTGGACAGTGTGGGTATGGAGGAGCAGGAGAGGGAGCGGAGGAGGCAGGTGGTGGAGAAGTTTCAGAAGGCCCCCTTTGAGGAGATAGCGGCACACTGTGGCGCCCGGGTACGACCAACCCTTTCCCTCCATTTATGAACCCTTCAAACCGTCTTTCTTGTTTTTAATCTTTGCGCTGTTGTCTCGCACACGTTTTGTCCCTCTAGGCCACACTCCTGCAGAGCAAACTCAATCAGATCTTTGACATTACAATCAGGTAGGTTTTTGGAATATTTGAATGAGATGACGACGCTGAGGAGGAGGGGGGGAGATGTTTGACCTTGGTTTCCTCTTCCCGCTCAGACCCCCACCCAGCCCATCCGGAACCATTTCGTCAGGCTACGGCCAAAGCCAGAGTCGCTCCATACCCATCTACGAGATGAAGTTCCCCGACCTCTGCGTGTACTAGACGGCGAAGAAGAGGCACTCGACTATTTCACGGTTTGAGGCCTGGAGAGACCCGGAGCGCCTCGATCCACTCACTGTCACTGTCACAATCGTGACGGTGGACTCGAACCACCGCAGGAGGAGGAAGAGGAGGAGGAGGAGGAGGAGCAAAACATAGTTGTTTTTGAAGCCAGCTCAAGAACAAGCCACATCTTTTATCAACTTGTTTTCCCGAGATGAATTCTTGTCCAGCGGCAGCGGCCAAAACAAGCCCGCTAAAGTCAATAAACGCCGCAGTGATAACGATATTTTTTTAATTTTGCGCATTCCCCTTGTGACCCCCCCTCCCCCCCGCCCCCCCTCAGTTCTCCTTTAAAGGTCTAAAAATTCCATTGAGTGTGAAAAGCACTGTGGGGAAGAATCAGAACCATTTCCTGTGGCTTGAGAATGAATTGACTTGTTAATTGCCAACTGTAGGACATTCTTTCGACCCGTTTGTCCCTTACAGGGTGCCATACTATCGTACGTTTTTTACCCATATTGATATTTAATTTTATATCTGCATTTTATTGATCGCGTGGCCAGGATGAGCTTGAATGAATTAGATTGCATTTTTTGTTGGTGTATTTTGTATGTTTGAATGATTATATATATATTTTATAGTGTTTTATGAAGGTAATACTTCCCATCGCCCTTGTTTCGCGCTGAACATCTATCTTCACAGCGCTTTACCCGTCTTTGTTTTTCCTTTTTTGTTTTTCTTTTTTTGGTTGCTTTTTTCATGACAGGCATTTATTTTCTTTTTGTGTTTTTTCTTCTATTTTTAGCCACGTTTTAAAATGAAAGGAAAATGTCAATGTGAGTGCTGTCCTCCCAAAGTGAGTGTGCCTTACAGGTGACTCGAGTTAGAGCATACACGAAAAAGACACACACACACTGCGCCACAGTCATGACCACACTAAACTGTGTTTACCCCATTTCCAGCACTGGAAGATTATTATGGATCCTTTATTTTTCTCTCCATATAAATGTGTATATACAGAGAAATATATAAATCTTTAAGCTGATGTACAGAGAAGGGAGGTATTTCCTGTCTGTGTCTTTGTGTATAAATACTGTATATTGATCCTGAGTTTTTATGCCCCCCCCCCACTCCCCTCCGTCTCATTCAGCAAGATCAAAATGCGTCTAAAAGCCATCTTTGTGCGCATGCACGCACGTAAACACGTGAACTACATGAGGTATAATGGCAATAATTTTGCCACTAGCCGGGCTAACGCAGCACTGTGTCTTCTACTGTGCCCCCCTGCGGCTGTGCTGTGACGGTGTTATTACCCCCCCCCCCCCCCCTCCCCCCCCCCCACACACTTCTGAGAATCGAGCTGCAGTGACTCGTGTTCAATGTGGACCACTGTCTAGTTTGTCCCTGGTTGGTCATGTGACACGGTCCAGTCGTTGGTTCCTTTTGATCTCTTTTTTTTGCTTTTGGTCTGTGTAGTTTTTGTCTCTGCGTGTTTGTTGTGTCCGCCCCTCAGATCCGTTCAAAATTGTGCGTTTTGCATTTGTTCATCCGTCTGATAAGAACATTCGCGCAGACGTGTTTCTTTGTATCTCAGACCAAACTGTTTCACGCGCGCTTCACAGTCTAACAAGAACACGCTATCGTAGTGCAACAGTGCAGCGGTCTAAGCTTCCAGCGGCACCTTGTCAAATGTCAAATGGTCTTTTTCAGCGTCCTGAGACGTTGCAGCAAAGACCTGTAAGTCAGTGTGGCTGTCATTGCATAGTGTAATGGTAATCCAATCTTACTTTTATCATCACATGTCTGCTTAATAGATCTGTTTCCGACGTAGTGCTGTAGGTCAAATCTATTCATTCGGTGAACTTTGCACTTTAAAAACTGGATAACCTAGTGACAAAGGCAGCTCTTACATGAAGACAATGCCTTATGAGTGTCATACCTGAATCTGCATGCTAGTGATGTCACTGTTGTACAATAAATGTGTCTAACCGGAACACGTCTGATCGCTTTGTTGAAAAGGGAAAGGCTGCTGAAGTGGAATGTGTGTTTTTAACAATATGATCTGCTTGAGATGCAGGAAGCTGCCGAGTGTCAATAATCCTTCAACTCCAAACACGGATGTCTTGACATCGAGTGCGCAGTCTGTTGCAGTATTAAGCAATTGCAAAGATTCTTTGACTCTGCTTGTAGTGCGATTATTTGACTTTCCCGTAAAAGGACCGTTTCTGTTCCACTACTTGCATCAGTGCCTGTATTGTGTGTTTGCTCTTCCCATGCTCGGGGGTATTTTAGTGGCGTCTTTTCTCTGCCCGATGGCGTTCAACAGGAGAAAACGCATGTGAGCTCATTAGCCTGGTGCCACAATTCATGTCAAAAGAGATTTTTTTATTTTTTGCCACATACAGTATGATCTTTATTAATAATATAGTAATTTACAAGAAAAGATACCACTCTGTTCATACTCTGGATTGTTCTAATGTGGTTTTATTTACACTCGCCTCTCGCCTCTGTTTTTCAAACTCTACGGATCAATACGAACTATTCCAACTACACATTCCTAAGAACTTCTAGCAACTGAAAACTGCCTCGTTTCCCGTCTTTAGTTCAACAACACGCTAACTATAATGACAAGTGTCTGTAAGAGTACCTGTGGGTGTTTAACATGCAAACCCCCCCCCCACCCCCTCCCCTCCCATCACTCTCCCCCAATCCCTCCATCAGCCCAATCTCCTCTGCTCCTTGATGACAGTGTTCCTGAGCAGCTTGTCCAGCGGCACCTTGGGCTTCCTCATCGGCCGCTTGATCGTGCCGCCGTTGCGCTTGGAGGGGGGCGGGCTCCCCCAGCGGAAGTGGCTCATCCGATAGGCGCCGTCTTTCCTCACCGGGGCCTGGGCCTTGAGGTCGATCCTTTGCGACCCCTGGCTTCGACCCCCTTCCTTCAGGTCCCTCACTCTGTACCCGTGGAGGCCCAGCTGCCTGCGAGCCGGGGCGGGGAGGCCGCGCTCGGAGGAGCCCCCTCCCTCCCGAGAGGAGGCGAACGCCTTCGCGGGGCGGCGCTTGCGGCCCGAGGGTTTGCCCCAGCGGAAGTGCTCCATGGAGTAGGAGCGCCGCGCGGCGCCGCGGCCGCGGCCTCTGGGGTCCGACTCTGGTATCTTGTTTTCGGAGACCAGGGCGGCCAGAATGATGCTGAGCTGGAGGTCGGCGTCGCCGTCGATTACCTCCAGGGCCAACGGGCCGAGCTCAGGCCCCCCGGGCTGGATGGCGGATATGCAGCGGAGAACGCAGTCCTGTGCAGAGGGTGGGGGGAGGACCAGAGGGAAAACGGGCAACAATGTGGGGGAGAAGCGGTCACCACACACACACACACACACACTAATGGGCGGCATGACACATTTTGATTTGTTTGAAGATGTTTCCATGTCTCACCATGTTGTGAGACTGTTTGACCTACCTGTACCTGCCCCTTGTTGTCCAGCTCGTCGCATCGGGATCGGTCCAAGCACACCGACGCGAAGCCGGGGAGGTACGCGGAGGCCGTCGCCGACATCAGCAGCCATGAAAGGCACGACATCTTCCGCCTGGCGTGGAGGACAGGAGCAAGAGTCCAAGTTTGTGCTACGAGTCGAGGTTGTGCCTTTTATAATAACAATATGAGAGAGCAAATACCATTCATCCAGATGTGGTTAATTAACTGGTTGATGGAAACGGATTTGCCTAATTGGTAAGAAAGGCAGGAGGAATGTGATGGTTTTGGACCAGCAGGATGGGGTGTTTTTTCGTTTTCTTGCTCCAGCAGAACGGTGGCCGTGTGGACGCGTTCTCTCATTCAATGCAACGACAAATGTTGTCCAAACTTTGGATTGGTAGTGTATCTTATATTCGGCTCCGTCCCGCGAGATTTTCTGTTAAACGATTATAGAAAACATTGAGTGATCAAAAGTAGTTTCACGCTTTGGACGGCCCCGAATGACACGACATCGGCCTTCTGTGAGTCCACCCAGGGCCTCGAGGTGTCCGAGCAGCCATTGCATTGTATTCACGTCCTGTCTGTTAATCCGAGAAGCAAACCATAAAATGCGACTGTGCGCTCGTGCATCTGCCCTTGGTTGGTTTTCCCGTACGCACGCATGCACTCCTCGCCGCTCTTCGCAAACTGGATCCGGTCCGTTCCTGGACCGGATCCAGTTGGCGTCCGGCGCACGAGGCTTACACAAGACACGAGGCACGCGTGTAATGCGGCCCTTTGGCTTTCTGAGGACACTCGCCTTTGCTACGAACTGTTAACTGTCAATCTCCATCGATCACCCAGATGTGCCCCAGAAGTTAGATTGAGCTAACTTTAGCACGCTCACCGGTTTTTCCCTCCCTGTGTCTCACCGCCGCATGTCGGGGATCGACATTTGCATTCATTTCCTGCCACAGATGCTGTTGCATGCTCTTGCCTTCGTTGCCAAAGAAATGGGGGTTTTAATGAGAAGCTTCGACAGGAATGTTCTTGCATGGGTAATCTGTTTTCCTTTTTGGTTTGTTTGTAAAAAAACAAAACAAAAAAAAAACACTTCTGGGCGGAAAACTAGTTCAAAAGTAATCAAATCACGGGTCCGGCTGGCGTGAGGGTAAAAGGTCAGGTGTGGTTTTGGCTGCCAGTTGAGCTGCTGTCTGGAGCGTGACCCGACAGTCAAAGGATCGTAAAGCTTCCACCCATAACTTGCTCGTTTGAAAACCAAAGTCCGACGCACGTTGTGACGGTTGCTTTGGAAATAGCGCAGCGCCGAGGAACCGGAATGACTGTGACGTTACCGATCGTTTTAAAAGCTGCAACACTAGAGCAGCTGTTGCGTATTGTGCAAACGGGCTGCAAGGTACCAGTTTCGGAAGCGTTTTCCAAATGACGATTACACACTTAACGTGCAATTTGGGCTGCGTGTGATTCACGGGCCTTTCCCAAAAAGAAAAACCTCCCAATGAAAGGCACTGTGGAGAGATCAGAAGTGGCCTCCGCCGATTATCACCGATGTGAAACGGTAGATGATGTTTGGAGCGATATTCAGCCTGAAAGGGAGCACAGAGGAGACGTCTTTCATCACAGTGGCTACAGTGACTCCTTCACGGCCGCGGGGAAAGACCATGGTCTGTAAATAGAAACAGACGTTCCCATACGATCCCCTGAACTACATTCCAGGGGGCCTCTGAATTTAGAAGAAATGTGAATGAATGCATTTTAGTTGTTCCGGGGAACACAAGGACGATGATGATGGTGGTGGTGGTGGATGGGCTTCATCGCCCCGGGTAACGTCATCAGTAACGTCAGCTTTATGAGATTAAGGAACAGCAAACCTTTTTATCTGCTACTTCAAACACATCCTCAATGGAGGAAACAGATCGCTATTGATTCATTCATTCACTCATTCATGCACATGTATGTTGCTGCGCAAGGAGATGACAAAGATCCACAATCAAATTCTTTCAGGAGGTGAAATGGAGTCGTGACGCACGTTCGCCTGGCGCTCTTCTCGATCTTCTTGATGATTGCTGCTGTGTTCGCTTTTCTCCTCCCATTCTCTCCCATTCTCTCTCTCTCTCTCTCTCTCTCTCTCTCTCCCTCTTTCTCTCCCCCCGTGTTCAACCATCTATTGACAAGCATCAATATTATTCTCTTTATTCTCTAATTTTCTAATTTGTGGTTTTCCTCTTCATTCTCTGATATAAGGAGTGACTCCTTGGTGGGCCACAGTATTTGGAACTCCGGCAGAGGCTCTATACACTCTTCCTACATTATGACTCACTCGGCGGCGCTCCGCTCTCCTCCGAACGACGGCGATCGAAATAGATTTAGACCTTGATAACATTGATAAATTATCATCGTTATGTCTGTAATCTGGATCTGTGTTTGTGGCGCTTGATGTTTTTTTGAAAGACAACATATTCTGGAAAAAACCTGAGACTGTGGATGATAAACCCGCTGCAATCACCAGCCCCAAACGAGTGAAAGTGGGTAATCGATGCCCCGTCTTCATTCTGAAGAAGCTAACAAGAACCAGACACTGTTTCGATCCATGCCCAAAAAAACAAATCAAAAAGCTCGCTCACAGACATATTCTTTCTTTTGTTTTTGTTTTTTTACCTTTTTGCAAAAGCGTCGGTTCCCTCTCCTCGCTTCTGGTTTTTCTCCCCTTCTGTGTTTCTGTCCACTGATCTTCCAAAGTGTGGGACTCCTGACTCCGATCTGATCCCTCTCCTCCTCTTCCTCCTCTGCTCTCCGCTTGCTCTGAAATGAAACGCTCAGTGGGAAGCAGGTCGGCTGTTTCCTCAGGAGGAGCAAAGCTCTTTTTTTTTTTCTTTTTTAAAGACACATGAGTGGAGTTTTCGGAGTCTCGAGGCCTCGGGGTGGGATTTAAGAGGGAAGGAGTCTCCTGCTCCTCTCCAAATGAGGAGGGTCTGTGTTACTGCAAAGGCCACCCACACGCCTTTTAATCAATGGTGCAGCTTGCGTCACCACAACAACAGGTGAAGCGTCGGTGAAGATTTTGCCGCCCTCCCCTTCTTCTTCTTCCTCATGTGGAAATCTAATAATCATCCCGATTGAGGGGGGCGGGGGTTATTATGACGTTTCACTGCTCTCGTTTATATCTCTTGATCGCATCTTCACGCCATCGCGTGCTTGCGCAACGTCGTCGAAAGGTCGCCGCCAAAAGGCCACGTCCTCTCGTCGAGGAGGGAGGGGGGAAGGGGAGGGGGAGGGGGGGTTCAAATCAATGTGATCGATCGGATGGTTTTTCAGTGGTTCTCGTGTGCGAGGTGGGCGTGTGTCCCCGCGTGGAAACTTCATTAAGGACACTTGACTCACTCGTTGAGACGCCGCGGCTACACGAACGCACGAGCACACACACACACACACACACACACACACCGGCTGTGTTACCGGGGAAAAAACAACACTTAAAAGACAGTTCGCACACATCTTTAAGGAATAATGAGGCACAGGCACAGTATGGGTCCAGTTACGGTCTGATTCAAATGTGTCAACAGAAAGTTCCATAACTCTTCGACGGAAGAGCCGGTTTAACTTTTTCAATTGGAACGATAAGATTTTCTTTACCAGGCTGTCAGGTTGATGGAGAACTGAAGCGTATGATTGAGCACTCTTTTTAATGACCACATCAAATACGTGCCTGTGGGACGGCGTCACGGAGACGCCTTATTTCATCTGCTTTCCATTATAACATAACAGAGTTCATGAAGAGGACACGAGGTCTCCGTCCAAAGTCTCTGCAGGGCTCCAGTTCGCCGCATAAACGAGAACAAAAAGCGCAATAATAAATGCTCCCACATTTAAAAGGAAGTTTACTTTGTTGTGTTTTAAATCACTTCGCTCCTCCTTCCAATGTTATGCTATGTGTCTTTAAAAAAAAAAAAAAAATTGTATGACAAATTAAATGTAGAAATACATTTTTTTAAATATTTTTTTTAAAATCTAACACCAAAGTCGTACCGTTTTCCACACGTAGCATCTTGCTTGTTGCACCGTTTTTTTTCTTCTCTTTCTTCAAATTAAAAGACTGTTGAAGGCCCGTAATTAAAAGTGCACGATGATTCTCGAGCGTGCCGGAACCAGAGTACAAATGGTTAAACAGTTAATCAGAATCCGATTCAAGAACCTGGACAGTCTGAAGTGGAAGCAATTCCCAATTAAGCAGCTTGACGCGCCTGCGTTCGGCCCTCTGCAGGTAGTGAATCTCACTCATTACCGGACACGAAGGTTAGAAAAACAAAATGCTGCTGACTTCCACCGTTTGATAAAATATGCCTGTGGAGGCAGAAGACTGGTACTTTCTCATCCTGCCATCGTCACATTCCGTCCCTCCGGACGGACTCAGTCAGAGAGCCAATTCCCCCGTTTGATGGAATAACAAAGATTTCTGCCAGATTTTTCCCATCTCGCATCGGCATGCGCAGGCTCATGTTGTCGCACGGGGGGGGCGAACACTTCAATGTTCAGCACAATGACGAATGATGCAAGCTGTGTTTAAGGACAATTAGGTCCCACTCGAGGACGTGGGACATCACGCGTTTCTCTTAGACTTTTGTGCCTCACGTCGTAAAAAGCTAATAAAACAAAGACCACTGCATGAACGTTTCAAGCCTTTTGTTGCGGCCTCTGTTCATTTTTCACATTTTCATTCATCACCCCGGGACATTGAAAACACATTTGATCCGTTGAGATGAGTTCTCAGATTACATAATTCCTCCAAATAACACGCCGACATGCCCAACTACGTCTGTATCTACTCATCTAACGATGGATTTAGAAATAACTTTGTCGTTGTTTCTGCTGATTGCTTTGAAACTATGTTCTGGACCATTTTTTTTTTCCAAACATTTTGTCTTTTTGTCACTTGAATAACTGAATTTGGATCCAGTGCCTCTCCGCACAACTTAACAACGACGCAAACAATTGATTGTATTATAAACGTTCTAAGCATATTTGCAACTAAACGCACAGTGTGTTGTGTGTGTGTGTTTGATTTATTAATTTGCCTTTGGTTTCTTTTTAAGTGTCGATTCATCAATTCATTTGACACAATGTGGGGGGGGAAAGTTCTGGATGTGACCCGTCAAAATGAATGTTCTAATCAATACTCAGTAGAACATAAACCTGAGTGACTCCCCCCACTACTCTGGATTGTGTAACGCTCAAACACTTCACGCGCCGCGGGTCTGGACACACTCAGAGCAGATAAGCCTCGACACTCAGACCGTTGCCAAGTTATTGCCGCGCAGTCGGGAAAAACAACCCTTTGGACTTTTTTTCACAGACGAAAAAGCACATATTTGAAGCACAGCTGCGTAAGTAGTTAGTATGGATCCGGTAAAATGAGGTTCATTTAAATAACCATGATAGTTATTTAGATGACTGGATGACCCCTGCTGATGCTCAGGCCAAACCTCAATGAAGAAGGTCCGTTTGATCAAAGCAAAGTACAATCATCCAGCCAGATGCATCAACCAGGCTGAATAAGTGGAAGTCAATTAACGATCTCAGTTAGAAATATATTAGTGATCTGAATTGCATGTTGCGTGTCTTGCTGGGTGCTTCTCAAACTCTCACAGTGCGTAAATGCATTACATTCAATGTAAAACATCAACATTTTTGATTTAATCAGACAACAATTTCCATTTAGTTGTCGTTCCTGAGTTTGTTTGTAAGGTTAGTGAAATGAATATTTCATTCGGGATGAACTTGATGATGGAGTTTGTTTGTTTACACCTTGAGAAGAACTCTGATATTAACATTTAGTCTTTCTTTTAAGATAAGACGGCTTCCCAAGTTGAATCATCATTGTTTCATTGTATTTTACGGGTTTACGTACAGCCGTTTAATGACTCATACGGAGTTACATGAATTGGTGTTGCAATTCGTTATTATTTATTAAGTCTTACATTCCAAGAGGAGAGGCTTCGCCTCTAGTTAAAACAAATCAAGCTCTCCACCCTCCGTGCAAACAGACACTCAGGGAACTTGGGAGCATTTTGGGCCCAAAAAGAGTTTATTCAACCTGTAATGAGCAAAAGAGGCGTGAATATATATTCGCGCTTTGTCTCGAGAACGAAACGTGGTGAAGGGCCTTCGACGTTCACTCCAACCAAACGGGTGAAAACAGCGAGAGCTGCACGCGGCTATTAGCGGCCTGTGCGGGTCGAAGGTCAAAGGCGCATCGATGCGCTCGGACAATGCAGCTCCGCACGTTTCAGCTGGTTTCGTGTCAACTTTAGTGAAACGTGCGAATGATAAATTCATCCGTTATGAGCCGAGTCCCTTGTGTTCCTGAGGAATTTGCAGGTTTTTTTTTTTTTTCTTTTTTTAAATTAGCTTTATGGATCAATGTGTGCTTTCTTTCTTGAGTCAACCTTAATGTCCTTCATTGAGACAGTGTGCAACAACCGACGCCGCTAAATAACAAAGCGCACAATAACTTCGGCAATAACAAAAGGGGCGAAATAGGAACGGTTATACAAGACAATACCTTCAGCCCTGTAGACTACTTCCTGCTTAACACTCCCACAGGACATCGCCCAGGATGGGATTACATAATAGAAAGGTAAAAGAAAATTATGCGTAAATCAATCGCCACATCGCAATCGCCTTACATCAGGCTATTGCGCCTGATGTAAGGCGCAGTTTAGCCACAAGAGGCTGCAATTCGGTCACAAATAAGTCAGGGTCATCTTTATTCTGCTGAGGTTTGAGCTTTTTGATTTGCTTCATCACATAGAGAGACACAAACGAATCGTGTTGGTGATTGTAAATATATGTGACTTCACTGTGTACATTTATTTTCAACTTGTCCAGCTTAACAAGTGCTGAAGAGCAACGGCTAACGAGAAGCTCTCATCAAACTCATCTTAAACAGAAGGTTTACTTCCTTTCTCACGTCTTGTATTGTCCCTCTCCCGTGGCTCCGTTAAACGTCCCTGTGATCTGACACAGTGATGCATTACTTCCAGTGGTAATTACAGCCTGCTTTGAAACCAGGTATCACGAGGCCACTGTGGGCGACTCACTCAGTCTCAAAACGTGGGAGATCGTATTCAGCAGCAACTCACTGGTTTCAGTTTAAAGTCACGGTGTGAAAAGTATAAAGACAGGATGGTTTTGGAGGCTGAATTCCAGACATTTATTGGGCTGAGCTGATCCTGATCGGGGGGAGGTGGGGGCTGCACTAACGATGGGAAAATGGTCCTCTTCTTTTCTTGCGTTTACATGCAGGTATTGTTTCTTGCTTTCAACAACACATTATCTTAAATACATTTGCCTATGACTACGTGTTAAAGACGTGTCTTATGCAAATGAATTGTCCCACTCAGGCAATGAAGCATGGAAGGGGGGTCGGAGGGGGTTCGGAGGGGGGGGGGGGGCGCATAAATATGCGAGTGGACCTCCTTTGTTCGCCGTTTAGCCACCTCCGTGGCCCCTGTAAAACCATTAAACGAGGAGGACTTCTCCCAGGAGCCACGCATTCCTCACATTCCTCCGGTCTGATGTCAGAGCAGAGGGGGCGGCATCTGGACGACGCCGCCTTCATGGTCCCCCAGCGTGGCCGCGACATTTGAGCTCTGATGTATGCATGGGATTTTCGCACTCTGTAAATTTCTTTAGCGAAGACAGATACCGTTTTTACTTTCCCCCAATTAACAGCAAAACGGGATTTTGTTGTTGTGTAATTTATGGCAATGTGGTGGTAATTCGTAAGGGTTTTGGGATTAGTACCATTTAACGTTACGCCTGTTGGTCAATGCTAAATATGAGGGGCCAGTTAGCTTAGTTAACAATGACACAAATAAAGTAAATTAGCTGTCTGGTTCTTTCAAAATATACAACTCGTAAACACCAGGACCTCTACAGCCAGATCATTATTACGCTATTAGTAAACAATGTGTACATTTCCTAACATGTCAGACTGTGACAGGAAGTTGTTGAGCACTTAATGGCTTTTACCGCCGACTCCTCTGAGGCCGCTTGGCATTTCTTATGCGTTTCCGAACCGTTACCTTTAAACGCCTCCTTTACTCTGATCCACAAACCCCAGAGTCCAACATTCCCAGCATTCGGCAGCTCCTGAACGCAGCACACGGTACTCCCTCTCTCTCTCTCTCTCTCTCTCGCCCCCCTTGTCCCGGGCGCCTCCATTGGGCTAGAGGGACCGCTACAGTAAACACACCGCCGACAAGAAGACCACGTCGCAGTTATCAACGACCGAGTCCGGTAACCTTTTCTCTGGTTTAAATTGACTTCTGTCAAAAACGACCCCCCCTCCCCCCTCAACGATACGGACGAAAGAACAAACAAACGTGGAAGTCGAAGCCGCGACGGGGAGTGAGTTTGCGACTTTCCCCCCCCCCCTTTTTTTCCATCTTCCTCTTTTTCTTCTCCTCTGGAAAGTTGCGCTCGTTTTCTGCTCTTCTGCATCGGCCAACGCGACATGTGGAATACCGCCCGCCGGCCGTGAGCTTCCACGCGCCCGAGCGGAGAGGAGCCTCTGCAGCGGGGGGAGCGCCGCGCGGCATGTAGCCGGAGACGGAAGGGTGAGTTGTCCTTCTTGCAACAAAAGAGAAAGACGAGTTTGTCCTCTTGTCTCCCGAGACATTCTGGGAGTCGGGGGGAACCTTTTTTTTTTTTGTTGCATAGACTCAACGAGCAAATTTAGGCCAAATAGCTCAGCCACGTAGGGCAGACTGTTCATCCCAAATACTCTCATGCAACAACCCCCCCTCTCCCTCCCCTTCCCCTCCTCCTCCAGATAAACATACGGTGAACTAGAGACAGGGCCCCCACACTAAAAACATTCAGTTCAGGCCTACTGGAGTTAGAAGAACGTACTTCATGGGGACCTCTGCAGGACCCCCGCCCCCCCCAGGATCCAGATTCCCACCAGTAGTACTACCAGTGGTACTACCAGTACTACTACCAGTACTACTACGAGGAATTAAAGAGGCTTTATCACCACAGGTTATTTTTTAATGGAGCCCCTCAACATTAAGGGGGGGGGGCGGCGTGTCAAAGGTCACGTATACTTTTAGTATGATGGGTTAAATGAGCCAGGTGGTGGTGGTGGTGGTGGTGATGTCATCATCATCTCCTCCGTTGGCCCCCGCACACACCCTGCGTGCGCCGCCGAGCGGGCGTGTTTGTGTGACGGCGTGCCGGAGATGTGTTTGGACACGCAGCAACATTACGGTAAAAAGATAAAGGAAAAGAGGAGAGTTCTGTAAAGGCAGATGTAGCATAGCTGCAGGAGGCGTAGGCCGCGCACACACACACACACACACGTATATATACGTACACGCACATCTGGCTGTCTTTATAAGCTCAAAGGCATACTGTGTAAATTATATGGTGCCGTCAGAGCAAGTGGCTTGGAAGCACACGCCGCTCTTTAGAACACAGGTGGGGTTGAAGGTTTCGCCGTTCTTCTTGTTCAAGAGGGACGAGAGGTTCACTGTCTACGCAGGAAAATTGGCTGTTGTTTGGGCAAGGTTGTCGTAGTTCGCCTGAAGGCCGGAGGCCGAGAAATGCCCAACTCGTTCGACGTCAAGCGGTGCTTTTTCCTCTTTCTAAAAATTTAAAGGACTTCCTGATCAAATAAAGGGTTTTGATGAATAAATGATGAAAGGCCAGTTTAGCAAAAATCTTTAGTGTCAGAGGTCTGTACGTCACACATTTATTTGAATGCAGCGATATACTTATTAAAAGTCGCACTGATACCAGGAAACAATCTGGGCGCTTGTGTGTGTGTGTGTGTGTTTCTTCCAGTGTATCGAGACTCGCAGTGATGCTTTTGTCCGAGTTGTGTAAGTTGCCGGGCCGACGACAACACGGCAGGACGGCGTGCCGCGACTCGCCCAACTCTCCCACACTCCAGCGCAGGCACCTACCAGGTGCGAGTCAATCACTGCTGGCTCCGCCCCCCCCACCCCACCCCCAGCGAGACTGAATTCCCCTTAATGTGGCTTATTGAGGGGAGGGGGGGGCGAACTGTACATAGAAGACATCCCTTTTCAACGGTATTCAGTGGGGAAGCGGAAGCGGGGGCAGATTTTCCGGCGGTTTCTCCTGTGTGAACGTTTCGTTTCGTTGTTTTTCGGGTGCAGCCGCGAACCGGCGCTGCTTTCATAGGCCTGTAAACTCTGTGCCTGTGGGAAAAACACCCAGTGGCTTTTTTGTGGGGGGGAGGTGGGGGAGTGGGGTGATTTAAGCACGAGTGTCTGGAGTCGTGTTTGTGCGTACGGTTGTGTGTGAGTGTGATGTGGTTCCCAGGAGGGGGGGGGGCATGGAAAATGTATGGAAAATGTGAACAGCACCGCGGGTTTGGCTGAAGCGGACGTGGGGGCCCACGGCTGATGGCCCTGTGTTTTCCGTTGTTCCCCCCATCCCAACCAACACTGTACCAACATGATAAGAGCCTGAGAAGCGCCGGTGTTTCACCTCCTCTCTCCCTCCCTCTCTCTCTCTCTCCTCCACATCCTCGCTTATCTTGGGCCTTTCATTTTCTCCATCGGGCGTCGGGACACTGTCTCTCTGTCTCTCTGTCTCACACCGCCCAAACCGTCTCCTGTTCCCAAATCCAGCGGCGTGTTGGTCCTCTCCGTTCGCCATCTGTTGCGGCGCTGCACCCCGCGAACGCGCATCGCTGTTACGTTCCTGCGGTTCCTTTATTTTTTTTCTTCTTCGAGATTGACATTTACGGCCGTGCAGATTTTTCTTCGTTCCACACGCCGGTGTCGCCTTCTCCTGTTGCATTTGTTAGAGGGCTGCTGCTGACGCCGACCACTTGGCTGCAGGTCACGCTGGGTGACACGCTAACAGACACGCTAACAATGCAGGTTGTGCCTATTGGATAGAAGAGACCAGCTGATCCTGAAATCTTCATGTGTGGGAATCCCCTCTCGTACTTGCACCTTTTTAAATCCCCCTGTTGAGACTTCTAAGACTGCTCAGAAGTGTGCGCGCGCGCGCGCGTGTGTGTGTGTTTGGTTGTGTCTTTGTTTCAGACGAGGTGCTAGACAAAGAGAGCTAGAAAGTGAGGAAGCAGATGCGCCTGGTTGGAGCACACTGTCTGACCGCGTAGCTCCACCATCTGTTTGCAGCTGCTGATGCTTGTGTGCAACAGACGGGACATTGTGTGTGTGTGTGTGTGTGTGTGTGCGTCTTTGTAGGCAGGAATGTGTGTAAGTATGTAGTGGAAAATCAAAGTTCCTTTTAAGTCGTAAAGGCAAAGTCCTATGTGCATGTCTTTTAAAGAAGGAAAACACACACGCAGTGTCAGATAACAGAGGTGTCTTCCGTCCCTGAGGCATGCTGGGAAAACAATGGCTACGTACAGTGGAGTCCTGTTCATTGAGAGGGTGGCTCTCTCGTCTGGCAGAGGATTACACTGTTTGAAATGGGAACTCCTGCTGATCCAGGGTCAGCTAAAGGGTTAACGTAAAATAGCGTCACTTTAAGTCATCTCTTCACACCGAAAAGCCCCAAATGCAGAACTCAAAACTTAAACTGTGATGATCATAAACAAAATGTGTTTCTATTGTCAGAAAAAGCACAACCTGAGCACATTAACTTCAAGTGAATCCTGCAAAAAGGTTTTTCTCAGAGGACGAGTACTTACTTCGGGGCAGTGAAGCACTTAACCCCCTTTTTGTTTTGCCCCGGCGCTCATGTGTAACCGGCGGCGGAGGTGCGGGGGGGCAGGCAAGACGCTGGTGTTGGCATTTCAGACGGGTGGACAAGAATCAGAGATCCGATTGATTGAGTTACACACGCTGTCGCGTCCTCAGCTCCGGGCCGCCTGCGTCTGATGGCCTCAGCAGCGGGGCGACAAAGCGCTGTTTTGTTCCCTGCTATTGTGTCTCTGTGAATGGAGCAAAGTGAGGGACCGGCTGCCCCGATACACAGAGAGAGAGGGAGAGAGGAGAGGGAGGGAGAGGGGGAGAGAGAGGCGCAGCACAAACAGAGCACCCAGATTTCCATTGTGTTGTTTGACCTTGAGAGACGAAAAGTGGTTTTCTTGCTTTACTAGTTGTCTTGGTTTTGCTTAAATCTCTGAATTGGCACCTGAGAGACGACTGGCTGTGGAACATCACACCCTGAGGAGGGGGGGGGGGGGACCTGTGTCAACATTGTTTTTTAACTGATTTTGCATCCGTCTTTTGTCAGCTGTTCACTAGTAATGCGGGCCGACTGTTGAGCCGCGTTCCCACCAGTCGCCGCCGCCGCACAGCACCTGTCGGGCCCCTCGGTTCTTCCCGGGAAAGGTCCACCGACTTATTCACCGACTTATTCCCTTGTGATTATAAAAAGAACGGCAGGTGGTATCACATGATTTATGATTTGTGTGGTTTAAAGCGTACGCCATAAAAAACACGCCACCGGCCGCGTAGACGAGAAACACAACGAAAGAGCACCATTTTTCCTTTTTTGTATTTTTAGCCGACGGTGGCTCTCCTGAAAAAGAAAAACAGGTTTCCCCCTCTCGTTTTTTTTCTCCACGCCACAAAATTACAAGGTGCAAATTTCGGAAATCGCACACGCCGTTTTTTTTTGCACACTGGAAATAAACACAAAGGTCGTGAGTGAATGTTGCTCTTGCGGCATTGAGGCGTTTTTTTTTTGTCTAATGTTTTTTTGTGTGTGTCGAGGAGCGGGTGCGGTCCTCTGCTATTGTCCGTCCGCTTTTACTCAACCGCACACTTCCAACCATGCCGATGATTACTAGTTTAGTGTTGCACCAACTGCTGTCTAGTCCTTTGGCTAACCGTGTGTGTGTGTGTGTGTGTGTGTGTGTGTTTGTGGTGTGCTCTGTCCATGCATGTCTATGTTTGTTCTCCACACAGTGAAAGTATGCGTCTTTTATTTGTGTGTTTTTCTGCGTCTGTAGCCCCTGTTGACGGTGATCTCGCTGAACGTTTTTCCCGCTTGCGATCGCCTCTAGAGGAACTTCTTTGGAAGGTGTTGCCGCCGCCGACCTGTGATGTCACTTCCTCTAAGGCCGCGGGGAGCGTCGCAGGGGCGGGGCTTCTCTTCAGGTGGCGGATCGGATCACACGTCAGATCGCTAATTCATTCAAGCGTGTGTGTGTGTGTGTGTGTGTGTGTGCGCGTGTGCGTGTGCGCGTCGTTGACGGATTCAGGAGTAAGGAATGTGTTACGGCTTCCAAAGGGGCTCGGCTGCTACAAAAGAAAAGTGTGATTCAAACCCAACAAAAGAACACGGCTGCAAGTCCGCTGCTTGTAACCATTTAATTCAAGACTTGTTCGCTTGGGTCTTTTTTGATCTCTCACACACACACACAGACACAGACACACACTTTCCCTCCTTATGGTGCATACTTGCGTCAGGTGTGCTCTGTTTTTCCAGTCGGGGCAGAGCGGAATCTGGGCCGGGGTCCAAGCTGACTATCAACAGCACATCGCCGGAGCCCGGGACAAGAAGCAACACGTCCACTCCATCTTTGCTGCCCCTCCTTCTCCCTCCCTCCCTCCCTCGTCGCCCCGCCCACCTCCCCCTTTCTCCTCCCCGGATCACTGGAGCGTTGTCGTGTTGTGTTTTTGATCCTTCCCTTCGCCCCTTTTCATGCACTTTGTTTGCTGGATGTTTCAGTGTGGGGAAGAAGTTGTTTTTTTTTCCTGCTGGGAAGATGTGGAGACACCTTGTGTGTGTGTGTGTGTGTGTGTGTGTGTGTGTGTGTGAGATCCTACACACTCCCAACACTGTACGCTTCAATGTCTGGCACTGAGCTGCTGTGGAGGAGGGAGAGGAGGGGAGATAAAAAGGAAAAGGAAAGGCCTCCCACGCAGGCAGACTTAGGAGCTCCATTAGCTCCTCAAAGCCAGCTGCCGGGTTCACATGGCCGTCTGCGCTCGCCTGTTTGATGTGCGTCCTTCCGTGGCCTCACGCCTCTGCCTCTGTCTCCCCGCTTTGCCCCGACGGCGTGGCCTCACGGGGCCGGAGAGACGGCAGCTGCCGTCACTAGAGGATGAAGCCGTCTGCTGCGGCCCGGCGGCTCTGTTTCTTTCCCCTTTTTTTGGGAGGTTTTATAGGTCAAAAAGACTGGCAATAGATCTTTTATTTTGAAGTTTCTAGTTGACTAATGCCGCCTCTTTTGTCATCTCTCCTTGCAGCCCCTGTTCATCTTCTTTTTCCTCATCGTCGTCCTCTTCCTCCCCCTCCGGACATCTTTGGGAATGGGCCAGGGCCTCGCCAGGGTGCATCTTTCCACCCGGTGGTGCGGCTGGCGTCGCGCAAGAGTGAGGAGGGCAGCGGCCACGTCATAGAGCCCCCCCCCCCACCTCCCAGCCCCCCCTCGAGTGGCTTTTTTCGACCTTTCTGACTGCGCCGTGACCTCCTGCCAGCCATGCCTTTCCGGCTGATAATGCGGCGCACCCGCCGCTACAACGTCCTGAGCAAGAACTACTTTGTGACGCGGATCCGCCTGCTGGACAGCAACGTGATCGAGTGCACCCTGTCAGTGGAGAGCACGGGGCAGGAATGCCTGGAGGCGGTGGCCCAGAGGCTGGAGCTGCGGGAGGTGAGGATTAAGATGATGCATGTGAGCCTTTTTTTTTTTCTTCTTCATATCGTTTCTTCATTCAGACGCGAAGGCTCGGTGAGGTGATCCTAACCCAGGTTATTCATCTATCACAAAACACACATTATCTTGGTGCTTAAAGTTTGTATAGAATGTCAGCCCCTCCATAGAAGTGTCACCATTAGTATGGTTGTATATTAGTATATGAACAACCAGAAAAATCCCATTCCATTTCAATTAATTATTTGTCTTTTTTTAATAATCAAGCAAAAATAAATCACTGACAAATCAAAGCAATTCACCATCTAACATTTTGTTGTGAAATCACCCACATGCATTATGCATGGATAGGTCCTCCCCACACCCGTGTGTGTGTCTCTTTGCCCTCTGATGTTCCCTTCCCGCGGGGTCCTTGTCCGCATCTAACGAAGCGTGGCCCCCCCCCCTCTTTGCTTTTCCGTTCCCCAATCTGCATTTCCATCGGCACGGTTCAGCCACCAGCTCGCTCCGTGCTCACACAGGTGCGTGTCTTTGTGCGGGGGGGGGGGGGGCTCATTCCTTGTCTGCAGGTGGAGTTTCTTTCGCACGCGGGACCGCAAAGGTCGCAGAAAGAAAGTGCGTTTGTTTGACAGCCGATCGACGAAGTGAAACCGGGGGAGCGGCGCTCGTGTGCGTGCGTACTCGCGGCGTGTTGTCGTATTTGCCAGGTGTCAGCGATGTGATAAATAAGGTGACGCGACACTTAAGCTTCACTCAGCGTCTGCGCCACACCCCCCGGCGTCGCGCCCGCCCGCCCCGCTGTTCAGAATGCGCGTGACCACCTGCGTTTGCCGCCTCCGTCTTTGTGCATTTCGTGTGCGCTCCTGCAGCTGCAGCTTTACAAACTTTCCTCGCAGTGCAGTCGAAGCACGCAGAGCAGAACAGGTGTGCTCACCTCGAACAACCTTTTTGTGAGATATTTTATGAGGGTACACTGTTTCCCACCTGGCAGCGCGGCGCCCTGGCATGCTCGTGCATGGGCTGCAAATACGGCGCCTGAGGGAATCGTGTCAAAATTCCCTAGAAATCCCAAGGATTATGAAACCTGCTCGAGGCGATTTGATATCGTAAATCTAGAAGATGAGGAACTCACAGCACCTTTCGATGTCCTCTGCTGAACTGCGCTCTTGTTTGGACCAGTGTGAAATTCTACAGCATGTTTAAGCTGAACAGTTTCATTTTGTTATCTGATTAACGTTGTTGCTGCTGTTTTATTCAGCTGCATTTTGTTTTTCATTTTTCTGATGCCAAACAAATCTCTCGGTTGGATAATAAACGGCACGCTTTGTTTTCACTGAGCCTCGGTGAGATCGGATCACTTCCTCCCTCCCATCTCACCGCCGTGGGTCCTGCCCGATGTTTCGTTTAATAAGCGTTGACGTTTTGCAGGGGAATTATGTGGTTGTTGTATTTCTCCGGTAATTTTCCCATTTCTGTCCATCCCGACAACCCTCCATTCCCCATCCCGACACTTTGTCTGCCAGTCTCCTCCGTCTCCCTCCTGCCTCCCGCTCGTTTCTTCCTCAGCTTCCTCCGCTCTCCTCTTTCATTTGCTTCTTGTCCCGTTTCACTCCCCCCCCCCACCTCCCGACCTCGTGAAGCGCCCGCTGACCTCCCCTCCGTCTGTTCTCTCCCGCCGGCTGCAGACGCAGTACTTCGGGCTGTGGTTCCAGGGAAAGACGCAGGCCCCGGCGCGTCGCTGGGTGGAGCTGGAGAAGCCCCTCAAGAAGCAGCTGGACAAGTTTGGCAATGAGCCGCTGCTCTTTTTCGGAGTCATGTTCTACGTTCCCAGCGTTTCCAGGCTGGAGCAGGAAGCCACCAGGTAAACGCACTCAATGGTACCTTTTACCATCTTCATTTTCTCCACTGCGCTCTCCCCATGTGACTCACTGTACATCACGTAGTAAATGTGCTTTTCTGTGAATTGAAACAGTGGAACTTGTTGGCACAGAATGGCACTTCAATGTGTGGAAAATAAAAAGAATAATTCAAATGCATCCTTGCATGTACCAATATAACCATGACCAGAATAGCATGGCAACGGGGAAAGGGAATAGTTTAAACAACTTCCATACCTTTTTAAAACCTCACTCTAAACAAGTGCAAACAATACATGGCCCAATACGAAAGTAATGGGCCATCACTCACAGTAATGCAGCTGCGCGCTGCTCTTATTAAAGAGCTGGTTCCTATTCTCTGCTACGGAGACCCCCCCCCCCCCTCAGCGCAATTAATGGGATCCAAAGTCCAACTGGCTTGATGCTCACTTTCACGCGCACGGACGGTTTGGCTGCGAGGAGGAAGCAGAAAAGCGCCAAGCGACGCACAAAGAGGGGAAACCGATCCGCGTCACGCTGCACCGTTGCGAGGTTCCGGCACTAAAATGTTACAATGTTTTTGTGTTCGATGACGTTCAGAAATATGCGCCGTCTGCCAGAAGGTGAAGGTGAAAATGCATTGTAACGCGCGTTACTGACCTTTGTACCGAGCAAATATCACCCTTTTTTTTTGTGGAATGCCTCACATTACCACGTTACAGCACACAGCACAATACATTACAGTAATTACATTACTTTTGTAACGCGTTACTCCCAACACTGCTCATATCATTACTTGACATAAAATGTTGGCCTTAAAATACAATGATGGATCAGAACTGAGTGGTGGAGTGAGAGAGTGGGAATGAGCACGTTGGCTGCAAAAAAGGGGCATCCGTGGGTCAGTGTGTAGTGGACAGTTTGCCATCTCCAGATACACACACACACACACACACATACACATACACACACACGCGCGCGCCGCAGGTCTGCGTCGCACTGAGCTGGTGAATTTGCGGCTTCTGCTTTGCTGGATGTGAGAAAAGGTCGATTGCAGGTCACGCTCTGTAATTTCCTCCTCTTTTGAGAGGGAGAGGGAGGGAAGGAGAGAGGGATGGAGGGAGAGAGGGAAGGAAGGAAGGAGGGAGCGAGCCAGCGAGCCAGCATCTTAAACCCTGGCAGGCTTGTTTTGGTGCGTTTTGGGGCCGAAGGGGTTATGATGGGGGCCTTAGGGGGCAAGTTAGGGGAACAATGGACGCCTCTTTTCTCTCTCTCTCTCTCCTCCATAGTGTCACTCACTATCAGCAGCACATCTCCGTGTCACTCCGCTCCCACATTTTCTTCTTTCTCTTCATCCTCCTTGTTTTCCTTCTCTCCCTTTTCCTTTTTTCTTTGTCAGGAATGTTGGCACAGCCGTCCAGCGTAGGAGGCGGACCACACATTCCTCCCAGGGGGGGTAAAAGGGGCCTGTGTGTGTTAGGGGGGGGCGTCTGGTTTACAAAACACACACAACCGAACACACACTCACCTCACACACCTCACACACTCCCCCCCCCCCCCCCAAAGAACCCGCTCAGAAGCCAGCTGCAGCCCTGTCACAGTGTGCGTTAGTCACAACGCGGCACATTGTGAGGACACACACGCTCGCCTCACACAGGCTCCTCCCCCTTTTCTGCACATCAAGCTGAAAACGAATGTTTCACGGATTTATCTTTTTTTTGAAGAAGTTCAAATTAAATTAAATTTAAATCTATTGAGTTATAGTTGATCTACTGAGGCAGGTCTCTGTTTTTCCTACACGGGGGAGGGGAAGGGGCGACCGGTCGGGATACAGAAAGTAAACGTTTGGCAGCGCCGCTTCGCTTCAGGTTGTTTGTGTGGATTCTGCTGTAACTCACACGTGCATTTGTGCGTCCGCATGCAGAAGCATGTCGGTGCTTGTGAGCTGAAACGCAGTGCGAGCGAGTGGAGTCGCTCTGTGGGACGCCAGTGCTTCGGTTACCTTTCGGGGGATTGGTCGTCATATACCATGTTACTGTCCTCAAAGGTTGTTTTTTTGGGGGGGGGGGGGTCATTGTTTTAAAACGCCTCCGCTGTTCATTTTTAACAGCAATGGAGGTCGGTTTGGACAAACAATCACCTCAGCTTCGTGCCACAAACCACAAAGTGTTTTTTATTTCGTGGTCGGGTCTTTTTGAAGTTCAGCGTTCGGCTGATGTGTAACCTGATGATCCTCCTGTCCGTCCGTTCTTCTGTTTCTCTGTCCTCCTCGTCTCTGCCTGCAGCTGTGAAAATGAACCCAAAGCAGGCTGTGTGCGTGTTTGTGCGTATGTGTGTGCTTGTGTGTAAACACTGTTCTCCCAGTCGCACTTATTGCCGTTTTTCATATTCAATCAGATGATTTTATTCTAAAAACGTTGAGTTCTTACAATGTTTTGCAAAACCCATTTCAACATAATTGAGTCTGCGATATAAGTCTGCATGTCGTGTTGATTATATTATTATAATTCACGGGACGGTTGACCTTTTATTTATTGTGCTCTTTCAGTGAGCCACAGCACTCAAATTGTTAATTTAGTTTTTAAGTTTTACACATTTTCCTTGTCCCTCAGAAACAAGGGGATGCTGCCATCTGCGGATAAATGCTGCTGGTAAGTGCTACAAAACTCTATAATTGCTTTTTTCTTTTGTTAAAAGTTTGGTGTTTTTAACTTTGAAGTTGACTTTTGTAACCTTTTTAAGAATTGTATTAGTATTGCCAGCCAGAAGGGTCCATGTAAACCTACAAATCAGAGTAATGCCTTACTCGTGTTACCGGTCACAACAAACTGGGCCCTTTGTGTGTGTGTGTGTGTGTGTATGTGTGTGTGTGTGTGGTGAGGGAGGAGGAGGAGGAGGGGGGCGCACAAGTTTGACCCCCAAACTGCTTTTAGTACAAATACCAGACCTATTACTACCCACTTCTAGTGAGTAGATATCATGTTTTTTTTATCCCACTCACACACATCATGCAGACGGTGTGTGTGTGTGTGTGTGTGTGTGTGTGTGTGTGAAACCTTCTGCTGCACTGATATGAAGGAGTAGGAGGAGGGGCGGGGGGGGTAAAGTGTCCCAGAGAGAGAAAGTGAGGAACCTAAACAGAGAGCTGTTGACCCGGGCGAGGCCAGCTGGCCTCAGCAGCCCCCCAAGGCTAATGGCACCATCAGCCTTGGAATCCTAGCATTGTTCAGCTAGTTATCACACAGACGCGCACACACACACACACACACACACACACACACACACACACACACACAGCTGTACTCTGTTGTGCCCCTTGCTGATTCAACACATTTCAAAGTGAAATCCTCCCGCCTCCCACACAGCCGTCTGGACCCATTCAGGGTTGAGGGGGTGGTCAGGGGTCGTCCCGCTGCGGTGGAGGAGGGGGAGGATGGGGGGGAAGCATATGTATACACACACACACACACACACACGCTTGTTGTCCGGGCCACTTGGACATCTGGCAGCGTGTCTCGCGGCGGGCTCCAGCATGCAGCGTGGGCACATAAAGGGCCCTTTGTGCCTGCGTGGCCGCGCTGCGCCGGTGTGGGGGGGGGGGGAGTCGCCGGTAACTCGTGGTGAGGAAAAGCTCCGCCTCATGTCTGTGCGTGTGCATTCACCTGTTGTTGTTGCAGCACGGCGATAGTGTGTGTGTGTGTGTGTGTGTCACCGGGATCTTTATATCGTGGACACAACATGGTTAAGTTTAACCAAGTCCTCGTCGAAGAATAGACGTATTACATAAAAACATTTATTTGTCTCTGTTGGTATCTATCCATCTGATACAGTTTACACTTTATTTTCATTTAGTTGGTTTATCAACAAAATGAGTGTATATTGTCGTGTGATTGAAGCCTTCATTAGAACACATGTCTTTAGATGTGGTTGGGTACATTTTCCAGATGGCTTTCGATGTAGTTTTAATTGTCAAGACTAGACAATAAAGTCCCTTTTTTTTAAACCAGCGTTGGGGTTCTGCAAGTAAAAATCAATAAAACCAACCCGTTAATACCGTTAATAACTAGTGACGAGAACAAAAGTTCAACTAGCCAGTGCTTCTGTATTTGTAAATGGTCATTAGATGATCGAACAGGACCAAAATACCCAACTGACATTCTCACGTTAAATCTGATTATTCGTGTTGAGTTCATGAACTGTTAATTTGGCATCCCCAAATAAATGAACACTTATCAAAGAGAGCTTTTGATGTCAATCAAAACCTTTTTGTTCAGGTTCTACAAACTAATTGGTTCAGCAGTCATACTTAAGTGCTTGTCTTATTATTCATTACGTAGGCTTTTTGGACACATTGTTGTCCTAGTTATGCTAGACTATGTATATATATATATATATATTTTTTTTCTTTTAAAAAGCAAAAACTCCATTGTGTGGTTATCATTGAACCTCAGAATGAGCTGCAACCATTATGAACCTCAGCATTCCCCCAGACCCCATACGGGGAACGCTGGGAAAACACACAGCGTTTGTGAAAACAAACTCCTCCCTCTCCCCCCCTCTCCACGCCGCATCTGGGCCCCCCCCCCCCCACTCCTGCCGCCGCGGAGGCTGACTAATTAGGGGGTTGCCACGGGAACGGAATGGCAGCTTAGCCAACGGGGGTAATGACAGGGTGAGGGAGGAGGGCGGGGCAGATTATAGGCCTGCGAGTGTGCCGAGTGCAGCTCAGAAAAGAACAAGAACAAGAAGAAGAAGAAGAAGTAGAGGAATATGAACGTGAAAAATGAAAACAACATAAATGGGGACATGGAACTGTGAGACTGTGATGGCACGTTGATGGTTCAGGAGAGCAACGTTTGTTGAGGAATTATCTCAAAGTGCGTCACAGTGAACGAGCATCGACCCTTCAGTGGTTCCCACGTAGAGGTTTGTGTTCGTCGGGACAAAGTGTCTCTCAGCCCGCGCCGATTCAGCCGGTGGTCACCACGGCAACAAACAGGAAACGGCGCGCAAGTTTTTACGCCGCTGAGCCCGGTCACCCTGACAGCTCTCTCCTCTCTGGCCCCTCCATTATCCGGAAAGACAAACATCCAGTCGGACTGCGGCTAAAAGTGGACAAAAGGGGCTCAGGAGCTTAAGGAGCTTCGGCGTATTTCAGCCTTTTTTTTTGTTGTTGTTTTGTTTTTCGTTGAGATGCAAGTGGCCACAACACTCGGTTGCCACAACGGTGCCATCGCATCAGCTCACAATCGGCAAAACCGCAGCGCCGAGTCCCCGGCAACCCTTTACATTTGCACAGCAATTCTACCTTTTTTGTCCAGCTCGTCTTGGTTCCACCGAGGATTAACCTCGGTCCCTTTTATTATTGCCGGCCGCACGCCACTTGCTCGCTGTTTTGACTGTTATACATTCGGCATTCCCCTCAAGTCAGTGAGTGAGTCACTCATTCCTCACGTGGATTCTGCAACAGGCTTCTGTGGCACCGTCTCTCAAACGGCTAACGTTTTTTTTTTTGCCAATACTGTTGGCACGCATACTTTCTTTTTGTGCGAACCAGAAGCAGAGCCGCCCGGTTGTTCGCGCTCTGTCGGGTGAAATGTGTTGAACCTGAAACCCCGTTGTTTTTCCGGCTTGCTTTTTTTTTTGGTGCTCGTGCTGTTCGGAGCCAGCGAGGCCGGCTGCAAAAAAAAAATACCGTGAACCACCGACCGAATTCGGGTTTTGACCTTTTTTGAGGGTTTCTCGGCGCTGCCACCCGGCTCGGCGGCTGTTTTTGTCAGCGTGCCGATTATGTTCACATTGACAACGCTGCTCGGCAGCGAGTGAAAAGTCCGACGTGGCCCCTGCGGTCCGTCCGAATATAACTCCCATCGCACCCGTCCACTCAATGTCGAGATGCTTCGGTTCAGACCCGACGCATTGGAATGACGTTTTCTTTCCTTACTCGTTTCTCTCCAGGTATCAGTATTACCTGCAGGTGAAGAAGGAGGTGCTGGACGGACGTCTGCACTGCACAGTGGAGCAGGGGATCAGGCTCGCCGGCCTGGCGGTGCAAGGTGAGGCGCGCGAAACCAGCGTCTCATGGGAATGATCTAGCGGGAGAGAAGGAGCGAGCACAAACTCGCACTTTCTCAGGTCATCTCGACTTCACTACCTAATATGGCTGCATACCAGAGGGAGAGCCCCGTCCACTTGAGTTCCTCCTTGGTATCACACACACACACACACACACACACACAACCTCACTACGTCTCCTCGGTCTTGTTCCTGGGTGCTGGCTGCGTCTCGGTGGGAATGTAAACAGACAGGGCTTGCTTATCGCTCGCTCCAAGGTTAGCCCCAGCAGCGCGAGGAGGACGCTTATCTACCGGGAGGCGAAGATCCTCCGCCGCGCCTCCCTTTTTGTCCGACAGACAGCCGGACAGCACTTAGGGGTCTGCTGGAGGGCCGGCCGCGTGTTGCGGATGTGTTTTAGACAAAGGTTATCTTCATCTATGGCGCATACAGTTTCTACCATATTGTACGAAGTACCCGGATAATATTTTGTACATAAAGGCAAACAAAAACATGCAGTATTAACACCATCAGGAGTGTGTCAAAATACGAGCGGGCGCAAAGGCAGGCGGTGCGTTTCAGAATCTGCATTCTTAATGATCCCACGCGTTAAAATGTTTTTATTTTCCAGCCGACTTTGGAGACTTTACTCACTTCATGTCGCAGGACTTCCTGCGGGAGTACGTGCTCTTCCCAGTGGTGAGTTCCTCAAGCCTCTGCCGTTCCAAACATGTGCGTCTGTGTGCGTCTTTTGTGCGCGGCCTGGAGGGGCACACGTTCACCCGCACCACCTCCTGCACGTCCTTCCTCTTTTTTCTCACTCCTTTTCTGTTTCCACTCAGAACTGGCCCAATGGAGACGAGGTGCTCGAGGAGTGGACCCAGAAAGTCGCCGAGGAGCACAAGAGTCACTGGTACAACTTTTTTATAAATGTTTATAAAAACTCCGGTGCTGCTGCGAGTAAGAGCTCAGCCTCTGTAAACTCTGCCGCGTGAAGCCGCGAGGAATGAGTGCAGAGATGATGTCATGCAATGTAACGTGTTCGGTGACGCGTCCCTGCAGCCGGATGCAGACCGCCGAGGCAGAGCTGCTGTACATCAAGGAGGTGGAGAAACTGGACGGCTTTGGGCAGGAGAGCTTTCCTGCAAAGGTAGATGAATAGCACAGCACACTCTGCCTTCCCAACACACACACACACACACACACACAAAGGGAGAAGCATGCACTTCTTCTTAATGTTATTCATTCTTGTTCCACAGGACAACTACACCAACGATATTTTCATCGGGGTGTCCTTCATCGGGGTGTTTGTCAAACACCGAAATGGCAGATCCATCATGCTCCATAAGTAAGACCCCCCCGCTCCCCCTCATCGCCTGCAACAACATGAATATGTAAGAAAGTGATGATTTGTGCGTAGTATAAATTCAATCCTCGTGTGCATTTCTCTGTGTGCGACAGGTGGAAGGACATTGGTACGATAGCGCACAACAAGTCAGCCATCACAGTGGAGATAACAAGCAGAGACGACACCATCATTTTTCACATGGTGAGTGTTGTGTCTACACACACACACACACACACACACACACATGAGCTTAGCACAAGGCTTTGAGCTGGAAGTTTAAAATGGAAAAACACATTCCCAGACATCTACACACAGAGACAAATACAGTGGCAAAATGACTATAAATACGACGCGTTGGTACCGAATAACACGTTTTTTCCCCCCCGTGTGTTTGCCCCTGCAGGAGGACATGGAAATGGCCAAGTACATCGCTCGTCTCTTCACGGCCAGACACAAATTCTACAAACAGAACAAGATCTGCGCAGAGTGAGTCCCGGCGGAGGGCCAATCGGACCGCCTCACATGTCACATGCCTGATACATGCCTGATCATCTGCCGTTATATGTTCAAAATCACCAGCCGTTCAAAGGTCGTGTCAGGAAGACGCCGACTGTAGGACGTAAATCCTGACCTGGAGTTTGTGACGTTTTTTTTTTTGGTGTGTTTTCCATCTTTAGGCCCACTCACTCACCTGTCCCAATCAGGAGGAGACCCACCTGGACCCACCGCTTGTCTCTGGTAAAGTCGGCAGCCCCCTTTCTTGCTTTTCTACGCTTCACTGTCGCTGGTTATTTCTCTGTGGTTTGACACCGACTGGGACCAGCATGGCGGGGACGTTTTGGGAGGGACGGCTGTGGTTAGAGATTTGACCCTGCTCTCCCCCACCACCCTCCCCTCCCCTTCCCTCCCCTGCCCCGTGGAGCCTCGGTGTCGCATGCGTCGGTGGTGCGGTGGGTGTTGTTGGAAAAAGTTTGCAAAGGGTGTTGCTGGGTTTGATTTCCGGTGCGACAATGAAGGCGGCGGTTTGTGTGCGTCTCTCCCCTCCCTGCTGGCCAGACAATGGCTCCGGCTAAATCTGGCACAATGGCTGCTCGGTGTCTGTCCGGAGAACCGCAGGCGTCACGGCCCCCGCCGGAGTCACCTGCGATGTCCCGGAGGGTTGCAATTTTTGACATTTTAAAAAGAAAACTCAGGGAAACTGAAATGCGTCTTCTTAACTGCGTTGGATGCGTTTCTTCATTCAGCCGCGGCCCCAGTCCTGTAACTTCCAGTCGATGCATTCCCAGTATGGAGAGCATTATCAGGACACGCAGAGCTCCCAAGGTACGTGTAATACACACACACACACACACACACACACACCTATTTAGAGTCATTTCGGCTTCAGCTCACTGCTGTGGCCGCCGTGTGATTGAAGTTTTATAAAATCCAAACCGTTCCAATGGAGCTAATTGTGTCTTTCCCATCTGACGTGTGACTCGAGGCCCGTTTTTTTTTTTTTTTAACAATCTCCCAGCCAATTACAGCCAGACGTTTGTGGGGTGCACAGGCAGTGACATCATTTTGTGCTTCACTCTTACATTGACTTGTTCACACACACACACACACTCATTCGGCGCTACAATCCAAACGGAGCGAGTGGAAATAACGTTGCGGGTGTGCTTTCCGTGAGATCATTCTGCAGCGTGACCTCAGGCACCGTGTGCGGATGTCGGCCTGCTTGTGGGCTTCAGATAGTTTCACAGGAGACGAGGCTTTTGTTTGTTCGGTAAAGGGGAATGACATTCATTCTGGTGGGAAGACAAATATTACAAATTATTCCTGGTCCAAGTTGCTTAGCTACTGGGAGGACATTTTTTCTGAATTTCTTCCACTGTGGTTGTTACTGCAGTGAACCAGAAACAAACAAAAGTGTATTTTTGCCCCGTCGGGCCCACGCAGGAAAGCACCAGTAGACTCAACTTTACGTTTAATCTTCTCTTGTATTTTCTGCTTGTTTTGTTTGCTTAGATAATTAAAAAAAAAAAACCTTTGCTTTTCAGACAGCATCTTCCACGATGACCCCTACTACAAGTCGGAGACGAGCCTGGACCGCTGCCAGGTGGACTTCCCCTTCCGCAACGGCACGGCGCCCAACGGCAGCATGTACAGCAGCCCCAGCCTGAGCTCGCTCAATCAGTCGCAGACCTTCGTCCCGGCGTCCCCCATGTCCTCGAACCTCAGCATCCCCGGCAGCGAGCTCATGCGCCCCGACTACATCCCCAGCCACCGGCACAGCGCCATCATCGCCCCGTCCTACCGGCCCACGCCCGAGTACGACGCCGTCATGCGGCAGAAGCGGCGCATGCCCCCCGCCCACCACGACCTGCACAGCCAATCGCTGCGCAGCCTGAACATCAGCAACGCGTGCGCCTACCGCCAGCCGGAGGCGCTGGTGTACAGCCAGCCGGAGATGAGGGAGAGGGGCCCCTACCACGGGTTGGGGCCGAGCCCGGGACCCTACGGCCAACAGGTTGGGGGGAATTATCTCTCTGTGGTTGTCGTTTGTTGTTGTTTTTTTTAAAGTTCGCCGCACTCTTCTTCATTTCACACCCTTGTTCCTTGGAAATCTTTTTGTCCTGCAGATCAGCTACAGTAAGCCGGTGTCCCACGGCCCTCACCAGGGAGGCCCCGCCGGCGGCCAGGGCCCGTGCCACTCGCCCTGTGTGAACGGAGGCGGCGGAGGAGGGGGCGGAGGAGGCGTAGGAAGCTCCATCTCCCACACGGTCAGCACGCCCGAGCTGGCGAACACCAAACAGCAGGGGAACGGCGCGGGAAGCAACGCCGCCACGGCCAACATGCTGAGGAACCACATGTCGAGGCCTCCGCCGCCGTACCCCTGCAGCTCTTTCCGCCCCGCCACCAGCACGCCGGACCTGGCCAGCCACCGCCACCGCGGCGCGGGGGGCAGCAGCCCAGAGCTGGTCACCCGCATGGTGCAGCTGTCGGTCAAGACCTTCCAGCCGGACAGCTCGGCCGTGGTGCACCAGTCCCTGCAGGAGGTCAGTGAACCGTTAACGGCGGCCGCCAAGCACCGCTCCACCCTGGCTAAGAGACACAGCATGGAGGTGATCAGCAGCATGAGAGGAGGAGGAGGGCTTGAGGGCATTGTGATGAAGAGCATAAACCCTGCCCTTCACAGGAGGAATACTCTCAGAGAACATGTCATGCCCCCTCAGCCTCAGTCCGTCCCTCAGCCCCAGCTGCAGCCTCCGCCTCAGCAGCTGCAGGAGATGCCCATGCAGAGGAGTTCCAAGAAATCCCCCGCGTCTCCTGCAACGCCGGCCGGGGCGGCGGCCTATCAGCATCAAAAGACGCTCTCCAACGCTACCATGCTCATCCACAGTAGTGAGAGCGAAGAGGAGGAGGAGGAGGAGGAAGAAGAGAGACCTGAGCTGGATGTTCAAATCCCGGGTCTCAATGAGGACATCAGCATCAGTGCTCAGCTGCAGGCCGCTCTGGCCAAGCTGCCCAACAAACCCCCGCCGGAGTACCCCGGTCCCCCCAGGGGGAGGAGTCACAACCACACCCGCCACCACAACCCCGATCAAGGGCCGCAGGGCAGCCAGGGGCCGATGGACCCGAACCAGGCCCCGGGGAGAGCGCACAGGGCCGGGCCGAGCCCGAGCGGCGGCGGCGGCGGCGGCGGCGGCGGCGGGCCCGGGTGTGGTGGTGCCGCAGGTCCCGGTGGGACGCTGACCCGAGGGGAGCAGGGTGGGGTGAACGGGGCGGTTTTGGGTCCGTCCATTTCCGAGCCGGACCTGACCAGCGTGAAGGAGAGAGTGAGGAAGGAGCCGGTCAAAGAGAGGCCCGTGTCGGAGATGTTCTCCCTGCAGGACAGCATAGTGGAGCGGGAGATCGCTCAGAGGGTAAGATGATGCTGAAGCATTTCAATGCTTCGACTCCTTTTTTGAAATATTCTTTGCTGTAGTCACCCAAAATAGTCATCATTAATATTTTCAGAAACTGAAAGTGACTAAATGTAACTTTATTAATATAATGTGATCAGGAGTAACAATATGAACGCAGGAAAATAAAACATGATAAAGAGAAATAAATATATACTAATAAATCAATGAACAATATATAATTTAAAAAATGGGACTAGAATCAATAATATATATTAAATAAAAGTCTATACTGTATGTGTATATATGTGAAAATATTTCTGTGTCCAAGCATTCATTTTGATTATCAAAACATGCCTTTGCTCAATCGTTACCATGGTACATACCATTTACATACAATCAGTGATTGTGTGTAAATGGTATGTACCAGAGTGATGACGCGATGCAGCACATCATCCTGTACGAGACAAAGACGCACTCCTGATGCTGATACAGTATTTTTTCAAATATATATAGCAGTCTGCTGTTTACCAGCTGGCTTCACAGCTCCCGATTAGCAGTAATCCGGGGTTCAGCACCTCGGACGGCAGCACGAGGCTTCGAGTCCCCCCAGGCTGCTAAAACCCTCATAAATCCCCCAGATTATTCTTTGGGGTTGGGTTCTATTGTGTAGTTCGACTGCATGATAAGGCACAAACATTTGACACGGCACCGGAGTGCAGGTGTAAATTAAATAATCCCATTGTTCCAGATGCGTGTGAGCTGGCCGTCTTTTTACAGTCTGAGACCTTCAAAAATGTATTTTATTATGGATCAAAACAGTTAAAATTGCTAAACCAGTTGATGTCGTATGCCGAGGACGCCCCCGGTGACCCCCAAGGCAGGAGGTGGAGCCGTCCTGGGGGTTGAACAGGCTCAGAGATTAGGCGCGGTAATCCTCGGAGGATGTAGGGGCCGGACAATGTGGGTCAGCGTTTGGCTGGCGCGGTAGAGGGGGCAAAGGACAGGGGGGGACGGAGGGAGCCTGCGTCCTGCACGGAAACCGAGGGTCGAACGGGTAAGTGGGGAAACGACAAAGTAAAAATATCCAAAACAGGACAGAACGAGGATCAAAGGAAAAGAAGCGACTTTGAATAGGATTCACATTCGGGGATCTTTAGTTCACACAGACAGAATGCAAGCGGAATGACTGCGCGCACGTTTAAATTCTCCCCACCCACTTAGAAACGGTCACGTGCGCGTCGTGCTCAGCGTTCTGAGGCCAGTGGGAGGGAGGGGTGGAGGGGGGTGCCGCCTCAGTCTCGCAATGCTGCCGGTACCTGTAACCGTGACGCCGGGATTCTCGTCTCTCTTGAAGACGCTGGAGAGGCAGAAGATGTCGGTGGACTCCATGAAGAGGCCGCTGATGATGGCCGCGCTCAACGGCCTCCACGCGGCCCGGATGCCCCCCAGCGAGGGTCCTGCAGACGCCGGGGCCAAGGCCGCCACCGACGAGCGGGTAGGACTTGGATATGTGTACATTTGTAGTTATTTGTCTATTTTCTGGGGATTGACAATGAGTTCATTCATTATGATACTGATAGTTTAGTTTCCTTAATGTCAAGAAAACAAGCCAACGCAACAATTTCGACTGAAAATGTAATCACAAATAAACCTTCTCGTGTATGAATATTTGCATTTATCTTCATTCAAGGATAAATTATTCAGGGGTTCACTTCTTAAACTCTCAATCCTCACCTGTCGTCGGGCGATAAAAGGAGCTTTCGCCGTGAAACTCTCGGCCATTGTTCCCGACTGTTGCTGAGCGTAAGCGGGCTGTGGAACGCGCGGCACGGCGCTGCTTATCGCCTCCGGGCCCGCCGGAATGTCAAGAATGTGACCCGGCGCAGAGAGCGAGACAGAGATGCTGCCCCTCTCAAACACGACTGGCCTAATAAACATGCCCCCCCCCCCCCCCCCCCCCCCCCCCCCGTTAATTGATGCATTACACATTCTTATGAGTTCTTTTGATGTTGAAGTTGGTAACGACGTGTATTAGGAGGCGATTTCTGGATCCTTCTGGATCTGGACGGCCTCTGCAGTGTGGCGGGATATAAACAAATAAAAAGCCCCTTTGGGAACTGAAAGAGAAACCTGTGAATGATGTGAATACCCCCCCCCCCCCCCCTCTCTCTCCGTCCGTCCGTCCAGTGTAAGACCTTGGAGCTGAAGCTGGAGGAGGAGCGGGTCTTCACCGAGTACGAGCAGGTGCCCAAGAAGAGGGCCGACGGCGCCCTCACCACGGCAACGCTGCCCGAAAACACGGAGCGCAACCGCTTCCGCGACGTCGTCCCGTACGAAGAGAACCGGGTCGAGCTGGTGCCGAACAAAGAGAACAACACGGGCTACATCAACGCCTCGCATATCAAGGTGTGCTCGAGGGGTCACGGGTAAAATGTGTGTGAGAGGAATGTCGGGGGTGATGCGTTTCACGTGCGACATCATCAAAGTAGACGATACCCACCAAAGCCCTTTCTAAAATGTCAACTATTCACGAGCCAATAAGAAAAAGGAGGGAGTGAATCATACTAGTAAAACCGTCAATTAAAATAATAGGATATTTCCCATTAAGTGTTCAGAATGCATGTATTTTGCTCACGGCCACATCATACGCCGTAGAGTAGAAGGAACTCTCTGCTTGTCTTTGTGGTGGTCGCTCCTGAGTCATTCCTAAGCTGCCAATGGCTCGGAGGAAAGGATGAAAGGAAGCTGTTGAGGACTGTTTGTGCCGCTTTAAGCTCACAGAGCTCGTGGAATTCGACCAAGAATGTGGTCCAAACTCCAAAACCCTCCTAATTCAACCTGAGCCGCTCTCGCTGGCGTTGCTATCCATGCTCCGTTGCAAACGGCGTGCGTGCACAGGCTTGAGTGCACGAAGCCACCGCTGCATCGCTGCCTATCACGGCGTAACCCTCTTACTTTCCCCGTCATTTAACGTAGCTGCCGCAGAACAAAAGACCTGATTTATTCCCCTATCAATACACTGTTGACAGTCACGAGGCGGCCCGACGAATCAGCCGCGTCGTTTTCCCCACGTGACTGCACTCCGCAATCTATGTGGTTGGAGTTTATTGAAGAAGGGAAGTATTTCGGTGCCGTGTGTGTGTGTGTGTGTGTGTGTGTGTGTGTGTGTGTGTGTGTGTGTGTGTGTGTGTGTGTGTGGCCCTGTGATTATTAATGAGGCAAAAGCAAAAGAAAGGGGAGGGGGGGGGGGGTTTAGAAATGAAAGAAAGGACTCGAGCTGTGTTGATAGTGCCCTCCAGTGGCGGCCACTGTGAACTGCAGTCCCTGTAATTGATTCTTTATGTGCGCTTGTTTTCCCAGGTGATGATCAGAGGGGAGGAGTGGCACTACATTGCCACGCAGGGCCCGCTGGCCAGCACCTGTGCCGATTTTTGGCAGATGGTCTGGGAGCAGGGGGTCAACGTCATCGCCATGGTTACTGCTGAGGAGGTACGCACGCACACACACACACCTGTGACGCGTGTAGTCAGACGGCATCATGTGAGAGTTCATGTGTGTCACTGTGTCTTTGTCTTGGTGTTTATGTATAAATGTTACAGCACATCATTCATTCATTAATTAATTCATTCCTCTTTTTTTTCTCCATCCTCATCCTCCCGTCTTCACCCTCACTTTCCACCGCAGGAGGGCGGACGATCCAAGAGCCACCGCTACTGGCCCAAACTGGGCTCCAAGCACAACTCGGCCACTCACGGCAAGTTCAAGGTGACCACCAAGTTCCGCACCGACTCGGGCAACTACGCCACCACGGGGTTAAAGGTCAAACACCTGCTGTCCGGCCAGGAGAGGACCGTCTGGCACCTGCAGTACACCGACTGGCCTGAGCAGGGCTGTCCTGAATATGTCCAGGGATTCCTATGTGAGTGTCCTCATTATTATCATCATCATCATCGTCATCAGTGTTTGAAATACAAGACGCAACGTAACCGTCATTATTTATGTCTTAATCAAATGAAAAAGTTTGACATTCTGTGAAATGCGCAGAATTATTTCCTCGCGGAAAGTAAACCAGAAAGTCTCGTGTTAAACACAAAAGGTGGATCTGGGAGGCCGTTGGCTTGGCCTCAGATCCAAGAGCTAAATTAAGCTTCTCGTGACTCTGTCTTCTCCCTTGCAGCCTACCTGGAGGAGATCCAGTCCGTAAGGAGACACACCAACTCCATGCTGGACACCTCGAAGAGCCTCAATCCTCCCGTGGTGGTTCACTGTAGCGCCGGCGTGGGTCGCACCGGAGTGGTCATCCTCACCGAGCTCATGATCAGCTGCCTGGAACACAACGAGGTGGGTGAAAGGGTCACGGGGGGTGCGAAGAGTTGGAATGTAGGAGTTGGCGGCATCTAGCGGCGAGGTTGCAGATTACAACCGATGGACACTTCTCCTGTGAATGCTGTACCCGATGGTGTTTTTCTCTCTCCTTCAGGCCGTGGAGGTTCCCACCATGTTGTCCGGCCTGAGGCAGCAGAGGATGCTGATGGTTCAGACCATTTCCCAGTACACGTTTGTCTACCAGGTCCTCATTCAGTTTCTCAAGAACTCCCGCCTCATCTGAGCCCGCGACAACGGCACTTCAAAGGATTTACATGCAAACTCACCTCAAAGGGGGAAAGGATTTGGTTAGGCCTTCACAAAAATTGACGAGCATGTGTGTGTGTGTGTGTGTGTGTGTTCTTTAGATTTTCTAACAAATACCTTAAGGATTCAAATCTCAGTTTTTTTATTTTGGATGGATTACGTTACATGTCATTTAGCTGACACTTTTATCCAAAGCGACTTACAATAAGGATACAAACCCATCAAATAAGCCGATTTACAACTTCAGATAAGAGCCGTTATAAGTACAATTTAAGTGCTACAATTTGTTAGTGTTTTTCGTCGAGGTCTGATAGATTATCCAAACCTGTTACCTTTTCTTGGCAGCAGTATTGTTTCCATTTTCCCTCCTCTGAAACGGTTTGCCAAACAAAAATATTCATCTAATCAATGTTCCAAAATGTTCCTTTCATTTTCAACACAGAATTTATTCATACAGCAAAAATGTACTTCAACATTGTGACAAACGTGTTTATTTATTTCTATCAGGATTGTGGCATTGACGACCACATTGAACCGTTGATTGCCATTTTTTTTGAACATGTGAAACAGCAATGATCCAATGTGTCTCATCACATGTCGCACCTAAAAGCATTTCAAGAGTCGCAAGTGTTTACTCAATGAATTTGATCCTGATCACGAGATGGGGCTTAAAACTGCAGATGGTGCCTTCACTGGCTCATTGTGCCTCACTGACACACACAGCCCCACCGTTAGTTTGGTTATCCATCTATATATATATATATAAATATATGTACCTATGAAGATTAAATCTTTAAATTGGTATTTACTAGTTTGTGTTTTCTTAAAGGAACAACTAAAACATTTAATATAATAATAAGTATTCCTCCGCTGTTTAAAGGCTGCATATTTTTGTACAAAAGGATTTAATGTCTGATCCAAGAATAGAAACTATGTTGCCACGTTCCTTGATCCCATTCATAAAAATCACGTACAAGAAATCCCGTTTACGTGTTACCTTAAGTATTCCTTTATTTTTCTGAATGGTAATGCAGTCAGCCATGTCCAAAACGTCTTTATATATATAGTGTTTTATATAATTTTTCTTTTGACTTGGTACCCTCAAAATACCGCAACATAATAAACTATGCATGCATTTTTATATTTTATTGTATATATTCTCAAATAAGTAAAAGCTTTGTGCTCTCTTGACATAAGTGTTTTGTTGCACTTCTGTTCTTTTTGTAACAGTATTTCCTCACATGGCATTCCACTGTTTGTTTATATTTAATTTTTCCCCTCAATTTTCTTTTTTTGGCAAAGCTCCCAAATACCTTTTCAGAGTTTGTGTACATATGTTTTGTATATGCGTTTTCAGTGCATCAAGCCTTTTTGTTTTTCTGTCCCCAGACATGTATGAAGCTGTCATACTCGCTTATTATGTAATAAAGCCTTATTTTCTTTAAGAAAAGTTCATTTCTCTGGGATTCACATCTGTAATTTCCTTTTTGTTGGTAATAATGTTGGAGAGGCGCTGATGCAACGCGCAGTGACATCCTCTGGGATTCAGGTTAGAGTCTTTAACAGCTTTATTGGGACCTGTGTGGCGAGGCAGCCGTCCGCACCGCCACTCGAGACGCCTCGGGGTTCGTCGCAAGCCAAAACCAGCAAGAAAACAGCAGCAAGTCGGGATTTTCTAAAGCTCAACCTCAGTCAAAAGCTCTTGTCAGATTTTTACCGTTGGGTATCAAAAAGCCCGTTTGGTCCAAACAAATACTCAAGTTTAATAACCAGAAACCCCATGTTACTTTATTAATAGATTCAAATAGGCATAAAAACAAATGTTCCATCAGTTCCTAATAATAGGAAGTGCACCAAGTCCCTCTGGGCTGATCTTGTAACATCGTCGCTTCAATTTCCCCTCATCTTTGTGCCATCTCTTTGCGCAACTCTGTCAGGTAGAAGTGATCCTTCCCATGAGTCACCTCCATGATGGCCATCGCCTGCACACACACAGACACACACACACACACAGAAACCTCGTTTAACAGCGTCACACAACGTGGACGTGAAACTGCAAAAAAACGGATCTAAACGCTCGGTGAGTTTGACTCGTTCCTCCGGAGGCCGTTTGAAGTTCACCCTTAGCTGTAATTAGGTAAAATTTGTTGCACTACAAATATTGGTTTAAAAAAAAAAGGAAAAATGTATATTTTCAGGAAGGTTTTAGGGAAAAGTTAAAGTGTTATCAAAACTAATATAGTCAATAATATTCAAATAATAGTCACTTTCATTCCCTTTGAAATGTAAATAGTCAGCGATGCTTTTTACCTTCTTGAAAGCGCTGACGCCCGCCGAGCGCCTCTCGAGGCCCATGTACAGCCGGCCCAGCTTCAGGTACATGGAGGCCACGTTCAAGGAGAAGGGCGGGTAGAACTTGCTGCATTGGAAAGGGAGCAAACCTGCTGGTGAGCCTCGAAACAATAAAAACACCGCGACCCACAATTCTCACAGCGCCGCCTGTAAGCATCCGTCACCTGTAGTGCTTGATGATCTTCTCGCCGTATCGGAGTGCTCCCTCCGGGTCCTCCATGTAGAGACAAACCCCCATGGCCTGGTACATCACGTGGACCACGTAGACGTTGGCGTCCTCGAAGACGGATCCCATCTCCTCCAGGCTCTGCTCGCACATCTCCAGCAGCTCGCCGGCGGGTTTCCACGGAGTCAAGGACCGTCTCAGAAGCAAGCTGAGGTGCTACTCAAACGCCCACCGGGGGCCTTAAGAGCCCTAAAAAAAGCGACTACGCGGAGGAATAAGCTTACCTGCAAGTCAATTGTAAAAAAAAGCGCGGATGAATCGCACAACAACACAGCGTGACTCGGTTGAGAAGGATGTTCTTCGTGTGCTTGGCGGCCCGGAACTCTCTGATGGTTTTCCTGGCGTAGCGCACCATGCTGCCGACGGCCTGCGGCTCTACGGGGTCGCTGCGCTTACGCACCCTCAGCTTGGCCTTGTCCTGCAGGCGGAGAGAGACGGGGGGGGGGGACACAGAGCCGGAAAATAAAAAACCCTTCACACACGCGCGCGCGTAGAGTCACGGCGGCGGTGTTCGTTTTTCGTGCGGCGCTTGTTTTTTTTGTCTTACGCTGGCGCCGGTTTTACAGTCCTGGCAGTCGCAGGTGAAGTAGTAGGACTCTCTCAGCCGGCTGTTGCGGTCGTCCGTTGGATAGAGGAGGTCTATGTAGCTGATGAGCACCTGGGAGGCGGAAAACAACACGGGAATCCTAAACACCGGCGACAAACAGATCTATTAGGACGTTTGCATTATATATATATATATATATATATACATACACTCAAATCTTTGTTCGAAATCTGCAAAATGTCGACATACTCCTTTAAACCAATCAAGTGATCTGTGTATATTACAAGGAAGTAGTAGGAATTCAACGTAAAGCGTTTGCTGTTAACTTTTGACCTCCCAAGTTTGACGGACGGACACGTTGAACCCCGTGACCCCGACCCCCCTCCTCACTTCATCTCCAGGCTCCATGTCCCGCACCGCTCGGACCTCCGCCGCCGTCCCGTCGTACGTGACGATGACGCTGGGAAGGCAGCTGTGGTTCATCAGCGCCACGCTGTGCGAGAGACGGACAGAAGGAAGCAGATAAGATCGCCGCGTGGAGAGAAAGTGCTGACTTCGTCTCACGCCGGGGGTCACGGGTGTCGCCTAAATATAGCGGTGGTGACCCCGCCGGCCGCCTGGGCCAAAGGGATGGAAATAAATGAGCTCACTCAGCTTTCTCTCAAAAGCCCAACAGCCTCGGCCGCAGCAAGGAGGCAACGAAAGTTGACCACCTTTCTTAAGAAAAATTACCGGAGGAACTGACACGTGCACGGAGCGCCAAGAAAAAAAAAAAAAAACGTATGACCAAAATGAGCTTTGCAGGGAGGAGAATGCCCGTCGTAGTTGACTGTACCTGTACTTAGAATACAGGATAAAGAATGTGCCGGTGTGCATGCGAGTCGTCCTTCTTACTCCGGGTAGAGCGCAGTGCCCAGGTGAGACAGTTCATCGTCCTCTATGGTGAAACCATTACAGGCCACCTGTTGAGTAGGAAAAGGAAGAGTAAACATCCACGCGTAGAATCAGCCAGCGTCCACGTGTCTGTCTGCGTGTCTGTCTGCGTGCCTGTCTGCGTGTCTGTCTGCGTGCCTGTCTGCGTGCCTGTCTGCGTGCCTGTCTGCGTGCCTGTCTGCGTGCCTGTCTGCGTGCCTGTCTGCGTGCCTGTCTGCGTGCCTGTCTGCGTGCCTGTCTGCGTGCCTGTCTGCGTGCCTGTCTGCGTGCCTGTCTGCGTGCCTGTCTGCGTGCCTGTCTGCGTGCGTGTGGTACCTGTGAGATGAGCGCCAGAAGGTCCTTGTGGTCCGGAAACTGCAGATGTTTGGAGAAAAAACGATGCAGTCCGGCGACCTCGGCCTCGTCCCGCTCTCTCCTCTCGTTGTCTACGTCCTCCACGTCTGCCGCGGGACAAAGGGAGAGACATTCTGAGTGTTTCCGACGCGTCCGTCTTTCCACTCGTCTTCACTGCTCTACACAGTACACATAGTTGTATTTATTTTCACGTATGCAGTAACAACGTCTTTAAACACAATTGAATTGTTTGACTTCCCCTTTAACAGCCACGACTTTGATCGTTATACCACACATCATTTCACACATCCGATATTGTTGTTTGATAAACTTTTTTTAGAATTTCGAACTTAATAAAACAAACTATTTCCATCGCAGAAGCTCCAGCCGGCCCTCCGTGTGTTTAAAGTTCTCTCTCCCCCCACTTATAATGTAAACGTATAGAGGAGACTGACCTCAAAGCTGTTTTAAGGATATCTTGAGATCCTCGGGAGCCTTTATGCTGAATGTGACACTTAACCGGACCGTGTGTTCACTGTCAACTACTCACGTGATTGAATCTCATCTAGGAGCAAGATCTTCTCGGAAACACCTCTTTCCTTCTGCGTTCTCTGCAGAAAATGGGCATTATAAAACAAAACAAAAAAAACTGAAAAACCCTGAAGGACGCGGCGTCGCTGAGTGAGTGTCCGACCTTGGTGGCGAGGATCCGGGCCACCAGGCGAGTCGTCTCTGACGGGCGCCAGTTCTCCTGGAACGCCATCATGGCGGAGCACTCCAGCTTGTGCATGGCCCAGTCCCCTTTCTACACACACACACACACACACACGAGCAGGCGAGCTTAATGTTAAAACGTCTCGGAGCTGCACGTTGACTTAAAGAGGAGACGCGGCCGTTGGGAGTGAGACGCCATCATGGGGGACAATGAAGGCCTTTCGCATCGCTTCCACGTGCGTCCATCCAGTAGCTGTTTTTACAACATCCAGTAGCCGTTAGAAAGGCAATAAACAAGTTGTTTGGAGCTGTGAGCTGCAATATGAGGTCAATTTTCTTTCACTGGAAGTCCTACCTGACATTTGGCGTTGCAGTAGAAGGCCTTCTTGCACTTCCCGCATCTTGCCAGCTTCTCTTTCCTGCGGGTGAAACCAACAGGGTCCATTAGTTGCACGCAAAGTAAGACAGCGTCACACTTGATGACAGCGAGCAATCTGCAGAGATCTGAAAAGCTGCATGTCAGCAAACACTTTCATGCAAGTCTCCGGCCGCTTGGGTTCGTTTTGTGTTCAAATTTCCTGCTTGATTATTATTCTGAAACGAGAGGCAGCAGCAGTCGGCGTGGCCCCGTCATATAACTTATGCACGTAGTAACATTCTGTGATATTTATAGAGCAGACCAGCTGTCTCTCTCAACCACATTGGAAAGTAATGAGAAAGCCCATCACTTAATTTTAGCACGAGGGGGTCCGAGTTCAACGAGCTGCTTGGTGGCGGGTGAACACACGCTGCTCGGTCCAGGTAGTCGCTGTTGTCAAACGTAAGTGCTCGTGGTTCCCTTTGTTTGTCTCCTGAAGCTGCGTTTTTCCAACTCACAGGAAATTGAAGGACTTTCTCACCTCAAAAATGTCTCCTTATTCATTTTTTCTGCTATAATGTGGAGGACTCGTGTTCCATTCACACAAAACTAAACCCACACTGGACTAGACCTTAAAACGATCGCATCTGCTTGGCATTATTAAATCATGACTAAATGAAATACAAGCAAATGATCCAGATCTGATTTAATGCTGGTTTTTGTTTGATTACTAAATGATTACTCCATTAATTGTTTAAAACATATAATAGAATACGACTGGAAAATAGGGCAGTAGGGAAGTTCTTACAATATGAAGCACCGTCATTAATCACAATTACAGGGTTCAATATTTCAAACAGAGCGTGAAAAGAAACGCGTCATTGTGATGGCGGCAAATGAAGGCCTTATTAATCTAATCGACGCCGTCGGCTTGCGGGGACGATACAGAAATAAACACATAATAACCCGTCACTCACTTAGTGAAGCAGAGCTCACAGCGGGAGCCCCGCTCCTCTGCCGACAGCACGCACGCGTAGGCCGGGCTGCGGAGCACCAGCTCCCCGACTCCGAAGCCTCTGGTGACGCGCAGACCGCGTCCCTTTCCCGGACTGTCGAACCTCTCGACCCCGGCGATGCCGCCCCCCGTCATGGTGCCCGCGGTGACTCGGTGCGATCGTTTCTGCCTCGGCGCGGTGACCCGGCAGCTGGTCGGGTTAAAACTTGTTTGACCGTCTGTCGGGGGGGGGAGAGACGTGCGTGTGGCCGCGGGAGCGCGCACGTGCGTGAGTACGCAGGGACTGCGATAAGTGGCTCGCTGCAAAAATACTTAAAGTGGTTTTAGTGCAAGTAATATGAAGCATTTATCTGGAAATACTGAATTTATAGTGTTTTTTCAACACATCACTTTTTTTAATGCCGTACAATAAAATTGCAACATTCTTTAAATGCAATGAGATATTTTTAAAATGTTCGGGACTTTTTTTTTATAGCAAACACTTACTCAATGAACACATAATACAAATACGATATACTATGATATAACCCTCCTCGGACTTCTCCTTGTCTGTACATCTGACTCGAGCATCTCACACACCACACCGTCCCCCATTGGTCACTATATACTTCACGTGCTGCAGACTAGTCACATTTGTACATAAATTATTGTTATTTCCTAATGAATCTCTCGTGATTGATGTGTACGCATTTTCATGACAATGTGACCACTTTTCAATCCACATTAAGACTATAATTTATCCATATTTGCAGACTACATATACCGGTTTACCAATTTGAATTAATCTGGGTTGAGTGTTGCTTTTATTTATTTATTTTTTTTTACACATTTTGACATACAGAATACTGATCTTCATTGTTTGTTCTGTTTGATTTTTTTTTTTTTTGCATTATAAGCAACAAGACATCACAAGTACAACACCAAAGATGCAAAGAGCCATTGCTTATGCTCATTTGATTGTGGAAGCGTTAGTGTTCCCTGTTGGGAAAGAGCTAAACCACCTTCCTGTTCAGAACTCTGCTGACTATCAACCTTCCTGTTCTGAACTCTGCTGACTATCAACCTACCTGTACTGAATTCTGCTGACTATCAACCTTCCTGTTTTTGTACTCTGCTTGAACTCTGCTGAGCCGTCATGCAAACCCCGGTTGTGCGACACAGAGGAAGCGCCCAGCGCCTAAACATGCTTATCACAGAGGCACAGCTGTCGCAAACCCCGGTTGTACAACACAGAGGAACTGAACTCTGACACCCACTGCATCTCTCTGCCTCCCTCTTCTGTATAAAAATGCTGTCTGTGCTTCGAATAAACATCTCACTTATGATTGCACTGGCCTGAGTCTGACTCGTTACTGCCTCTGCATTCACAAGTGGGGTCCGAGCTCGTATACCCGTTGCCGCCACCGCTGCCAACCATTTAAGCCCAGACTGCCAAATAAAACACGTGGAGGGAAAGGTCGTCGCTGCAAGGGAGCTGAAGCTGCAGCATCCCCTCCTCTCGGAGTAAAGCAGGACGGGCCCTGAGGGAAAAGGAGAAAATCCTTCAATTTGGTGTCAGAAGTGGGATCATCAACAAAGGTAAGAAACAGTTGTTATTGTATTTTACAAGCACTGTGTTCTGCTTTTCTTGGTGATTCCACGGTATATAACGAACCCTCGTCTTGACAGAGAAGTTGCTCTGGTCTGATAGCGATAAGTTAGTCGCTTTTAACGAACCCTCGTCTTGACAGAGAAGTTGCTCTGGTCTGATAGCGATAAGTTAGTCGCTTTTGTGTGAACTGGCATCTGGGATTGTGTTTGGCACGCGCTGACGTGACGGGTACTCTTTGTTTGTCTACGTATTGCTATATTGTCTTGCTGGTTCTGAGTTCTTGTGACCATGGGTAAATCGCAGTCTAAAGTTGACCCGAGACTCTTGGGGGACGCTCATCGAAGAGCTGCGGCTGCATCTAAATCGCCCCCCACTATAAAATTTCGTAATAACTCGCCCTCCACACGCGATGCCATACCGTCCTGTCCGTCCCTCAACGGAAAAGAATCACCCGCTGCGTTTGTGGGCCGAAACTGTGGTACCTACTACGTTTCCCCGTTCGTAGACAACTTACGTGGATGGAAAGTCTCCTTAAATCCTGCGGGTTAGAGTCCCTAGGAGCACAGTCTCCTTAAATCCTGTGGGTTAGAGTCCCTAGAAGGTGAACCTCCTTAAATCCTGCGGGTTAGAGTCCCTAGGAGGAAAGTCTCCTTAAATTCTGTGGGTTAGAGTCCCTAGGAGGAAAGTCTCCTTAAATCCTGTGGGTTAGAGTCCCTAGAAGGTGAACCTCCTTAAATCCTGCGGGTTAGAGTCCCTAGGAGGAAAGTCTCCTTAAATTCTGTGGGTTAGAGTCCCTAGGAGGAAAGTCTCCTTAAATCCTGTGGGTTAGAGTCCCTAGGAGTAAAAGCTCCTTAAATCCTGGGCTGCAGTCTCTGAGGGTGCAGCTCGTGTGTCTGTGTGAGTGAGTGTGTGTGTGAGCAAGGGGTGAGAAGAGAAGGAGAGTTAAAATATATATAATATAAACCCCTTCAATATTACTCTTACAATATTGATCTCGAAGGGTTAATTTAAAAGGGGTTCTGGAAGTAGAACATAAGATTTCAGAACAGACGGGGAAAGCTTTCTGGAGCTGCGGAGAACATTGACGGTGTCACACGGAGGTGACCAGTTGTCTGATCGGGTAAAATAGATGCAAACTGGGGGACTGTTGTTGAAATGGAAGGTGAATATGATCGGGAAACTGTTGACGGCGGCTGGGGGCCAGTGCCGGGGTGTCGATGGAAAATAATGAACGGCCAGCTGAGGCTGTTGTTGGTGGCAGTGGTTGGAGAAACTACCGGGAAAAAGAAACATGATGTTTGAACACACGGGATGCGCGGTGAGAAAAAGAAAGGCGTTAATTTGGCAGACTGAGTGTCACTGGCGCAGATATCGAGGAGTAGAAAAGATAATAAAAATTAAAAATTAAAAAAAGAGTCGAAATGCGATAAGGGGAGTGTGTGGAGAAAAAAGGAAACTGCATGGTTTCCTTACTGGATACAAATTAAAGCTGTGGACAAAAACAACTAAGAACGGCGTAATTCGGAAAAACCACCTGCATACGAGGGGGAAAGAGAGGGCGCGGTTCTCTCGGCACCGGCTGGGTTCGATGCGGTATTAAATACAACAAGAGGCTCTTTGGCGGCACATAAGGAAGCTGCATGTGAAGGCGAGACAGTGTCCATGCTGAGAGCTCACATGATAAGGGAAGTGAAAAACACACACACACACCGCCGCCTGCAATGAAGAAATGCTTTCTGCACTAACTGCATGCCCGCGCACTCTCACATATGCAAAGTCCTCAGGAAAAGCGTTTGAAAATAGGCCCACCACTATGGGGCGAGGTCATGGGGAACCTTATCATTTTTGGATTCGTGGGTAACACATTCTGTAGTATATCATTTTTTTTTTCTTTTTTAAAAAGGGGTTACAAAAAGTTTTTTTCCAAAAAATGAAAAAAATATATAGTATTTTCCAGGTCAGAAATTGAGTGGCAGACGTGTCTTCTCTTTTTCTAACACAATTTGTCCTTCGAGCCGGATATCAAAACTTTTTTCTCCTTTCAAGGTTTGGACCTGGAACTGTGCACAGGGAGTCTAAGACTCTTCTCAAAGTCCTCTGCCCTATTCCGTTACAGGATTAGTTTGGTTTTGTGAGGCCAGGATCCGCTTGAGTTGGAGGAGAGTGATGACATCCGCTTTACTAGAAAAACCGGACTGGTGGTTTTAAAGTTCTCATCCCTTTAAAAGCCCACTTTTCTTACTCTGTGCTACTGAAACTAATAAGAATTGGCAGTTTCTGTTAGCAGGAAAAAAAACAAGCAGGTTTATTAACTGAAATCAGTCCGGGAAAATAAGTTTAGATAAAAGCGTGAATAGATAATAATACACATAATATAGAATGGGGGCATTCAGCAACAAAAAAATGGATGTTATGACAGCAAAAGGGGGAAGGTTGCTAAGGATTTAAAAAAAAAAAAGTATGTTAAAGCGCAAGAAGGGAGTAAGAAGGGATGGTGGAAAAAAGTGAATAACAAGATGAGACGTGATAACTTGTGATTAATTCTCCTGATTTGTTTTCTTTTTATTTTAAGAAGTGATATACGGGAGACAAAGCCTCCTCTGCCTGTCTTTCCTCCGACTCTCCCTCCAGCCTTCATCCACCCGTCACATCCTCCTCCACCTCCTCAGTCCCCATCACAAACCACAGCCCTGGTCCCACAGAGCCAGAGCCCAGACCTTGTGTCTGCATTGAACAAAGCTATAAGCCAGAACTGCAGCATCCAGCTACAGGCAGCTGCACCAGATCGGACAGCGACTGGTAAGCAACAAATACCAGTACATTATTCCTGAGCCAAAACTAATCTGTTTATACCAGCAGCACCGGTGCTGCGGAGCAGAAAGAAAAAAGAAAAAGAGAATAAACTGATGATGTTGACGTATCTGAAACCTGTTTGTTCTTGTATGTATTCCTGAGACAAATAGAGACGTGGAGGCCTGTGGACCGGGGGCTTGTGGGGGGACAAAAGAGTGGAGCAGGGAGGAGGCTTTCAAAAGACGGGATGGTGTTTGGATGGAGTAGAGGAAGGAGAGGACAAGTGGAGGTGGTGGATCCCTCTTCAATGGACAGGGACCTGTCTTCAACAGGTCATGCACAAACACAAACACAAACACCAGCACACAGAATATCTGTCGGTGCAATTAGGGATCATAGAGCCAAAAACAGGTTAACAAACGAGGACAACAACTGGTATTATGAAAGATTTGTTTAACCGGTTTCTTCAAAATGAATAAATGCTGTTGGGATGAAGCACGAGTGACTGATGTGAAAGAATTTAACTCAACAAGCAATTTTGGTTTAACTACAAGAGGTGATTAATTAGTTACACAAAGGCTAAAGGAAATTTATGAAGTGACTCCTCAATCTGTCTAAAAGAATAAAAATGGTGACGTACTGAAATATTTCTACAGAGACTCAAGGTTAGAGATAAGAGATGCACGGGCATTCTTTACCCCAAACAGAGAAGACTAAAACAAATCTTTGCTGAAACAACGACGGGTTTCGAGAAAGTGACGTGTCACTGAACGGTGGGGGCCAACAGGGCACCCTGAAGGATATTGCTCCTCTGATGAAACAAGCAAATTCAAGAGGAAAATGTATGACATTAATGAACAGATCTATAAAACATGGATAATTGGTATTACAATTACTCAATAAAGTAGAAGGAAACAGAGCGTTTAAATACATAGCAACAATTCAAGGTGAAGTTTAACAGGAAACCACAAACCACCTGAACAACTTTCTTAAGGAAAAGCTTTTGGGGGAAACTAATGCGGAAGAAGATAAACACATGTGGAACTTATTTGGCCATGATGAGCATGTGTTAGATTGACACATGCTCAAAAGGGGGGATGTAAGTACTGATAAACATTTGTTGGCATGCATTGATTGTGAAAAACACAATCCCAAGATTTAAATTACAAGAAAACATAAATATGGGCTTCATTGGACTAAATTAAAGGTAAAGAAAAGGATTATCGTCTGACAATCATAGACGTGTTTTCCAAATTAATTATAAATGCACAGGACCTTTTAACAAAGGCAAAAAGCCTCAACAGAAGAAGGAGGACTGAGATACCGGAGATAAGGTTTTCGCCAGCACACACACCGTGTCAATAAAGAAACAACCTGATCTGATCTGGTCGACTTTTGGGAAGAATGTAAATTATTCTATTATTCTTATTATCCACAGTCAACAGGACTGATGGAACAAATAAACGGTACAATTACTTAAGAAATTAAAGGGGCTCTAACTTTTGAACAATTAGATTATGGAACTTTTTATCTTACCAAGCTTAACCAGTCGTTAAAGAAAATGAACAAATGGGAGAGAACAAAGCAGAAAATATGAAGAGAAAAGAAATTACGTTTTCTGCTCAATGTTTTTCCTACACAGAAGCTGCCTTATCGGGCCATGAAGGCCACAGAGGACCTGACATGAACCGAAACAATCAACAAGCAGAGAGAGAACACTGGATCCACCTCATGCAGGATCACAACCAGGAGCCATTTATTGCCACGTATGCTACACACATAGAGTAATTTGTCTTAATGGGGATTGCACCGCTGATGACTCAGTTTTACAGATACCTGACACCTCTGAGGCGTGGCTGGCTAACCAGGGAGGTGAGTACAATAGGGTCACCTAGTTGGAACCAGTGAAGAGCCCAAGTGTAAGCCATTAGGGTCACTTATAGGAGGGACCAATAACGCCCGGAGGTTTAGGGGGGTCTGTAAGATGGAGCTCAGTCGGCAACGCAGAGATTGGTAAGCAATACTTGGACCACCAGTCAACTTACAGATAGAGTGGATCCTGGACTGGACTCCGCTTCGCCACCCGCTGTGATCTCCCTCTGTACCACCAACCTCCCACCACACCACACCAAGGATGAAGAAGAAGGACGAACCAACCACAGCAACAGGGCCTGTCCCGTCGGGAAACGCGGAGAGACCTACTAGACCTACTAGACCACCCCGACCTCCAAGTCCTCCCTCATCGCGACCCCGGCGACTCATCAGAATCCCGAGCCGATACCGCTAGGATGGACGGCGAATTCAACCACCCTGATGACCCCTCTCCCATCGTGCCCGACGAGCCCGACGACGATGACCCCGAGCCATTCACCATGGCCTTTCCAAGCATCATCCCATCACTGACTCTCGGGCGCCGTATAAAACGACAACGCCGGTGCGCCCTGCTCTGGGCCTGGTGTTCCCTGCTATCTGGCATGTTCTGTTTCTTTGCGCCTGGTTTCCTGTTGCATGTTCTGATCTGTTACAAAAATCCTGTTATGGCCACATGCGGGGATAACAACTGGGTGAACCCCGCCAAACCACCTGTCTCCATCGTGTCCGCGGGTAACAATCGGACCAAACGTGCATTGACCAAACTCAGCGACCTCTCCTTAGAACTGAAATCCAACTGCAGGCCGGTGGGACACCGATTGGTTTTCCCGTACCTTTGGGAAATGGGGAGCAGCAATCAAAGCTGCCGCAATTGCATTAGTCCTCATCATCGCTTTTCTAGGAGTCCTCCTGTGTTGTATTGTTCCGCTGCTTCGTGCATGTATTACCCGTGCTGTAACGTCAACTGTTAACACCACTTTTGTCATGGCCGCTCCCGGGGACGGAGAAGGCCACCCCATGTTTGACCAGGAAGTCAAAATAATTGTGTAAGCCCGCTCGTTCATGCCTTGGAAGTTTCCGGTACACGAAAAGGTTCCAAGCATCAGTTAAACGTTGTTAATAACCGAAACATGTTGTTGTATGTACACGTAATGGCTGGCTGAACGCGATTCCGTATAAATTCCCTGCAATGTGTCTCGTATTTGTCGATTCCTCTTTTGGTTGTCACGTTGTGACAAAAGGGGGTAACTGTTGGGAAAGAGCTAAACCACCTTCCTGTTCAGAACTCTGCTGACTATCAACCTTCCTGTTTTTGTACTCTGCTTGAACTCTGCTGAGCCGTCATGCAAACCCCGGTTGTGCGACACAGAGGAAGCGCCCAGCGCCTAAACATGCTTATCACAGAGGCACAGCTGTCGCAAACCCCGGTTGTACAACACAGAGGAACTGAACTCTGACACCCACTGCATCTCTCTGCCTCCCTCTTCTGTATAAAAATGCTGTCTGTGCTTCGAATAAACATCTCACTTATGATTGCACTGGCCTGAGTCTGACTCGTTACTGCCTCTGCATTCACAAGTGGGGTCCGAGCTCGTATACCCGTTGCCGCCACCGTTGCCAACCATTTAAGCCCAGACTGCCAAATAAAACACGTAGAAGGAAAGGTCGTCGCTGCAGGGAGCTGAAGCTGCAGCATCCCCTCCTCTCGGAGTAAAGCAGGACGGGCCCTGAGGGAAAAGGAGAAAATCCTTCACTTGGTTTTCTTATTTAAAGGACTCCTTACACGTGACTGTAAGAACAATTATTTACTGAATCAAATGACTAATTACGAAGTATTTCTTTAGGGAACAGTTTAAACATGACTCAGCAGGACGCACACAGACCAGCACTCACTCTGTTTCAACAGGAGCTGAAGTCTTTCCTTCTCTTGGGTCAGTGCAGTGAAGTTGTCCCTCAGTGCAGTGAAGCTGTCCCTCAGTGCAGTGAAGTTGTCCCTCAGCTGGTCTCTCTCTGCAGACACTGAGGACAGCTTGTCTCCACTGATCCGGAGACGCTCCGTCAGGTTGGCTTTGTTGGAGGAAAGTTCTGCAGCTGATGCGTTCACTGAGTGACGAAGACATAAAGACATCACTGTTGTGGTCTATATGACAAAAACATAATCTTTTCCCAGAAAATATAAAGATTCTGAGCAAATGTTGTCATGACAACCAGCAACTAGAACTCTCTCAAATATCAACTTGGATGAAGACCAGACTCACAGTGGACACCGAGGCCGACGAGTCCAGCCAGCAGGAGGACACTGAGCAGCCCCAGAGAGACAGCAACAGCTCCATGAGGTCTGCTCCTTGGGCTCCTGGGACCTGGACACAGTGGAGACCAGTCAACACGCTGGTCAGGAGAAGACGCTCACACTGATCATTCTTACCTGGGGCAGGTGTTGAAGGTCTGATGGAAACCTGAGAATTGTCATATTCAACGTTAGCGTAGACTTCCTCCATCTCTGTGAAGACGACCAGCTGTCAAATGATCAACGGGATGTTGCTTTCAGCTTAAGATTAGTGTGACTCAATTGTCAGAGGTGTGAAAAGCCATATATGTACACAAAATAAAGCAGAACCGCTCCAATGAACTCTGCTTTCATTGCTCTCACAGTTCAGACCCGTAAAAACAGGGATCAATGCAATAAACAATATACTTTATATATTTACACATCTGTTCACATTCTGACCTGTCTGATTGGTCCCACCTCAATTTGGTGATAATTTATCTTTCTTCTCTTTTAGACAAAGAGAAAGACACCACTTGCTTGGGTTCATTAGTCTCTTGTTGGTTGTGTTGCCAACGGCAACAGTGGTTTCCGGGGGGAAGGTGTGAAAATGTGCGTGCACGTGATGCATGTGCAACACAGTTGAACCCCTCCAGTTCTCCTCTGAACACCCATCATGCAGAGACGCTCGTGGGCTCATCCACGCTGTGACCCTTTGTATCTTCCACCTGTTGGTACAAGAAAGAATGGAAGACAAAGCCCAAAGGGAAAAGAGTTACTTTAAACCACGTATTCTTGTCAGGTAAAAAAAAAAACGTAAGTACAGGTAACTGACGTGTTTATTAGAAGTAATATTTCCCATAATGCAACATTTTTCAATCAAACCTCTTTGGGTCCGTAGGAGTCGTTTGAATAATCTACATTTCGTAGTAGTGACATCAGTCTACAGGTAAGTGTGTGAGGTGTGAATTATGGTCTGACTGAAACACTGTTAAGTTCTCCCTCAGTCTGGTGTAGGATTCATCACTAACGACCGTCATTCAAGCCTCTCATTTTTCTAATACCGCTGCTAAACCAATACTTTTGAAACGATAGCGCAGCCTAAACAGTGCCTGAACCCATACTTAAAAAGAAAAAAACACAAAACGACGATTCACAACATTAAGGAAATAATTGGCAATTTACTTTTATTCAAATTGAACAATTTAAGACTGATACAAAATACTTTGCTGTTGTTCGCTCTCACGCTTTAAATAGAGGCCTGGCTGAGGCCAACTTCCTGTTTGTAACCTGAAATGAGTGTGTGGTCAGTTTCCATGTTTCTGTTGGACTGATTCAAATGTCTTTTATATATTTTGTATATAATTGGTTTGTTAAGACTTAGAGACTAACTTCCCTATTATGACGTATCGAATGTTGTAATCTCCTTTCTTTCTTTTTATATAGAACGGTGGAAATATGATGCAAGCACCTTAATAACATGGCTTGGCTCAATAAACAGCAAAGTTCAATGAAACCATGTTTCCTGTTGTGGCTCCAGTCGAACAGTAAAACCACAGCAATGACAGGAACAGGAAGTCTCCCTGTAGACCAGACCGTCTCCTTTCAAAGGCCGCTGGGTTCAGCCTACGCGGTCCTCGGAGGACACGGCCCAGGTCCACTGAGAAGGCTCAGTCCCCATGAGGATGCAGCCCACCAAGTGAGAGCTCACTTCTGGGAGGAAAAAGACACCTGCATGCAAATGTTCAAAGACGGTGAGAGATGAGCTCACCTGACCAACTCAGGAAGGAACCAACGGAAGAAACAAATGATGCACATCGACCACTTGATGGCGCCCTTCTCTCACAGCGAGCAGGAACGGACTGAGAGCCATCCCTAGAACAGTCAAGTAGTCAAGGAGCCATGTTCATTACACAGAAGTACACATGCTGAATCATGCTATTTGTTAAGTGCACTGTATTACAGTAGTTATTGAGAGACATGAGCAGGTGTTCATACTACCTGGGTGCATCGGTGAATGTGGACAAATGACAAGTCCTCTGAATGTGAATGAAAACAGCTTAAACTTTATTGCTCTAAAGAATATTTTTCAGGTTAAAGCTTTATTATAATATGTATCCAATATAATGTGTAGCTTTGTTTATTTGCATATATTCATCTCACCGGTATACAGACACATGCTAAAGTTCCAGCTTCGCTCTGTTTTCCCATAAAAAGCAAAAGATTTACACAAAACCATCATACAGACAACTTCATACCTCCAACCCTCCAACCCTTTACACGCACTCTCCTTTTCTCTGCATCTCCCACACACACCATTTAAGACACTTAGCATGATCGTTATAACATTCACGGTTGTAATACTTGACGGGTGGACATGGGGACACAGAGCGGGACACAGGGGGGACGAGAGGAGGAGGAGGACTCTTTGTCATTTATGATGCTTGGTGCTCAAACACAGTGAATATTTTATTTTGAAGGCGTCGGCCATATTATTACATCAGATAACTGTTTTCGTTGCTTACATTGTTATAATTGCAGATTCAATGAATGTGTTACAAGAATTGTCTTTTTCTTGTCTTTTTTTTTTTTTACAAATGGGCTCCGTTTCATATTAACAATAAATGGACCTTTGAAACTTTAAATATTAAGCCAGTTTCTCACAGATCCATTTCAGAGAGGAACTACAAACGTTATCGTTCCAGTTTTTTTCTGAGTTCCAGTCGAAAACAATTTCAACACAGTCCTCGTTACCTTTCCAGTCATCAGGTTGTGTACGGCCCCAGTTCCTAAAAGATGAAGAGAGGTGAATCTTTAAAGGATTTCTAAAAGTGGCAAAAAATCAATTGAATTCAGCTTGACATTATTTTTCAACTAAACATGTGGATTCATATTATCCAAGTTGTCTTACGCAACAGTCTCAGTCAGTGGAGTTCCATCAAACCATTTCCAGGTTCCCTCGATGTCTCTGTCACTCAAACCAATCCAAGCACGATCTGTCTTCAAACTTGAGAGGAATATCTGTTCAAGATACATACATACATATTCCAGAATAACAAAATACACCAAGACTATAAATAAAGATGCATGAAGGACAATGAGGAAAATGTAATACTGATTGATTGACTGTGTCCTAGACTGAGTATATGCAAAGCACGACAATGTGTGTGTGTGGTGGAGTGTACAGTGTGTGTTGTGTGCGTGTGTGTGTGTGTGTGTGTGTGTGTGTGTGTGTGTGTGTGTGTGGTGTGTGTGTGTGTGTGTGTGTGTGTGTGTGTGTGGTGTGTGTGTGTGTGGTGGGTAGGGCTTGGCAGAGCAGATCTCCCTAGAACACACATAATAAGATTAAAATGCAAAATCCATGCAAGGAAGTAATAAGCGGCTCGGGCCTTTTTAACATATGCAAAAACATTTGCAAGTTGGAAGGGCGACACAAGATCAACGGCGGACTTTGTCACATTAGCACACCGTCATTGGTCCAGGACCAGCCGAGGTCACGGTTATCAACTCTGCCTTTCGAAATTATGTTTTAAAAAGCAAGAAACCCCCCCTAGTTTTATATAATCAATATTTATTATGAGATTACAAAAAGACCAATAGTGTCCCCATAGATCAGTTCAACGCCTGTTTGAGTGTCAATACCATATATTGGTAACACGCCTCTTCTGGTATTTCTACAAATACAGCTCAGCCCACTCTTCTCGTTCGTTGGTATGCATTCTAAAACATGACCGAGGTCATGTAACACACGTTACTTACGACCACCTTACCTACGTTACGTCATCTAACCTTATGGCACTGGGATGCCAGCAGCCCCACCGCCTTCTTCCAGCCACCCCACTGCTAGGCGTTTCCACAGGGATGGAGGACCCTCGGCACCCGGGGGCCAAGCCTTCACGCCTCCTAGTCGACCACCCGCGGCCAAGAGTTGGAGCTAGAATCTCATCTTCAGTATTAACTAGGGCTGTCAAAAATAGTGCACTAACGGCGTTAATTCATGTTTTTTAACGCATTTCACGCGTGCGCAGTGTGACAAATTATTCAAGTCAGGAAAATGTCCGAAATGCGGTTGTGGTTGGACTATTATAACAAACAAATCCTCCTCCTGGCAACTTTTGTGTCAAAAGCGACTAGAGACAAATCTAGTGACATGTATACAGCATATTTCATAAGTCTCCTAAAGAGAAACCGTATCGCTCTCTCCCCCCTCCGCCTGCTGCGCTGTGGACGTGTGTGTGTGTGTGTGTGTGTCTGCGAGAGAGAGAGAGCCAGCCACGGAAGCGCACTTTTTTGCCTGGAGCTTTTTTGTTTTTTTCGCACTCAGTTTCCCGTTTTTACTTTTTAATCATTTGACAGCCCTAGTATTTACACAACGTAACCTAACATGCAACTCAAAAATGTTACTCAACATGGAACGCAACTGGCTAAAGTAACAAGGTAATGTAACGACTTAGCATAAAAACGCAGCAACATAAAGCAGCAACGTAAGTCACCAACGCAACCCACAGCCGCGGCTTACGAACAGGGTTCACCTTACGGCCTACAAGTTTTGATCAGTGGCCAAACCATTTTTTTGTTGGGGGTGAGGGGGTACTTGACCACTATTTTAAGGACAAATAGGAAGAAAACTCTTTAGAAATGAAAAGCTTTATACAAGTCAAATATTACATATTTTTTTCCACAAATATTTTAAAACATTAATGAGGGCCCAGTTCGCCCCCCCCCCCCATCCTGGGCCCGGGACAACAGACCCGTTTGTCCCCCCCCTATCGGCGGGCGTGCTCGGCGTAACAGTTATGTCTCTGCGACAGGGCTTCACGACATGCCGTATGTTAACAAGCCTGTATTCTGATTGAATGGATGACGTGTTTCCGGTCGGTGTGTAAGTAGTGTGTAAGTTCCGACAGATCTTCCGACTCTCGTATTGTTTTCACACACAACAGTAACCTCTGTCTCTCAGACTGCCTAACAACCTCCTCAACACTCCTCGAAATTTACCGCATATCCCCCACGTTCAACCTGTAAAACCTGCCCTTCTACCGCTGACAGCCAGCTTGCAAAACTCCATTCTCTACAGCAGGGGTGTCAAACGTACGGCCCGCGGGCCGGAACCGGCCCGCCAGGTGGTTCAGTCTGGCCCGCGGGATAAATCTGCATTATTGAAAGGAAAAAAATAATAAACTTCATTTTCTATAAAATATGCAGTTCCTATATTGACCGCTAGTGGCGCTGTGTGTGGAGTCAGTTCATGTGTTCAGAATCCGCTTGTTAAGTCTGACGTCACACGGGACTTCCGGGTCCAAGCGCTCCGCTCGTCCACATCTAATAACACTGGCGGAACCTGTTCATTTATTGACGATCACGTCCTACTTTAGTGATGCACCCTCGGCGGTCATAAAGGGTTTAAATTTGTTTAACTCCAACATAGTGGTTAGTGTAGCGCATCATCCAGGTGGCATAATTAAGGGTGAGTTAGCTGTAAGGTTAAGCTAGCTAGCTAGTTGACATAAGGTGCCATTCCTTGTTCTGGATGAGGTATTTCAAAATATAATTTTTACAGAACTTCTATAACTGTTAGCCTAAAGCATCGGCGTTATCAACTGCAGCCATTTTCTCGTATCGTTCTCGTCACAGGGAAAGCGATAGAATGACAGTTGAATGTCACTTGTTTTTTTAAACTCGATCTATTTAAGCAACACGGGACACAGCACTGCGGCATGTTAAAACTCGGGCGATAGCGGTAAATAGGTAGAGAGGACCCGGACTTTGGACCCGGAAACAGTATTATTGGAGCGTGGTGACGTCACGACTTAACAAGCGGATTGCTTCCCAGAAGCAAAATGGATTTCTGTGGAAAATGGATTTTAAATTATTTATACATTTTGAGGTGTTTGATGTATTTTAACATGCAGGACAGTGTTTTAACTTCCACAAAACTGTCAATAAATGTTCAGCGTCCACCCTCTCTCTTCTCACTTGGAAGAGCTTCCACAACTCCCACAACCAACACCAAGTAACCTTCCCGTCATTCAACCTGGTGTCCATCCCAAAACACCTTATCCAATCATAGGCCTCTGGTCCTCCCAAGCCTACCACCACTACATTTGTTCGGATCTCAAAGATCTTCATGGCGTTCAATCACACCTCACGTAATGAGAGCCTATTGGGGGTTCGCCGTACCCCGGGAGCACCTAGCTCCCCACAACCCATCCAATCAACCAGACTATCGATCAACCACACATTCACTCGTCTTTAACACCTTCAGTGGATGCCGTGGTCTTAGCTAGTGAAGGTTAAAGTATTGATATTGCTACATAATAATCTTGGGACGGAGGATGTTGCATGTGTACAGACTGTAAAGCCCTCCGAGGCAAATTTGTAATTTGCGATTTTGGGCTATACAAAATAAAATGAATTGAATTGAATTGAATAGTTTTGCTTGAATACGACGGAATGTTTGAGCCTTGTCCCACATGTCATTAGAAATCCCCAACTTTGGATGAGTGTGATTTTTATGGAAAACCATTCCTATAAAGTTGCATTCCATTTTGCTTTCCTCAGAGTTACTTTTCAACAGGATCTGCATCCATATCAGAAGTGTTTTATTGCCATTCATCGTGCCATTGTGCTTTTTTGCTTACTGAAAACAAATGTCATTTGCCTAAATATATCTCAATTTTTCAGATCACCGATAAGACCAACTAGCATGACGCACAATGATAAAGCCTTGTGCCTAGTCACTATCCTGGTATTGAGATGTAACACGATAATTAAAGTGGCACGCCAAACTCACACAGATACATATGACATATTAAAGTTGAAGACTTTCTAAACAAAACAATTTAACCCTATCACATCACCAGTAATTGTATAATAAACTGCGTTAATCGTGCATGTATGTGCGATTTTTATGCAGTTGTATACCAATGGATGTTGTTTGTTGGTTTTATGGGCCTGCTGGCTGTCAGGCGAAAGCCCTGCCATGATTCATGGGTTATTACGGCACTGCGGCGGCGCACACAAGCCATAGCTCATTGTCAAATGGCACTTCTATACGTCACACCACCACCAACAGGCACATACACATGTCCTCATCCTCACTCATATGCATATACACACAATCAGCTAGCTGCTGACACACGCACACACAAAGAGGAATGAATGTACGGATAACTGATGTTGAGAATGAGAGGGAAGGTGTGGGAAACTTGGGTAAACTGATATTTTCCTCAGAATATGTCACCTGTGTGCAAGCAGTGTGGCATAAAAACCCTATCTGAGTAGTTAGAGTAAGGAAAGGCAGACGCAGCAGTGGAAAGAGGCTCTCAATCACCCCGTAGAGCCAGAGAGAGCCAGAGAGGGATGGATGGTGGGGGGTGGATTGTGCACTTGCAGCGGAGCATGATGTGTTCTTTTCTGCTGCAGACAGTTGCTATCTCAGAGGACTGGCATCTGATTGACCTTGCAGCCTGAAGGTCATCAGGAGAGTCTCCTCTTGTCTCTGTTTCGTACATGTTTCTCTTGTCAAGATGCCTTGCTACTTTTGAGACTTTCTAAGTAAATACTTTTATTTGGGCAATAATTGCTAGCAAGGTATCAGTCAAGTACACTGGCAGAGACATAAGCGGAAGTGTCTGAAAACATACATTACCTGTAGTGACCACTAGGGGGAAACTCTTCTTGTCCCTTAGAAGTCTGTGAAAAAAGGACTCTACTTGCTTCATTCCCTCAGTAAAGATTGTAAAAATGAGTTTAAAACTGTATTTATCGTCAATAGAGCATGAAGTTCATTTAGTAAATGAGGGTTTTATTATCTACCACAGCAGTGTGTGGCATAATTAACATAAGTGTACATTGACTTGTTCCTCATTGGACACGCACAGTACTGTCCTGGGTGAAAGTGCTGTGTTTGCAGGGCCGGCCCGAGGCATAAGCGAACTAAGCGGCTGCTTAGGGCCCCCTGGCCACCAGCGAGTTGGCCTAAGCTGCCAGCGAGCTGCCGGCGAACGGCGAGCGGAAGCACCCGGTTCATGTGCGTGGATTGAAAAGCGTGAATGATAGCTCGGATATACGGTGTCCAGTTAGGGAGTCAGACATCTGGGTTTGATTCCTACCTTTTTTTTTCTTCTCTTTTCACTTTTTGACCACGTGTCTGGCTGACCGCTGCCCCCCCGACATGCAAGCGGAGGCTAAGGCCCGTTCAGTGCTGCAAGCAGCCCTAGTTTTGTATTATAACCTCACTGTATTCGTTTATAATTTTCGCTATAACATTATAGCGTGACATTTGTGCCAATATTCTTTTAGCACAGGTGACTGTGCGTGGTGGGAGGGGGGCCCCCAAATCAAATTCTGCTTAGGGCCCCCAAGAGGCTCGGGCCGGCACTGTGTGTTTGTTTGACCCTTCCCAACCTAAAGGTCACATCATGTTAAAGGCACCACATGAAAATAATCATTAACCTGTTTTACAAAACCAGTGTGGGCAGTTTTGAATGTAGACTTAAACAATGCAGAAAACAACTCTGTAGACGTCTAATTTAATTATGCAGATTCCCTGTGAAGGGGAGCAGTTTTGCACAATAGCAACAGAATACTAATACGATGGATTTTATTTTGAAAGAAGTTCATGTCTCTACAGAGAAGATTTTCCATTCTCTGCCTCTCTTTCTGCATTTCTGCAACTCGCTTACTAAAGTAACGTTGTAATCAATACCAGCCATTCTCTCTCGGGATGTTCGTACTGTGTTAATACGTTCCTTTCATTAGTATGACACCAGCTATAGCCTGTAGAGTCACGTGGGGATTAAGTCACAGTCACCCACTCTTACATATTTAAAATACGCTTCTTTGCACACCAGGAAAAAAAAGACTTAATTGTCCAAAAGACTTAAGTGTGGCGGAAATGGGCTTCCATAAGGAGTGGACAGAAGTATTTTATAATATTTAACTAAACTAACTAAAACAGAATGGGAAGGAGTCTAACAATGTGTGTCTGTTTGTTATGTCTATGTTGTATGTATGAACGGTGGTGTTAAAAGTTAACAGGTAACATGCACTGAATGCAATGCGAATACAATGCGACCCATTGAAACTGACTTCAATGGGTCCACAAGCCCTGAAACACACCCGTCCATGGCCCTAGATTCCTGTGTGTGCCTACCTTAGAGATAGAGATAGAGATAAGTAGAGATCTTCTTTAACATAACAACTTCACACTGACATGCTGATTATATAACAGTGTTATCATTTTAATTCATAACTGTGTCACAGACATTGATGATCTGAACATTTTACAGGGAATGTTTATGTGCTATATATTTATGTATCTCTTCAGAGGACTGAGGAGTCGGGCTGTGACTTGTCACTTGTCTTACTGTAATTTCCTGTCCAGTGAATCCTAATGCACACAGACCAGCGTGGATAATGAGAGCATGAATGCTCGGCCACGGCCTGTGGTAGCACATGTGCGTGCGTGCAGGTGTGTGAAGGCCTCGCTCCCCCGTTGACTGAAGGTTGAACTGGGGGCCTGTAGGGGTGACCCCTGTGTGTGTGTGTGTGTGTGTGTGTGTGTGTGTGTGTGTGTGTGCGTGTGCGTGTGTGCTTGATGAAGGATGGCCTCAGGCTGAATCAGCCTCAAACAATGCAGGCCATCTGCTTTGTGTCCCTGCTGCCAAAGCCTCTCTCTCCCCGTGTCTGGAGCTCTGCAGTACTTTAGGAAAGTCTCATGGAAAGTTCCATGTGTGTGTGTGTGTGTGTATGATGCAAAGCTGTCAGGGTGAATTGAGGTGAATCCATAGTGTAACTTATTGTGCTCTCTCTCAGTCACAGGGTTTCCTTACCCCAGTACAGGAGCAGCTGTGGCCTACAGAGGGGCCCATTTGAGAGGGAGGGGTCGCACCGTCTACAACACATTTCGTGCTGCACCTCCTCCTCCACCCATCCCGGCCTATGGAGCGTAAGTACCCAATCACACACACACAACCAAATAAACACAGTATGACACTGAAAACATGCTACTGCACTAATGGGATTTACAGCATTACTCAAACACAAATAAATACACACTCACACATACACACAAGCACTAGCAAAAGATCGGCGAGCGCAAAACAAAAAGGCTGCCTTCTAATAGAGCGGAAAATTGCTCTTTGATTCTAGAACGGACAATTTGTCTTTCTTTTTCCCAACATGTCGTTCTTTATTCGGCTGTGAATGGACTGCTGTGACCCTGCCTGCACACTTCAATAGGCATGCTCCAGGGAGGGGGTGGTGGGGGGGCATGGAGAGAGAGCGAGCGAGAGAGAGACGGCGATCTGGGCTAATATCAAGTGCTCCCTCCCCAGGTTCATTTATATAACATAAGAGGTTCCAATGGGGAAGATGTGTGAGAGAGCGTGTTGGGCTACAAAGGAATCAAGTGAGAAGAGAAGGATAGTAGGCCACCACATGGAACTACTGAGTTAGGCAGTTAGTGTGTGGTGGGAACTTTCTCTGATTCAACAGTTGAGAGTTTAAAACTAAAGCTACTTTTAATGTTTTATTCCAAAAAACAAAGATTGTTGTGCTGCTTGGTTTGGATGTCGCTTCAATCCAGTGTTGTTTCCAGCTAATTATGAGTTCCTGTTATCTGATTGTTTTGTGAATACATCGTGTCTCTATTTCTGGAACTGCAACGTTCCTCGTGACGCAAATTTAATTCCATCCACACAAGACTTTGTAGACAGAACACACAATTCAGTCTGTTCATGCTCAGTCAATAAAGGCTCTGCAGGGTCCATGAGCCCAAGCGCAACCCAGGGCTCATGTGAAGCCCACACGTGTTGCAGCAGGTAGACATGGCAGTCTGCGTGCCAGAACTCCTCAGGATGAATGACAGCTTGAAGCGCAGAGGGTCGAGCCCCCTGGTGCTAACAGGTTCAAAGTTATTACATACTGAAGAGTACAGCTCTCCCCAGAAAGACTAGCGCCTTGTTACAAATCTCTGAAAGTACTAGAAATAACTGAAGCTTTACTGAATAATTCAAACCAAGAACAAAGACAAATTCTTCATTGTTCCACCACATGGCCTACGTCTAGTGCAGGGGTGTCAAACTCATTCCGGTCTGGGGGCCGCATACAACTTAATCGCATCTCAAGTGGGCCAGACCAGTAAACTCATTCTAAAATGACATAGAACTAACAATAAGTCCACTTTCTTCTTTGTATTAGTGCAGAGAAGAAGTAAATTATAAAAATCTTTATATGCACTGAATTGTCCTTTTAATAAATATATTATCAACAACCTAAGAGTTTTTAAGAAAAGTAATGTGCAATTTCAACAACATTTTCACCCAGTTTAACATTTATTTAAGCATAAAAACTGACCACAGTGATTGTGATTCACCTCCATGAACATGTAGGAAATCTGACCCTGTGTCCACTTTTCTCTTTTTTGACAAAGACATTTCACTGAAGAGGGTGCCATGGTCAACAGAAAATGCGGGTAAAGCGATAGACGTGAAACAGCGCCATTAGCGGACAATATAGGAACTGCAGATTTTATAGAAGTGTATTCTTATTTTTTTTCAGTAATACAGATTTATCCCGCGGGCCAGACTGAACCACCTGGCGGGCCGTTTCCGGCCCGCGGGCCGTACGTTTGACACCCCTGGTCTAGTGCATGTTCAGCTCACACGTCTTCATCCCACAGCTGTAAAATAGTTGACATGCACACGTGTACAGTATGTACGTTGACCTTGCATTGTCGTTGGTGGTCTCTATCAGGGATCCTACACCTCGACTGAATCGCCTGCCCACCTGCATTTTAAGAGAGAAAACATTCATGTGTGTGTGTTACTGATGCCACTACATGGCCTCCATCAGTAAACCAGACCATCAGAGAGTACACTGTTACACACAGTAGTAATTGTTGGTAAAGTCATTGGATTCAGCACAAAAACAGACCCCACAAAGTGCCTCAGCTCAGACTACAACGGGGCGTCCATTAGTCCAGGACCGGCGGACCAGAGCTCCCCCTCACTGCGACAGCACGCTGCTGCAGACCCTCAGGAACCAGCAGCAGGACTGAGCGGGGCAAACTTAACCGTTTACTTCTGTCTTCTGTGTTATGGACAGTGTGCTGTACCAGGATGGCTTTTATGGAGCAGAAATATACGTAAGTCCAAAACTATTTACGTGTATTTCACTATGATCAGTGTTCATTTGAGGTGGCATTAAAGTGCTGTGTCTCTCCTTAGGGAGGGTATGCGGCTTACAGATACGGCCAGCCGGCTGGTCCTGCTGCAGCTGCATACAGCGACAGGTATGTGGATGGCCTTCTTCCCTCTGTTTCCACAGCCTCATTTTATATCCCGCACATGGAGAAAGAAGGTTAACACGGCTCAGGCTCAGTCGAAATAACAGTAATGTAAAAGTAAAATGGCTCGATACTAGTAGTGGGCATAAATTCATTTCTTTAATCTAGATTAATCTCACTGTAATCTTGAAATTAATCTAGATGAATCTAGATTAAAATGGCTCATTTGAATTCTGCTGAAGGCATTCAGAATATGTGTGCTACCCAAATAATTACTAAAAGTAAGTCTTTGAGAACAATTGTTTCCGTATGATAGAGTCAAGTTCCTGACGCCTCCTGTTCATAAGTTATTCTAATATTTGAAAGCGTTGAAAAGGTGCAACGGCGCAGGACCGCGCTGAGATCGCTACCCAGCCGTTAGGAGTCTAGCTCATGCCCCCTCTCAGGGTACATTACCTTACACTGCACAACCACCGACTCGGTAATAGACGCCGGGCTACGTGCTCAACCGTGGAGCGTAAACACAACAGCGTCGATAAGAGTCTCACCCTAACGCAGCACGCTAACGCCAATAACAGCCCACCACTACTCCATACATTTGAATGCCGAGTTTCTACTATTATCTTAATATCTTTAAAATAGAAGCAAGTCATAAAAGAGTGCATCAAGGTTTTGTCTTGAATACATTCACAATAAGCTGTATTTTCATCCGATCCCCTTGAGCTGCGCCTCTATTTATGAAACAAGTCGTCAGACTTTATTACTCCTCTCATCCTTGACAGAGGCATCACCAGGCAGATCATTATATCCTCCACTGTGAAAAGTTTGTAGAATAAAAAAATGTAAATTGGAGACTACATGTTTTTTATTAATCATATGCTAAATGACCGTTTCATTGATCAAAACTGTATCTATAACTCAGGAGAGGGTCACTACGTGTCCATGTTTAAATACGAAATGATGAATGGATGTGTCCAGCAAAGTGATTGGTCTGTACTCGAGCTGTTCACTATGAACTGTAGCAGTAGGAGGCCACCAGGGTGAGCTGCCTCGCTTAACAAAGTGCTAACTCTGTCTTGCTGGAACACTGGCTGGGCCTTTCATGTGGCCTTGTGAGGCCTCAGGAGTAGATGTTGTCGCATTGAATGCAGACCTGCAATCTCCACGGTGTCTCACCGAGACAGATGGTGAGCAGGAAGGCGATTACACATCCGGCCAGGGGGCCGGGGAGCACGATACGTGGGGCAGGAGAGAGAAGTCATGTGATCCCCACACCTCCAGGGCCTGGTCCCTGTCCCTGAGCAGCGCAGTCTGCTAATGATTCCTTCACATCAGAAGTGCTGTGTTTATGGAAAAAGATGCGCCGTGTGTGCATGAGTTTGCTCGGGGAGCTAATCTTGGGAGATTGAGCATGTCAGGTCTCTGACATTGTAAAACTTATCAGGAGCAGGTAGTGTGCTTGGGAGGATTATGAACACAGAGCAGGTGAGGGGCACTTCTCTCTGCATCATGTTTCACGCGAGCGCTCTCTGTGGCTGCAGACACCGCTGTCCCCTCATGTCAGCTCTTAAAAAGTCTCCCTCTCATTCTATTTCTGAAGCTCTCCTGATTTAAGGCGTGATGTAGCAGAGACTGGGGACGAGTTGTATTCATCGGGTGGTGACAGTGAACCTGCCTCTATTCTTTCTCTCTGGAGCAGTGGTACTCCTACATTGCTTCATAGAGCGGGTAGGAAGAGGCACAATGCATTCAGGATTGACCATCAAGTGTCCTCTTTCCATCTGCACTTCTTGAGCCTTTAACAGCAGCCACTGGAGTCAGTGTCGTTCTTGTAACCAAACACTACTATTGCACTGTTTCTATCCATGCCAGGAAAATGTATGTGCTTATTGAGGAACAGATGTATAAGAGGGTTCCATAACTCAACTGATTGGGATTGGACTAAGAGCAATAGTGATTGATCATTGATCATTGAACGTACTGTCTAACAGTGAACCAACAGCCCCTCTTATCTCTGCCCTCCAGACCTACGTTGGCTTCCCTTTACTCTTCGAGGAGAATAAACAAAGCAGACAGGAAAAGAGGAATATAAATAAAGCGGTTGGGTGGCATCACAGAAGGAGGGATGAAGGGGTAGAATGTGTTGAGGGAGGCGATTAGTTCCAAGCCGGTGCTGTTAAAAAGACTAGAATAGAAGCCCCAGGAGACAGACAGGGATACAGGCGAGAGGAGAGGAGGAGGTGAACGAGATAGGTATGGGACACTCGCAGATCAATGTTAAATGTTAAAGCTCTCTCCAAAATAATGTCCTTTTTTTACCTTCCTGCTTCCAGATATGTTTTCTCTTTACAACGGTAGATTTGCTTTTCTCCCCCCTATGCAATCTTTCTGTTTCCACACCACAAAATCACTTCTCTCGCTGCCTTCCACCATCTACTACTCTTATCACTCAACCGTTTCTTTTCTTCTCTTTCTCCCTCCCCCTTTTTTTTCTTCTACGGCTGATGTTACTTTTATTGCAACCACTCCCCATCATCTGGAGGATAAAACACTTGTCCCCTTTTTCTCATAAATTGAAACGGGTAAAACAAATCATTGCAATCACACACTTTCACCTTTACAACGTACATTTATAGGGACACATCGATTGCATTTTCATCCCACAGGCCTGTTCTCAGCGTGAGTGAGAGGAGGAAATGATTATAGATCTTTCCTTCGGACCCCTGTTAAAATCGACGACCCAAAACCCTACGTGTCTCATGCATACTCATTGTGGTGGGTTTGCACACCCTATCCATTATCAAACCTATTCAATCAAAGCTAACGTGCATACGGTTTATATCTGGTAGTTTCATTTGGGAAGGAGGACGCAATTAACAAAGTATTTCCCAACTGATTAAATTCCTCTTTGATTTGTACTGGTTCAGGGGAATCCATATGGTTTTATGTTTGGGGAATACGTCAAAATGACATACAGATCATGCCTGATATACGAAAACTTTCTCCAGATGTGCCAAGTCTATACACTAACTGTTGGGAGTTCCTAGCCGCAGATAAATAGAGGATTAAATATGCCCAAACTGTAGAAATAGAGGAGAATAAAATATATATTTATATGTATCAACGATGAGCTTCTTAACTTTAATGAAGCATTAAAATATTTTAACGCAATTAATGCAACTTTGTTGACTTCCAGTGACGCTGTGCTTCAGTCAATGAAGAGCTCGGATCATTCCACTGACTTGCTTCTTTGAATCTCGCTCAGTGAAATGAACAAATCCTTTTTTGAGTCACGAGAAAGTGACAGAATCTCTCTTTGAGGGACTCGTTACTCTCGAGTGGTTGTAAGGAGACACATCACTGTTCAGAAGAGCTTTTTCTCCAAGTGTCAGGGGATGAGTCGAAGCTAGCTGCTAGGCTAGCTGCTAGGCTACTTTCATCTCCACATGCACCCTGGGCCTGGCTGAATGTGGCACTTCAAACACAGCCGTACAATGATTGAGAGTTGCCAACTCATTTTTCGGGGAAGTTGCTGGACGCAGGTCAATTTGTTGCTAAAAGTAGCTAAATCCCATTGCGTGATGAGGCCATTACGTAATGACATAAAACTGCGTCATTGAGTAGAATATATCACTGTCCATTATTGTCACATATTTTTATTTGTAGCAATATAAAAACAACACATTTTTTATGATCAAATATTTTTAAATACAATACATTGAATTGGATTTTTTTTCTTATTAACTATTAAATCTACACAGTCTGAACAATCATAGTTTTAAGCAGTCTAGTGGTAGTTAGTTAGCATGCTACCAAACAATTATAGGTACCAGCTAATAATAATGTATATAAGCTATTTTATTAAAGTAATGATGTGTGCACAAGGCATATCTTTCCATCTGTCTGGCTGTTGGGTTAGGGGGTTAGGGCTGAGCGCCAGCTGCTAAAGTCTCCCACAATGCACTTTTGCAGCCAGACACATTGTTTTTGTGTCATTTAAAAAAGGGAAATGCTTGCATTTTAGCATTTGAGTCCCTTTACAAAAGTGACTAAAAAGTGCCAAATATATTTTTTTATTATTTGTTGCTAGGTGATGTTTGAAATGTTTTTTGCCAAGGTAGTCTGAACAGTTGCTGAGTATAACAACAAAGTTGCTAAGTTGATTAATTGCCATTAATGAATTTCAAAATGTGTGATTAATTAGTTTAAATAAATAATCGAATGACCTTTTTTTTAATCTATTGACAACACTCCTCATTTTGTAACGTTTGAAATGGGTACCGGTTCAGCATAAGGATGAATGATATTTCTGAGGCCACTTGTACCAACGTTACCATGAGTATTCTGCTGGTTCCTAAAGAAAACAAGATGCACGCACACGCACAATTCAAAGATAGTGGAAGACGGAGAGGTGAAAAGGAGACCAGGCACCTCTAGCAAAGCCATTCCCAAACACTGGGTCCCGACCCACAGGGCGGCCACAGGAGACTAAAAACGTAGAACCTGTAATGTATTTCTGCAGTACATCTTTGAGTCACACGAGGGACACAGATTGTATTCTGCAGCACATTGTCTGCTTATGACATTGCATCCGGCTGGTGGAAAATGTTACAGGTGCTGCAATCAAATCAATTTCAGCAAACATGCCAAGTTGATTTATTGCAAGACAATTAAGGTTTCAAAAACGCCACAGCAAAAAAGTGAATACCACTTTGACTATCTTATTTTTGTGAACATAACAGGCAATTCAGAATAATATAATAAATATCAAAACAACAATCAGAATGATACATTATGTTGTATGATATAATATTAAATCCGTGCTGTTTGCTTTCTTCAGAATGTTATCCGCTGGTCGATACCAGCCTTGACGAGAACGCGCAAGCTTGTGGCAAAACCAATGTTGACCCAGGCTGAGTCTATATAAGGACGCTGGTTGGCTATCACACGTTTTTGTATTGAATCAGCAATTGACGAAGTGCTACATTTGATGAATCTCTCCCTGTCTCTCTCCTGTCTATCTGTGAGGGGTAAACTAGTTTTTACTACAACAAGCAAAGAGGCTAAGAACCCCTAGTCTGGCAACTCGGACTACGCAAGAACCACTTCAAAAGGCCCTACTCATTGTCCCAAGCTTACTTAAGGTGTTCTACTATGTGCTTGTTTTCTCCTCTGTAGTTATGGCAGAGTCTATGCAACAGCAGACCCATACCACCATACCATTGGTCCTGGAGCCACATATAGCGTGGGCACTATGGTGAGTCGCATCCAACTTTCTTAGCTGCTGATTTGATGTGTCTGATATCATGATGAAAAGGTAAAGCATCCTCCCTCTCTCGTCTTCGGTACCTTGCTGCATGACGAATAGTTAATGTTTGTTTTTAGCTAGCTTTGCAGCTAACATCAAAGATGAAAAACATATCTTTCCAGAAAAATAAAAAGGGCCCCCAAGAAGACGGGGTGAAACTGAGAGCACAATTTAGTTTCCTCCAAAGATCAGCGACCATCTGGTAAAGGCTTCAACATGCCGTGAGAGATTAAGAAGGAAAAGTTCTCTGCTGCTCGTTGGGCAGATCGGATGAGTGCAGACTCAAACGCCACCTCCTCTATTTATCCCCCAAACTGCCCCCATTCTTCCTCTAGTGCAGCTGCTAGCTAAAAGCCTTCATTGATTATAACATTGTCTTCCTCTTCATTTACTTAACTAAAACAGTGGCCTCTGTTTCCATCCTGATTACTAGACGTTCTTCTCTTTTATCTTCAAATGTCCTCCTCCCTTTTACCCCGGTCCTCCATATCCACAGTGTTTAATCCTAATTCTCAAGGAAATAAAGGCATGACACGGCAGACCTTTTCTGCCGATGATAGCTATTTCAGATTCAAATAAATCTTCCCTGAATTTCTATATGTCTTCATAAGGAGGAAATATTGGTTCAGTTTGATCCTTTAATTGGGTCACGTTGTGGACCAGGTAGGCAGACTCATGTTGTTGTTGATGTACGATAACGTAGGCAGGACTCGGTTACAAAGTCTCCGACTTGGTGTGATGATACAGTTACCAGGTGACCTGGCGGTATGAATGACATGGATGATCATTTTCACACAGTGCTGAAGTTTGTCGGAATCCTGCTGCACACAGAAGGAAGCAAGACGCCTCCCTCATTGGCTCCTTTCAGTGTCTGCTGTGGCCAAAATGTGTATCTCTGTTGAGAGTAGAACACCAGTTAAAGGGCCACATGTTTTCAACACTGGGTTGGCTATCGTCTGATATTGTAATGCAATATCTATAAGTCTTCTTTAATTACCTGGTTGTTTTCAGTGTATACAGTAAAAGAAGGAGCCGTCGTGGATTCAGTGGAGAGTTTGTTAGATGTCTTGTGTGTTTAATACAGTCATCTCACTTCCAGTCTGTGGCCCATTTCCCAAGTAATCAAATGGGTGTTGACAGAATAGCTATGACATGTTAGTCTCACCTTAGGCCACTTCTTTATACAAAAAAACAGGAAATAATTTGTTGATGTTAATCGCTAACTTAGTTAACTTAGCTAAGTTAGATCAAACAAAATAAAATGAGAAACTACATTCAACCAGCACATACACAGACACAATTTCCTTTGTTCACTTCACCAGTTAAACAAGAGACAATGGGGAAAAGGGAGGAACATCTTTGGAGGAAAGAGAGAAGTTCGTTTTAATATTAATATTATAAACGTCCTACATTGAATACTGATCGGAGCTTTTTCATCTTTGATGTTGCAGGCTAGCCTTTACAGAGGAGGGTGCAGTCGCTTCACTCCCTACTAGAAAAGAGAGGCACGCCCCCTTTCCTTCCCTGCAAAACAGACAAATGAAATGATTAAATGACCATCTTCACCGTCTTCATGGAAAACTCAAAATAAAATGCTTCCAAGTGGCACATGTGACCCTGAAACTCCAGAACGCTCGGACGTTTACAGGGTGTACACGGTGTCATTTATCGATGTGATGGACTTATTTTGGAAAGAACATTTTGTCACTCTGTTTTGACTTGAATGTATTTGTATTGACGTGATGTGTGAGGTGGTGCCAATGTGAACAAAGGAGAGTATAAATGGTAAGCTTTTAGTCTCCTTATTTTCCTCTCTCAAAAATATTGGTCGGCAAGTGAGTTCCTTCACGATGGCCTTTTGCGCTGGTTTAATTTCTTTACCTTTAATGTTTCAATAAGTCATTTATTCCCTTAAATATTAAATGCACTAATGTTCAGCAATTCCAAATTAAGAAACACACTCTAGATGGGATTTGTTAAGTAAATGATACAGCCATTCAACCCCTCAGAGAAATGGCTCTATTCTAAGTGAGCCAATAACAGCAGAGTATCCGACTGGCTGCATGGGACCCAAAGCTGCTGATCCCTAAGGGAGTAAAAGAAGGATTATGAAAGCAAGAAGGTGAGAGGAATAGCGTGATGTATTTCTGAACCTGAATGCAGGAGGAAGTGATGTATTAGCAAGGTGATCGTTGGCACAGCGCCAGAGGCAGGAGGGATCCCATTACTGCTTCATGGCTTTAAAGGGGAAAAAACGTTTCTGTTTCATGTCACGTCCTGCTCACGCTGAGCAATAATCCCACAGATGCTCAATAAGCATAAGGGGAAAAACTGACCGGTATGTTTGACCCCTTAGTCAACATAACAGATGCGATCCTCTTGAATTTAGTTTTAATACTTAATAGCATCTGTAAGCTGCATTTGTCAAATTGTGGTCAGAAGGGACAAGGGGGCTACTTTTGGAAGTAGGTGGGTGGGCAGTGGAGGTGCCAATTCTCTACCTTGTCTACAAGGCTGTGATTGGCCAATTAGCACAGCACCAGACTCATTTCATTATCAGACACCTCATCCTGAAGCCAGCAAATGTTTCCAGTTAATACATTTGTTTGTCTGTCTCCATAAAATGTATACGTGCTTTGGCAGCACAACGGCGGTAATGACGAGCGCAGCATCTAACGCTGATTGGCTTTTGCTTCGGTCCATTCACGCGTTCTTTGCGCCACGCCGTTTGCCTCATTCGCGCCACCCGTTTCAAATTTGCTTTGTTCGTAACCATTGCGTCTGCGTTGACTTTACATGGAATCTACTTTCGCAAATAATTTGCTTCGCTTTTGGTGTGAACGTACCACAAGTTGATTGTTTCCTTTTACCTTCAAAAAGAATGGCTCAGACCGTCTCATTGGACGTTAATAAAAGATATATCGTATGATCCTCAATGCAAAAACAACATCTCCCAATGTGATCAGTTTTCAATGGGAGGATTTGTCAACCAGAGCTCTAATTCAAGACTAAAAGAGAGAGAAGCAGCAAAAAGTGTAGTGAAGCAAGTGGTCAGTCCTTGTAGGTAAATGTTTTTAGAACCTGGTTTTTCAGTCAGCAGAAGATTTATAAAGTCACTCAGACAGATAACAAAATTTTATTTTGCAATTTTATGGATGCATTTCATGTCTTTTAACTTCTTTTAAAGGGCCCATATTTAGATTATTTTTCAACAAGTTAAAACAGGTCTTTGAGTTGCAGAAAACATATTCCTGAAGTTGTTTCCTGGAAATAGCTTGTAGGAAACGATTGTTACCGCCCCCTACTCCCCTCCGTTTCAGCCCCTTTCAGAGTGGCTGTTTTCTGTTGCTCATTACATATTCATGATCTGCAGCTCATTTGGCCACGCCCACCGACAATGTGTAAGCTTACAGAATCATACAACAAAATATAAATAAAAATGTGTAAAACAAAAAGATAAAGGATGGAAAGTTCTCATGTGCCTGCAGGTTGTTTGTGGAGCAGCTCGATAGGAGATTTTGGTCTTGCAGACTCCACATTCTGCCTTAGACAGGTCAATGTAATTGAAATGTGTCCAGATTTTGCTGCGTTTTCTGTTGACACTCATTTTCATAACTTTATTTCTTACCTTTCCAGTCCGTTGCTCTCTTTCTCTCTTGTGACTCGCCTCCCTCTCTCCTGTTCGTGAGCTGCTGTGGGTGTGTAACTCCCCCCCCTGTGCTCAGCCAGAGACTATTTATTAAGGAGACATGCCACTTCCTCAATCCTCAATACAACTCCCGTAGGAAAACCCGTAACGGCAAAGCTATGCGCATGTCCCGCCCCTCCCGCTGGAAACCCAATCATCTGCTTTTTAACTGTCAAGCCGGGAAACATTTAAGCCTATCGTCTGGTTCCACTGACGCATGCGCACAGCTGAGGTTTTGCGACAGCGGAGACGATGGCGTAACACCAGAGCCTAAGGAGAGCGTGGGCTCCCTGTTCGGGCCCATTGTATCGATCTTGGTTGCAGTTCCGTTAGATTCCACTCGAGGTGATCGCAGGCGAGTGCAGATCGTATGGGACTCTATGGAGCTAGACGGCTAAATGTAGCTCTTTCTCCTGCTTGTCGCTGAATCAACGTAGATTTTATTGTTGATTCCGCAAGTTCAACATGGATTACAGACCAAAAGTCGAATGATTGAGTGCTTATGTCCTTTCGACTTCTTACAGGTTGGGCCGTTGTTGGCCGGAACACGCTAGCATTCTGCTAATGAATGCTGATTGGTCAGTGACGGATTGCGACCGATGACGACCAGAGACCCCGTCTGATTGCAGCTGAAGCTAAAGCAGAATCAGAAATATAAAGTTTAGGAGGACTTTCTGTCCAAGTTTACCTCAAATAGCAGCTGGTGTTATCGTTGTCGATCATGTTGCTGATGCCGTGAGAAAGGAAGCCATGATTCAGAAGTGCCAAGAGATCGCCGAGGAAATGGCCGTAAAGCAGCACCTCCGGCAGTATGCAAATATGTGACGTCATCACATTTTTTGAACAGATTTTTAGAACAGATGAGTGAACTTAAATTCAATTTTCAGCTCAGTGTATTATTCTAGCCCCCCTTTTGAATGCAAGTTTCAAATTGCTGGACTTTAGGGGGTGAAGCCCCATTGGGTCCAATGCATTCTGCACTCGCCTGCGAGCGCCCCGTGTGGACAGAGACGTGTTACTGCAGCCCGTCCAGAACCCGGAAGTAACGAGAGAGTGCAACATATATTGATATTAGAAAATCTATGGTAACACCGGCATTCTGGGTAGAGACGTAAATTAAGGTTGGTGTCGTGAAGCCTTGCGCATGCGCAGTAACAGTAACCTGTGGGGGAAAAAGGCGTTTTAAACCTTATTTTGGGGCAAAGTCATCAAACTTTTCCAGCGATTTTTATCATATTCTACTGCTGTTTCTATACACGTAGTTTTTATGTCCCGATGACCTGTGAAAGTGCAGTTCTGACTCTCTTCCCATTCAACGAGATAGGAGGCTGGTGAGTGATGGCCTATTACGTTTGTATTGGTTTTTCATATTAACAGGCTTTAGACATATTTTATTTGTTATTTATACTAGTAGCCAATAATAAAACAACTAAATTAACATTCAAAGTTTTGTCATGTTGTGATGGGGACTAATCCACAGACCCGAAAAAGGGCCGGTCTACCCTTTGCGTTCTTTTCCCTAGTTATGCAAGCTAAAAGTTACATGTTCTTGTCTAGGAATAAAAATAAAAAAAACACCCCCCCCCTCTGCTTTTTTGTCAAATCGCACCCTGTGTGTAAATATTCAGTATACATGTCAGGCTTGACAACTGAACATTACAATATTTACGGTAATTCATGGAGAAATCAAAGATGGCAAGTCCGAATGAGATAGCTCTTGTTATCGAGCTAGGGTATCAAGACGGACTAAGAATGGTCCAAAAGACCCTATGAAAACGCAGAAAGGAGCTACCCGGCCCGGAGGAAGCCCGGGGCCCCCATTTGGTGCCAGTACGAGATGGAAGACCCAACAGCGAGTGTCTGACCGGCCGGGCATAGCCCGAAGGAGTGACGCGGCATCCCAAGATTCTGACCTCCATGGGCTCACCACCTGTGGAGGAAACTGATCGCAGCCTCTGCCGTGAAGGAGGCAAAGCAGCGGGTATGAGAGGAGTTTGTGGTAACTATGGAGAAGGACTTTCGGTCGGGGTGAGGCGGTCACCTTACTTGGGGCCATCCAACACCCAAAGTGAGAGCCGTGTTTAGGTGCTCGGCAGTAAGTCGGAGGGTTTCCGGTGGGGGTTGGCCTTTGCCACCAATCTTGTTTGTGGTTTTCATGGACAAACCACCAGCTCTCACTGGAGCGGTTCGCAGCCGAGTATGAAGCGGTTGGGATGAGGATTAGCACCTCCAAATCTGAGGGCATGCTTCTCACCAGGAAAACGATGGCTAGGAAATGTGTCCTTATCTCAAGTGAAGGAGTGAGGTACCTCGGGGTGTTGTTCACGAGTGAGGGGAAGATGGAGTGTGAGCTTGGCCGGAGAATCGGAGCAGCAAGGACGGTTTTGCACTTGCTTTACCGCACCGTTGCAACGAAACGAGAGCTGAGCCGGAAGGCAAAGCTCTTGATCTACCGGTCAATCTTCATTCCTACCCTCACCTATGGTCATGTAGGATGGTTCACGACCGAAAGAACTAGGTCACAGGTACAAGCGGCCGCAATGGGTTTCCTCAGGAGAGTGGCTGGCGTCTCCCTTAGAGATAGGGTGAGAAGCTCAGCCATTCGTAAGGATTTCGTAGTAGAACCGCTGCTCCTTTGCGTTGAAAAGAGCCAGTTGAGGTGGTTTGGAATACCTCCCAGGGTGCCTCCCTTGGGAGTTATTCCAGGCACGTCCAGCTAAGAAGAGGCCCCGGGGAAGACCCAGGACTAGCTGGAGAGATTATATCTCTGCACTGGCCTGGGAACGCCTCGGGATCCCCCAGTCAGAGCTGGGAGATGTGGACAGGAAAGGGAAGTTTGTGGTCCCCTGCTGGAGCTGTTGCCCCCGAAACCTGACCCCGGATAAGCTGGATGGATGGATTTATATTTAACATTTATATTTACATTTAACATTTACATTTAATATACACGTAGAAAGACATCCAAACAAACAGATTTCATGGAGTTTAACAAATCTAAATGAACATAACGTTAACAAATGCTGTAGCCGAATCTAAGGTAGCATCAACATTAGCTAACGTTAGATGAATACGACCAAGCTCACTTTGGGTAACTTAACTTAAGTTGTCACACCAGAGAATAAGTTAGCTCAAGTTAGCTGGAAGCGGCGTGCATGCTGGATAACTGCGCTGTTTGACGGCGAGGTGGAGCAGCAAAAACAAGTCTGACTGCCGGAGTCGATTGCTTTCTGGCTCGGTCCACTTTGGTGCTTCGTTCAGAATCATGAAATCATCAGAAATCATCAAACTTTTTCACCGTGAATATAATCACGGATCGGTGATGTGCACAGATTTCTTTACACTGTCTTGATCATATCAGAATCCATTTCCAGAAGCCATTTATTGCCATAGAGGTTACACATAGAGGAATTTGACTTAAACTTGTGCAATGTTAGAATAAAATAAAGTATTTACATTAAATGTGCTAAATAAGTAGCAATGTACAATTGGGTTATATAATGAACAGTGGGCAGAGTTAGTCAACCGAAAAAGGAATAAATACAGTAGTATACCACAACCTTTAACAGTAGCGCGCTGTAAAAAATATTTTCTTCTAAGATGTCAACCTTTGCGATATTTTACAGTACATATATAATATAACTGTGTTGACGAATAATAGTATGTTACTGTTGAGAATTCCTCGTAATTTTTTGCAGTGTACTCTTTTCCTTTTCATAGCCATGTGCACTCTCCTTTTGTTTCACGGTTATCAGTTCACGAGTCGAGTGATTTCAACAGATATGTTTCTATAATAAATAAAACCACAATCTGCAGATAATAACCTCCTGGTGCTGTGTTGGATTTCTCTTTTTTTGTATCTGATCTGCACATGTACGAATGTATAATTACGTGATACGTGGTTTATTTAAGGGTCGTTTGATCTTTGAAAAGCTTCTGTACGTCACATCGGGTGTCGATGTGGAGGCAGTCGCAGGGTTCCAAAAATGAAAAAAGGTTTTAATACTCAAAAATGCCACGACAGGCAAATTCAGGATTCCGGGGAAAAACAGCGACGAGGGTCAGGAACAGGAAACACACAGCAGCACCCAACATGCGACAACTCACAGGAGACAATTGCCCTTTCTCAATATGCGTTCTTGTGTGGACTTTCGTTCTCGTGGACTCGTCAAACGTCATCAGTCGCAGCCCGAGTACTGTTCCAATACTAAAGTCCGCATCTGGGCGAGAACGGCCATAATACCCACAAAATATCCCAGAATGCATTTCACCTCAGCAGGCTACGATGAGTCAGCTGCTGTTCCAATTGCGGAAATAGCCGTTCTCCGTTCTCCCGTACCCGCGAGTTTAGACTACCGAGTCTATTCTCGCGGGAACGCAAGCCCGTTCTTGCCGTCTTGAGTATTGAGAAAGGGCCAATGACTCGACAAGGGACCACAGACACACAGGTGGAAACAATCAGACAATCACAGGGGAAGACAGGGCTAGGTAGGAAGTGAAGTTATCCAGGGACACCAGAAACTTGAAACTTCACAATAAAGCAGGACCAAACCGTGACACTGTATTAACTTTTCATCTTGTCTCATTTTCTCTGATATCCCCTACACAGATGGGGAAATCTGCTAAATAGGTTTTAGGCTGCTGTTGGCCCAGCTTGTGAATGCAGCACTTGATTTTATTTGTTTTATCATGTCTATAAAGCAACATATATATATATACGCAAGATCAAACCTCAATACACTTTGTCTTTGAAAGATCCACCTGTCAGGCTTTGTTCTTTCCTCAGTGAGTGAACTCCAGGTGATCAGCCTCACCTTTTCAATCCAGACTGGAAAGCCAGAGCTCTTCCGTGATGAGGGACAGTTGCACACAAGTGCACACTTCAACCGCAGAGAGGCGTGGGAGGGGAAGCCTGCAGGGATCTTTGTGCAGATTGGGGACGGGGGCCTCTCAACCAATCAACGTCTAAGGGAGGTATTTGCCTTGAACTCAGAGCAGCTCTCAGTGTGCATCTCTGTGGACCTCAGCCCCCAAATGTTCCTCCTCGCTTTCTTTGCCCCAGTATATAACTGCACCTGGGGAGGGATAGGGTTAAACTAAGACGAGAGGGTGCCATTATTGGCTGTGATTGGACCCAGAAACTAAAGTTATGTGAAATTTAAATCAGCATTTTCTTTTCTTCCCCCGACACACACACACACACACACACACACACACACACACCTTTATCCTTCGCCTTAACTCGTCTCCCAGAATTGGGGTCGGTTCCGTCAAGGCCAAAGCCTCCCTCTCGCCCCCCCCATACTCCTCTGCGTTCTTCCCACTGGTCAAGCAGTAGAATGTACTCTACTGCTCGCTTCTCACTGTAAAAAAAAAAAAACTAGGCATAATCTTGTGTGGACATCAACAATGGTGCTCACTTGATCCTGCCATGCCTTAATAATACTTTCAAATAATTGCTACTTTTTAGATGACTGAAATTGTGTTCTTAAGGTCTTCAACAAACTGATCACTGCAGCACAGTCAATACATAATGAATACATGGAATGATGTTGTCAAGAGGGGTCAGGGTGGCGAGCAGGAACGGAGACTCAGACGCAGAGTATTCAAAAATAAAAAAGGACTTTAATAGTAAAAAAAAAAAAAAAAAAAAAAAACGCCACGAGGGGAAAAAACCGAACGTGAACGAGGAACTCACCGACACTCGACAAACAATGAAGGGAGGTGCAGGTGATTGGAAACAGGACAAGGCAGGAAGTGAAGTTACCCAGGGAAACCCTGGACGAGACCAAACCGTGACAGAACACCACCCCCACCTTCCCCTCAAGGACCGAATTGGTGGAGGTACTCTGCTGAGTCCTTTCTTGGTGGGTTCATTCTGTCAGGAGGGGTCAGGGTGGCGAGCAGGAACGGGGACTCAGACGCACAGTATTCAAAAATAAAATGGACTTTAACAGTCAAAAAACAACAGATATTCAAAAATGCCACAAGGGTAAAAAACAGAAGGTAACCGAGGAACTCACCGACACTGCCATTCGACCGACAAACAATGAACCCACACAAGACAAGAGACACATGACTTAAATACACGAGGGAGGTGCAGGTGATTGGAAACAGGTGGAATCACTTAGACAATCACAAGGGGCGACAGGACAAGGCAGGAAGTGAAGTTACCCAGGGAAACCAGAAACTTTACCATAAGACATGGACGAGCCCAAACCGTGACAGATGTAAGTCCTTAGAACTTCCATGAAAAAAATGGAAAGATACCAAAAATAACAGACTATACAGTATGTGGTGAAAGGAAATGTGTATAAAACCATGCACAAAACAGCTTTAAAACATAGGTAGTCTTCATTTGAAATATTCTTATTTAAAAGTTAATTAATGTAAATTAACCAATTAAGTGGGATTGATTGTTTCTCTTTAATCTCATCGACAATAACTCCATTTTCAGGAGAGATTCTGGGTGCCTTTAAGTGTGAGAACATATACAGATTCATCCTTTTAATTTTTTTTCTTAAACATAACTAGGACAAGGCAACAAAATGCAGCCATGTTTCCTAAAATCATGAGAAGATTTGTCTTTTCTTTATCTGTTCCCTCTTTAAACTGCATCACAGATTATATTATAGTAATTGAGATAAAGAAGTCTGACTTTGGTAGGGAGTATTTTGATGTGAATCTCCATTCCTTAGAACATGGGTTTGTAAAGGCGGCACCACATTTTTCCTCTTTCGCTTGTATAGGTTGCGGGGGAGGCCCACAACACACGGTCTAATGGTTAATACACCATTATAATGCAATAATTAATATTACATCTAAGGGGGTTCTTACACAGAAAAGAAACTTTGTAAGATTACAGTTACGTACAATTTAATAAATAAATCAGTTTAGCGCCTCTTTTTATTTACACACTAGTTAACGTTAGCCTAGTTTGTGCAGCTAACCTTAACGTCATTCATTCAGCGTCAACATTCATACAAATATGCTAAACTGGATAAAATCAGGGAAACTGTCCGGTGGGACATCTGATTCATGAAAGAGGAGAGGGAGGAATCAGAGTTAACACTCACATCTCTCCCTCTCTCCCTGCGCGTGAAATCCTCATTGTTATTCATATCTGTTTCTGAGACTATGTATGTGCTACTATTTGTTGTTTAATGTGTTTTAATCATTTAACATTCTTTCATATGTAACTTGTATGTATGGTTACATACAACCTCTGAGCCTGTGCGTGTGCCCTCGCCGTCCTTATTGCTGTTTAAGGGTGACGGAACTGGAATTTATTAAAACTTTGTTGCAGGGCATTTTGATACCTGAAGTTTGTTTGTTTATTCCGAGTCAGGGTTAATATGACACAATACTTTTGTATATGTTTCTTTGTTTGAGGGTGGGAGATTTGGGCGGCGAGAAGCCAGTTGTGATGTGGAAGAGTCAGACGCCCTTTAATGCCACACACTTGGAGGAATTTGACTTGCAATGGTGTAATATAAGAATAAAATATAAGAATAAGAGAATTCTTTCTTGTATATTTGTACTTTAACTATATAAACAGATAAGTACGTTAAAACGCGTATGTCCACAGGTTTCCTTGCTGAGAGAAACCGCTGTGCTCATAGAGTCTGCGTCTCGGTGAGAGGCGTAGGACACAAGATTCGGTGCCCGGCTCAGAGTCCTGGAAGGACAGCAAGTAGTAGCCTGCCCTTGTCCTTGAATGTGGCTGCAGCGTACCAGAAGGGGGTGCGTGGTCTAAAAAGATTGCGAACCGTTGCCTAAAGCCTAGTTTATGCTTCTGCGTTTTCAGAGAAACGCAAGGACACGCAGACGCAAGCGGCCCTTGCGTAGCCCTTGCGTACTGTCCCGCCCCCTCTTGCGTCCTTGCATGCGCCGACCAATTTTTCTAGCCTTGCGTCGACGGATGTGATTGGTCTGCTAACTACATCCTTGCCAGAGTCTCACATTTCCGGCTTCGTAGCATAATTCCGTCATTATTAAAACGAAGATATTTTATGAGAGAATGAATCCGATTGAAGAGCTTTTGTCGGAAGAAATCCGTAAATAAGACCACTTATACAACGTCATTGGCGGACTATAAAGACGCGCGGATGGGCTCCAATTCATGGACGCCGAACTCCGCAAATGTCGGTTTTGCCGGTGGAGGGGGGGGGCAAAGTTGTGAAAGAAAAAACGGGACAAATATGTCCGCGAAAAGAGACAAAGAAAAGCAGCAGTGGCGAAGCACGGGGCAAAAAAGTATCCGATAAATAAATTAAAAAAAACAACGACTTCCACGCGCAAAGACGGCACTCTCCAGGTCGTCTTCGACAATAAACGTTACTCCGCCTGGTGGTCTGGGGGTGAATTGCTTTGCAACACATGCAAGCCTTTTTGAACCATGAATTGAAACGAGTTGAAACCACGCAGAAGCATGCCGTCGGCCCCTAATCTTAACCAAGAGTGTTAGATGAACAAACAGATTTACATTCATCTTAATCCACCAAAAGTACTGTAGCAAAATCAATAAAAACATACTGATTATTTAGCAGAAACGCTCATGTGTAGATTCAAACTATTTCCCCTTGAAATGGAAAAGAAGCCCAATCGCAGCTTGGTGAGAAGGTTGCATTAAGGAGATACATTGTTTTGCAGTATTACTTTATCACAGAGGAGATGAGCAAACCGGGCCTGAGGAGGGAAGCCTGCTGCTGATTGACCTTTGTCCTGATTGGAGCTGTAAATCACTGCTGTTATTCTTAAGGGCCATCTTGTGTCGCTCAGTGATTGATGAGCAGACTGGAGCAGCTTGATATACAATTTGTTTTTTGTAGTTGTCTTTAGGAACATTTTGTTGATATATTTGAATGTTCAGTAAAGAATGTTGTTTTACACAATGTCCTATTTACACTGACCTGCTTGTTTTCTCTTTTTTAGTAAATAAAAGACAGACTAGAGGGATGATTACAGATGGCCATCAACCCGAAAAAAGAGAAGAACAACACGGACACAGAAGGACACCTAAAAAAAGATCAGCTAAAACAATACAATCCTATTGGTAAAGGAGCCCTTCTATCAAGAACGACAGTCGAAGAAGACGGACGTGGCAGGTTTTGGCGCCTGAACCAGCCCCTAGTCCTGGGGGGAGGGGCCTCCTGACGAGTGGAGGAGACCAATTAGAGAAGTCCCCAGAAAACATTTTATTTTTGTAAACTTTAAGTTTATGCTTTCCAAAAAGAGCAAACATAATGTACGTATATACATATTATATATTATGTGTGTAACATGGTATGTTGAAAAAAGAAAGAGCATATTTGTGTCTTTAGAATTTAAATGAGGGAGGTGAGGTGACCCCCCACACCCCCCGCCTCGCATCACCCGCTCCGTCTTCTGATTATCTTCTCCCGTACCGTCTGCTAGATGGAGCGGGGGTCTTGGGGTGTGTTACTGTGTGTGTGTTGAGGGGTGGGGGGGTAGCAGACATGTCACTGTGCGATTGCTATGGGACTACTGGGCAGTCATCAGATAATAATGCTGCTTGTGGATTGCAATAATGCAGTTGTTACTCTGACTAGTTTTGTTGAGCACTTCGCATTTTGTACAATCCAAATGCAGAATGACAAAAACATCTGTGCAAAAGCAGATACTAAAGGAGAGCCACAAGGCTACAATGTGATGAGCTGCTTGAGGCCTGGCTGCCCCCCCCTCCATCGCTACTAAATATGTCGTGGTGCTGTCGTGGTTTGAGGTGGCTGTGCTGTGTAGTGAACTGCTTTTGTACATCGTGTTGGTTAGGACGGGGTAGATGGTACAGGAAGAAAAGTCTCCCACCCATCCGTCAGCTTCCACCACGAGAAAGGATGCTGGATGGGATCTGGCTTATATGAAGTCAAAAAAAGTGTCTCAAACAAACGTTTTACTATGAGTCTCTTCAAACCTTTCTATTCATATGGATCTCTGCTTTAATGAAATCCTTCTGTATTTAAACGTTGTACTAATAACATGCTGTCTGGCATGGGAGAGTCAGTTGTAGCCATTTACTAATGTTGTATTTATTGTATTACCACTAAGGAGAAAAAAAGGTTTATATATGAATATAGATATATCTATTTGTGATCTGCAACACTTTGATATAAGTTTGCCTTTGGTTTTCACTTTCCATGAAGGATTCAATGCACTGTCGATGTATGATGAGGTTTCTACTTGTGTGATGTTTTATTTTGTTTCCCTTCAGTTCAGCTACTGAATGTATATTCAAAAACTTTTTAGGTAGATGTTGTTTTATATATACACTTCAAAAGAAAAACATACAGTACTGTGTAAAATATATACATGTGTTAATTATATAGCAAAATGTTTCTGATAATATGCTGGACTTCTTCTACTGACCCGGCTTGAGTGTAATGCCTTGGTCAAAAAATATTAGGGGAAAAGGCAGAGATGAGGGAAGCATTTAAAGGGAACACCAATACCCTGCAGCCACGGGGAAGCCGGTGGGAGACAGAAATGTGTAATCATTACAGGATCAGTCAAATTTGATAAGAACAAGGAGAAGGGGAGTTTTCCCTCCTATGAAGAGAGACCTTTGAGGTGCATGAAGTGGACAAAATATCAGACAATTCAATCTAGTTTATTCGAAATGTTGACAATAATCAAAGTAGTATTAACCCAATGAAATAAGAACGATCAGGAAAAAACGGGAAAAAAGATTTTCTTATTTTTTCTTTAGTCAATAGATAGCAAATTTAATCTGCCCCTTTATACATGTGTGTGCGTGACTAAATTATAAAATACCCTGCAAATATCATATATATTGAGCTTTTATTGAGAAAGGCAAGAAAGGATCTGCTCTTTACTGCCTCTGTCAATCTTAAAATAAAGTTTGTCGTCGTGATTTGCAGACTCAATGCCGCCGTTTCATAAATGTTATTCGCAGTTCAACCTGTCTTGGTAATTGGTTGACCGACAGCTCCAAAAATATCAACCTTAACTTCCTCATGGTTGGTGGACTTTGTGTACCCCACATGAGCTGCTCTCAAGGCAATCAGCATAATTATTACAGAGAAAAATGTCCTCATCTCAGGGTTTAAAAACCTCTTAGTCTTAGTGTACTAATCATTATGTACAACATATAAATAGACCATTTTTAGGTGAGCATTTCTTTGAAAAACTGCTTGGTTTTCTTTTAAAGCTGACAAAGAACTTACTGACCTGATTCAGTTGATCTGATGTTGAATAAGCTCATTTTTCCGTTATTTTGTCCACTTCCTGTAGAGCACAGTGTGTAATGGTGAAAGTGGAGTTACCCGAGGTCCCCCCTGGTTTGGTGGCCGACATTCTAGAGGCCTTGAATTTAGAAAACATAACACATTGAGGGGAAGAATGTTCAAGCTCCTCTTCAGTTCAGCTCCCCCAATGAGCAAAGACTTAAATGTTGCTTTGGTGTGAAGGTCAGCGCAAGACCTTCCATGTAGCTGCATTCATTACTCCAAGTCATGCAAAGTGCGTGGTGCACAAGGACGGATTTCTAACTTGAAACTTAACGAGAGACTAAGTCTGTCTGAGTGGTTGTGTTCACTGTACTGCCTTTTTAATGCCTGTCCACAACTATCCCCCAGCATTGAGCGTTTTTAACGGGATGATTAAATAAGACAAGAAGACAGAAGAGGAATATACTGGGACTTTTACGGAAAATAATATGACGATCAAGATATCCATGTATCATCCAATCTCTGCCGTGTTCTTCTTCTTTTCTGTTCTTTCTGCTTGTCTGTTGAAGACTTCCATCATGTTTACATGTGCTGTAAAGGTCCATTAGTGGTTGGAGAGATTTAAAAGTATACGGTGTGAAGCAGCTTTCATTCAAGGGGTTTACTCTTATCCTAAGCCTTCTATTGAAGCAAGCATGTGGTCCTTCATCTTGGTCCCTTTGTCCTTCCATCCCTGTTCCTTTCAGAAAACAGGGTCCGTACAATAGCAAAGTCTGAACCTGCTTTACAGTACACATACTGTTTGAAAAATCCTTGAGCTTCCTACCAAAATTCATGTGGGTCTTCAGTAAAACTACTTTCTATTATGTATACCTCGGATACAAAACAAAAAGCAGCTATTATTCCCTGAAACCTCCAGGCATCGTCGTCCAACCCCCCAGTGTACCGTATTTTACGGACTATAAGTCGCTCCAGAGTACAAGTCGCACCAGCCATAAAATGCATAATGAAGAAGTAAAAGACATAAATAAGTCGCAGTGGGGTACAAGTTGCATTTTTTGAGAATGAGACACGCGCCGGCGGAGAACAGAGTTAAGTACCGTTCTTTGGCTGCATGTGTCCTACGAACGTCGATATGATGTCTGGCGATAAATCCAAGAAGTCTGCAGGTTTTGGTTTCACCACTGTCATAATATGAGGCAAGACGCAAGTCGTGATCCACGTTAAAGAGGGTTTTATTTTTGAACATCCCAGAGTAACGTAGGCTATGCGTTAGACTCCAACATCTATGGCTAGCATACTCAAACTACGGTAGCTCAACATAAAGGCAAAAGACAATCTCGCAACAACCACTTCTTGCGGGAGCACTCCGCCATCTTGCCACGGGCTGCAACGGCTGTGTTGGAATTATCAACACAGGCCTAGAGCGCCCTCTTGCGGTTTAGTATGAAAATAACATGTGAAATGACATAATAATAATGTGTTCATAATTTCAAACATAAGACGCTCCAGAGTATACGTCGCACCCCCGGCCAAACTATGAAAAAAACTGCGACTTATATTCCGGAAAATACGGTAACCCAGTTAGACCCCATCTACCATCCCTGAGCCAAAACCACACCTACCTCCCCTAGTAACCCACTGACCTCCACTGTAAAGGCCACAGTGCAACTTCTGGAAAGACACATGTTGGCAGGCTTGCTCAAACTAAATACATTTTTTCCACTTCTGTCTAAACTGTGTATTTATTATTATTCGCAGTTGGTCAGAAGCATCATAGAAATGTGTTATCAAGCTTAATGTCATCTTACAACTATCCAATCCACTTCCAAAGGCTTGTGAATGTATGGAATCCTATGTGGAGCAGATGGTACGTCATTGTACTACAAAAAATAAAATCAGTATCAGGGTACATTAAACTGCTTTGGTTGTCCCCAATTGCACAACTGTTATTTAAAAGATACAACAAACATTTGACACTCTAAATGTATATAACGTCACCCGTGCAATTGACTAAAGATCTCACAACCTTTGTTATGTAGTTGGACTTGTGGCATATTGAATATCGGCAAAAATCCCAGTATCGTGCATCCCTACTTTTGACTAAAACTAGACTTTTAGTCGACTAAAACTTGACTAAGTACAAAAGATATGTGAATGACTAAATGTGACTAAAACTAACAAGGACAATTGCCACAAGACTAAGACTAAATTAAAAATAGGGAGAGAGGTTAAAGTATGTCTGTCAAACCTCAGCGAACTATCAACAGAGAATAATTTAGACGAGCGATTTAGAACTCACCGCTGCACTCCTTTTCAGGGCTGGGTTAACCGGACAGGTGTCCCTCAGGTGCCCTTTCTCTCCGCAGTATATGCACAGGTGATGAAGACGCCTCCTCTCCCGCTCCGCCGTGGAGAGACAGGTGTGACCGATCTGCATCGGCTCGACTCCACACCGGGGGAAGCACACTCGAGGAAAGTGGAACTAAGAGGTGTGCGTCGGGAGCGGATCAAGTTGTCAAGGCGAATCGCGAGCTCCATAACCTGATTCAAGGATCTACCGTCGTCGCGGCATGCCAGCTCTCCCTGGAGGGCCGGGTTGAGTCCCTTTCCGTACAGGCGCTTTTAACGGTTCCTCCCCCCAACCAGTCTGTGCGGCAAAGGTTCGAATCAACTGACACCATCGTTGCAGTGACCACGGACGGGTTCACACTGGGCAGTCCGACCGACAGACACCCGGTGCATGGTGTTCTGTGTCACTGTCTACAACGAAACGTAAAAGAAGACCAAGAATACAGTGTATCTATCCTCTCCTCTGTTCTATCTTTCTCAATTCTCCGCAGTTACGGTTTAGTCCGCACACTTTCTGGTAATGGCCAACAAAAACTGAGGTCGCATTAACTATGTTCATAACAATGTGCTACGACTCTCCGATCTCATCAGCAGCTAGTGATCTCTGGAAGAGATCAAAAGGGGGAAATTGTTAGATGTTTCTGTTTGTGTTTTTTCATATTCTTTTGACTTGCAGAAAAGATGGTGTGACCGGATGAGACCATATAAGGCAGACAATGTGAACTGGGAAAGCACATGAAGAATGAAGATACTACTATCTGAGATAACGCACCTGTGGCCGAAGGGAGAGCCAGTTTGAACCCATTTTCAGGGCAAGACAGAATGCTACGTGAGGGAGAACTGGTTTGAACTGGCTTTCAAGGACAAGGGAGGTTATAAAAAAGAGCAGAGTCAGACAGCAGACGGACTCTGAGAGGGACAGATTGCGAAGCGTGTTTCAGGTCTCCAGGTATACCTGCGGAGGATTGCTCATGTAGCACTTTATCTCTTCTAAATAAAATGTTAACTTTTTTAACTTTAATTGAGTGCCGTATTGGATTCTTCTTATCAACCAACTCGGGGGGATAGGAAATCCCAACATTCTCCAGGATCCCTTCCTCCCGCGGGCTGTTCAAACACCCCTCTGAATTGGCTTAAAAAAACATCGTACGAGGGAAAAGACACCTGGCCGCCAGACCAGAGAGCAGTAGCCCACTCCGGAGCCTTGCCAGTGAGTAGAGAGCATATAAAGGAGACTCTGCTTGCATCAGTAGGGTAGGCCTGTGGCTGCTGGTCGAAGTAGAGGCTGCACTGTAACAAAAATCCTGTACAAGTAGAGGAGGAGCCGTCTCCTCTGTGAGTGCCGTTAATTTCACAAGCTGTTATCGATGGGCGGCCAGCTCAGATGCTTGAAAGGTTACCTCGGTGGCCAGTCGAAGGAAATCTGCTAGATCCCTTTTTGGTGAAGTCTTCTGTAACGAAGAGGCCGAGGCGGACGGATCCATTTGCAGTATTTTATCGAGGCAGGCAAGCCAGTCGAGATCAGAACAGCAATCACGAGGTTGTCACTTTTTTGCAGTTATAGCTGCTAACAATCCCGTTTTTTCCAGTAGTCTCCCGTTTTTTTAGCCCTATCACCCAGACACCTCCCGGTTTGTTATTTCTCCTGGGAAACGTTATTCTGACTCAAACCAGAAAGCGAGCGAGAAAGATTGCAAGATCATTAGCAACTCGGCGAGAATAATGTCAGCCCCCTCTCGTCCACAATTAATGCACTAGGATCTCCTGTATTTTCGTAACCTAATGTGTTGGCAGGTTTGGTTTAAGTCATCCAGGGATCTCTAAATACCATGTGGGAGCCAATAGACTAGTATGCTGTCTAGCTAAACCTGGCCACATACCTGATCCAGTAGAAGTATGAGAAACGATGAAGAGAAACACTGATCCCGGCCACAGGAAAATGGCGAGCATTTGTTTATTGTGGACTGTATTATGAGTGTAACAAAGAGGCTGAGGCGGACGCATCCATTTGCAGTACTTTATTGAGGCAGGCAAGCCAGCCGAGATCAGAACACCAATCAGGCAAGGGCAAATCCAATAATCGTAACCGAGGTCCGAGTCCGAGTCCAAATACACACGAGTCAAATGCGAGTGTGACGTATGAGTCCCAGGTGATAGCAATCGGGATCGGTAATGGGAGCAGAGGTGGATCATGGGAGATGTAGTCCTAATACACAGGAGAGAGCGATCTGATGAGACCAGGAGGAGGCGTTGTCTCACGCTACGTGACAATGAGGTACATCAATTATGATTTAGAATGCCTCCCTGTCTGAGGGTGACGCTGGATTTTTGTTAATGCAATAAGTTGAAAGACCAACTTAAAATAATTTTGGATAAAATGTGCCTGTTTTCATCCATGTCCTGCTTGTGTGTCCTTACCGCAGTCCTGGGTCTAGCTGTTTTACCTCTAGTGTCTCCGGAATAGTTCTCTCGTACAGAGTTTGGGTCGGGTCTTCTTGGAAGGACACTGCCGGTGGTCGCTCTTGTTATTGTTGTTAAACGGTGCGTTGGAGACTCGCCCTGACGAGAGCGCAGCGTCGGACGGCAAAGGGCAATTCCCAAATCTCAATGTATTTATAGTGTCACTTATTAACTTGATTAGTGATTGGCTAACTACTTCTTAGACCGGAACATCATGGTGGGGTAACGCCCTATTGCCCTCTATGGACCAGCCACCACTGGAGTCAAGCAAAGCTTAATGGTTCTAACCCAAGCACAGCCAAAAACAGCAAATTTACAAATATTAGTTGAACCGGGGTTGCTTTAGAGCAACACATGAAGAAAAAATAACAGTCCATATCTGTACAAATATGTATGCAGCACTATTCATATTAATAATTGCGCGTGTGTTTATTAGCTCTAAAATGTGTCATTTCCTAGCCCCAACTCAACAGAAGGCAGCAAGAGAGGAGACAGGACCCAGCAGAAAACGTAGGAAATATGATCCTGAATACTTGAAGTTAGGTTTCACCTGGTCGGGGTCCGAGGCTGCTCCTCTGCGGCAGTGTGTGGTCTGCAAGGAGGTGCTAGCAAATGATAGCATGAGACCGTGCTAACTTCGGCGTCACATGGAAACTAAGCACACAAGTTTTGTGAACAAGCCAGTTGAGTTTTTTGAGAGGAAGCGTGATGATTTCCAGGCACAAAAAGCATGATCCAGTTGTTTGGCACCATTAACATGAAGGCTACAGAAGCATCTTATCGTGTCGCGCTACGTATAGCGAAGGCAGGCAAACCCCATAACATCGGGGAAACATTGCTGCTCCCTGCAGCTAAAGATATGTGTACAGTGATGCTGGGAGAAGCAGCTGCTGCTAAACTTGACGCCATCCCTATCTCTGACAATACCATCCAGCGACGCATGTCAGACATGGCTTGTAATGTCAAAGAGCAGGTCCTGGACGCTGTCCGTGAAAGCCCCTTTCACGCCATTCAGCTGGATGAGTCCACTGACGTCGCACACTGTGCTCAATTGATGGTGTACGTTCGATTCATCAAAGAGCTCAGTGTGCAGGAAGATTTTTTGTTCTGTGTTCCTCTACCTGCCCGCACAACAGCTGATAAACTTTTCAAGGCCTTGAATAACTTTTACAAGGCTAATGGCCTTGACTGGGGCCGGTGTTGTGGGATATGCACTGATGGGGCAAAAGCAATGACTGGCCGTCACAGCGGCCTCGTAAAACAGGTGCAGGCAGTTGCCCCTGCGGCTGTCTGGAAGCACTGCATCATCCATAGCCAGGCTTTAGCAACAAAAAGGATGCCCTAATTAAATCGCGTGCCTTAAACGCCCGTCTGTTCTCAATCCTCTGCAATGAGATGGGCGCTCACTTCCATCAGCTGCTTCTTCACTCCAAGGTCAGATGGCTTTCTCGGGGCAAAGTCCTCACCAGGCTGTGCGATTTGCGCGAAGAAGTCCTCCTCTTCCTCACCAACATTAATTCCCCACTGGCAAACCATCTGGCTGACATAAACTGGCTTGCTATGTTGGCCCATCTCTCCGACATCTTTGATAGGATCAACTCCCTCAACACCTCTCTCCAGGGCAAAGAGTGCCACGTCTTGGTGTGTCTGGGTTCAGGAAAAAGCTGGACTTGTGGTGTGCTCGTGTTGAACGAGGTTCAGTGGAAATGTTCCCAACCTTGGAGGATGTTGTGGAGAAGACAGGGCTGCCTCTTAACTCTGTCCAACCCGTCATCACTGCGCATTTGAATGGGTTTCGTGACCAGTTTGGTGAGTATTTTGGAGAGGACGCGATGGGAAATCAGTGGGTGAGAAATCCGTTCTCTTTCCCCGCCACAGCCCGTGATGGACTGAGCCTGCAGGAGGAGGAGGCCCTGGTCGAGGATATGGACTTGAAGCAGAGACCGGGAGAAATGCCGATCACGCGTTTCTGGTTGTCTGTGGAGAGCGATTTGCCCCAGATCTCCACGAAGGCTAATAAAGTCCTAATCCCTTCACTTCCACCTACTTGTGTGAGTGTGGGTTTTCCGCACTGACACTGATTAAAAACAAATACAGATCAAGGCTGCAGGTGGAGGACAACTTGCGTTTCTTTCTCTCTGCAGTGCAGCCCCGCATCGAACACCTCTTCGCACCAAAAGCGCGGCCTCACTGTTCCCACTGAACAGGGGCCGCTCTTGTAGCGCAAATGACGTAATGGCACATTTGTTTGTTGTTTGAATCTGTTTTATGTGCCTGAAAATTGTTGATATGTGTGTGAAAATATGTAAATCTGTTCAATCTGATAACAGGCCTTCAATGCAGTCGACTGTTAAATGTATGTGTTCCGTGAATAGCAGAGCGGTTGTCCTTCATTCCCCGGGAGATTATGTCGTCGTCTTTGGCGTCTCGTCTTGATTACATCAGAGGAACCTGATTTGATTGGGAAGAAACCCGCATGTTACAGTACACGATCCGTCAGGCCGCTGTGCTGATTTCTTGCTCTGTCAGAGGGGATGATCTTGATGAATATGATCTGAACGAGAGGGAGGCAGTGGGGGAGGGGGGATTAGGCGAAAGGATTATTATTTCCAATGATGAGAAATAATAAGAAACAATAAATCCTAAGTAGATTTAGTTCTCAAGGAAACCCTGTTAGGGTAAATCAATGGAATAAGAGGCGGAACAGAAAAGATACAGGACCGAGGTATTAAATGGATACAGTCGGCCTGACCTGTTTGCTCTGAGGGACCTTAACTGAAATGAATGAATGAGGCCGTGACATTTGCATTGGTTTAGAGAAAAAATGTCAACACCAGAATAACAAACTCCATATCGCTCTAACCCTTAAATATGCTGTCAAATATCTTATAGTATTATAAGTATTTTAGTTGCAGCCAGATATATTTAGGAAGTTGCCAGAGATTTACTGGGGCGTCTTTTAAGTTTGAATGTACACTTTTATTAAGGCAGATTTTTTTGGTGAAAATAAAAAACGAAATTTAGTTTTCGTATTTATTTAAACCTTCTAATGGTTCGCAGTATTATTCTCAGTCTATATTTATATATATATATATATATATATTTATATGATAAGTTATTCAAGGAAAGATAAACAGTGTCAGAGGGCTTATTGCAAATCGACACTTTTACCGTCTCATGATTCATGTGAACATTCTCTCCATCAGCACCTCTCCCAGGATCAAGCGACATAAACACTCTTTTTTACACCGTGGGTGCGACTCGTCACTGCCGACGGACGCACATTGTCACATCGGGAACCTCATAAAACGGCAGCTGCTAACTGGGGGGTGGGGGGGGCGAGGGGGGTGTGCGTGAAATCTGGAAGGGGGGGGGGGGGGTTAAAGAGCCCCGTGCTTCTTTCGGGTCGAGCCGGACCCGCTCACCTCGCGCCGGTGACCTTGTCATCGCGGGGCCGTTCCCCAGGCCGCTGCGCTAACTAGGGGTCGGCGGCATGTGTGTGCGCGTGTGTGTGTGTGTGTGTGTGTGTGTCATGGATTGTTCTGGGTTGTGTTTTTGAGGGCGGGGGGGGGGGGGGGGGGGAGGGGGGGGGTGTGTGCAGCATGCCAAGACCCGGTGTACTTGGGCCCTCATTCCTCCCGAGCCGATACACAATAAATCTACATTCCCTGTGATGAACTCACTGACTGAGACGGTGTCTGCCGTCCCTCGTCAGTCCGTCAGGGAGCCCAGCCTTAAGCCTTAAACCCCCCCCGCCCCCCACCTCCATGTGTGACGCCTGCCTGCCCGCCTGCTCGGCCGTCTTAGCCCCCGGTGGGCCTTTGCCGGCGCGGAGCCTCATCTCCCACTGTTTATCCATGTGTCTTTGCGTTGGCTCAGGCCCGACGCGGCGCAGACCGCTGGGGGGGGGCTGAGTGGGGCTGAGTGGGGTCCGCTGCCCCGTGTCACCCACCTAAGCTCTGCTTTCACTGCGGGGCTTAGCGCCTCGCCCCTCGGACGCTTTACGAGCAGGCAGCTGGCCCGATCCGTCTCCCCGCGTCTTCCTCCTCGGGCCTCGTCTCTTTTTGAATCACTGGAGAAAAGTTGAAATGCTCATCAGGGTAAATGCAACTTGAATTGCATCTTTATTTTATCCTACAAGGCGCATTACTCGCATGCGTTTGAGCAATTATATAACTAAAATATTGTTAAGCCTTAACGTCACGACGCCATCGCTCGAGACTTGAATATTGATTTTTCTGAACACCTCTGTGTTTCAAAGTCTGACATCCCCTTCACTCTGCATTCCTTCCATCTCCCATTTTATCCTCCACCCTTCATCCTCACACCAGTCCCTGTCCAAACACCCGCCCTCCGTTCTCCATCTTTCTCTCTCTCCTCCTCCTCCTCCTCTTCCTCTTCCTCCTGCCTTCCCTGCTCCTCCTCTTTCTTGTCCTCTTCAGCCGTCCGGCTAAACTTAGAAGTGACAACAGTTGCAGGGTGACACCGAGGGCTAAATAAGAGCAGAACAATACCCCCCCCCCCCCCCTTTAATAGACTGCCATTGTTCTCCCCCTCCCCCGTTGCTCTTTCGGGGCGTTTGTTAGCCATGCTAATGAGGGCCGGGCTTGTGTGGCTTTAGCGAGCGGGGATTTGATGCTCTTTAACTGGGCACTTTTAGAAAGGAGCGGCGGTCATAAGTGTGGCCGGGGTGGCTATTTACCAGCAGTCAAATGTCACAAGCGTGTGGTGGCGGTGGGGCGGTGGGGGGCTGTTACATGTCTCATGCACTTGCTCTAATTAGATATCTGGAATAAACTGGGTAAACCATAATAGTCATAAACCATAAGCCGCTGCTGCACCGCCGCTTTCCATACGGTCGCCGAGTCAAAGCCTCTGCAGGCGGAGGAAGGAGTCGCGTAAGACAAGATGCCGAGTCCACGGCAAGAATAGTGCAGTCGGTCACCCAATCAGTCAGTGCGTCTGCAAATAGCCCGGCCGGTGGCTCCTTTGAGCTTTCCTCTAAGAGGAATTCTCTTTCTCCTTGGTGTATTAATAGTGCCTGCCTGTGCATTGTTTCCTACAGTAGCAGCGCTGCAATCAAAGGAAGTTGGCCTGCTCGGTATACAAATAGTTTCCTTTGTGCCTATGTTTGGCAGGAGCGCGCCGCGCTTTGGGGTATCAAGTCAGGTTGTATGTTTATCTTGGTGTGTCATCGTATACGTGTGCATGAAAACATCCTTAATTGTTTGTGCGAATGCGAAAGCCGCTCGCTGACAGGGCGACCTTTGCTCAGAGAGGTCACGGGCCGTCACAGGTTCTTTGGGTAGAACGCGTGTTAGTCTGTTTTACAAGCTGCTACGGTTTTTACGCAATTAGCTCTGCAGGTAAATTACTTCAACAAAAACTCAGTTACGCTGATCCAAATAGTTTTTCCACGTGTTAATTGTTCACCTCACCAAGCGAGGACATTATAATCAGATTTGTCTGATTGCTTTATAAATGCTTTGGATTAAAATGAAATCCACCTCTCAATAAAGTGACTCGCTCTGTTTAAATGGCAGCCATTGATGTAAAAGCTCTCCGTGGCACAATATTTGTATTATAATTGATGGCGCCAACCAAAAAATGAGATTGCCTGACGTTTTGGAAAATGTCCCCGGGACGGATTCAGCGGTGCGTCGAAGCCCCGACCCGCCATCCTCTGCTCGTCGCCTCAAATTCCCTTTAATTGGGGGATTCGGAGACCTCGGCCGACGCGCTGCACTGCATCGCGGGCACAAACACACACACAGACACACACGTATGACGCGCGCTGTTCGTCCGGTGACAAAGTGGTGCGGTCGAGGCATCATCGGTCACTCGGAGTCTGCCAGCGACTCGCCAAGGGCACAATGGAATTAGTGAGATTCTCCACAATGTGACAGCTTGCTGTGGCTAAACGGTGTAATAATCTGCCCCTCCTCTCACAAACCTCCAGCAGCACACGCACACACATACCCACATACCCACACACACACACACACACACACACACACACACACAAACACAGACCTCCCCCCTCCTCTTCCCCTCTTTGCCCTCCCTGCACCAACTGGCACAGATAACATTGTCTTAAGCTATAAAAAAAAGAGAGACTTTTTTCCCCTCCCTCTATTGCGGTAATTATTGAATTAATGCAGATGGAGAGAGACATCTGCATGGTAAAGTGTTGGCCTCTCTCTTATGCGCAGCAGATGTTCCCCTGTCATTTACTCAAATTACACAGCTCAGAAACACAAGAGAGGGAGAGAGAGAGAGAGAGAGAGAGGGAGACATTTAGTAGCAAAGGCGACTCTGTCTTGCAGCGTTCAGAGTGTCAGCTAGCAAATTCTGCATCTGTCCTTCATCTGTCCTGTGCCCATCCTTCCCCCGAGGTGCTCCTTGATTATAATGCTTTATTTGCTTTGTCGTATAGGTATGTAACTTTTTATTAAAAAGGCAAGGCGATTCAAACGGTATAGCTTTTTAAAAAATATGAGCAATACAAAGGACTTTACAAGAGGCAAATGAAGCGTGATGATGAAAAAAATAAAAGCAATTTAAATTGAAAACATGAAATAAAATACAGTAAACGGAGATGTAGAGCAATAATAAATTGCCAAAAATGTAACTTGAAGTTTGTAATTGCGCATACAAAAATAACTGAGGGAGTTTTCATTTAGATTTCAGAGCGATGCGACTTGGGGAACGTCTTCAATTAGCAGGTGGCTGATTCAACTGAGGGACTCGTTTCAATGCTTCTTCGGATCATCGTTAAACCACGAGAGAAAAAAAAAAGAGCCACTGGATTAGTTAAATTAAGCCTAAATCAAGCACAGCATCTTTGCCAACCAGCAACCGTTCCGTTTCAGTAAAAGGTCAAGCATGTGGTATAAATAGAACTTTTAAACAAGCAGACCCTTTATTGATAGCTCAGCCCGGCAGTTGACCGATCGACCCCCCCCCCCCCCCCTCCCCGACTGCTGGTGGGGGACATTTCAGTAAAGATGAGACCAAAGGGACAACGTCCTCTTGAAGATTATCTGTTGATTATTTGAACCCAGGACGAGACACAGAGGGGAGCTCTGTGTGAGCGTGTCTCCATAAGTGTGTGTGTGTGTGTGTGGGGGGGGGGACTTCTCCTTGGGATTAGAGTTCAGGTTGGTTTGGCCTCATCTCTCCGGATTACGTTGATAAAAACATTCTTGTATTATATTTTCTGTGCTTATTGTATTAATACTCTCAGGCAGTTCCCAGAAAAAGCTCCGTCGCTCGCCTGCTTTAAGGTAATCTTCTTCCACTTGAGCTTTTAAAATGTTTCCGGGGGGGTGGTGGGGGTCGGGGGGGTCGGGGGGGCGGTTGGCTGTCTTTGTAATACCTTTTCTCTCCCACTCCTGAGGTCGTCGCTAACCTCTTGTCTTGTCTTGATGTTTTAATTTGTCTGCTTCAGTCAGGTATCACGTTTCATTATTGACACAGCAAATTGAAGTCTTAGCAGTTTTTTAAATTAAAATAATTCTCCATTATCAAAACCATTGGACTAATAAACTGACCAACCAATTGCTTCTACTTCAGTAGAGGTGTTTTGGTTTGTACACAGCACATTACATTGGTGTTGTTAGCCGAACCTGTTAGTAAATAAATTGATTAGTCAGTTGACAGTAAATGAATCACCATCTATTTTGATAATGGATTCATTATTTAAGCTACTTATAAAGCACACATGCTCAGCATTTGCTGGTTGGAGCTTGTCAAATGTGAGAATTTTCTGTTTCATACCATTTACATATTGATCAATTAATGGGATTTGTGACTCTGGAACCATTACAGGGAATTTCACAAAGCCATTTAAAGCACTTGGAAATTTTTTTCCTATTCAAAAGAAAATCCAGAGAATCTTAATCAAACAACAGGTTCATCAAAGGGACACATAATAATAAATAAATAAGATGGCGTTGCAGCCCATTTGGGGTGAGGATCGTAAGGTCTGTCAATCATATTACTGTTTTGACCTGATGAGCACAAAGAGCAGAAATAAACAGTCGTGATGCAACTTGTACCTCAGAAGCATTCTGTGAATCAGCCACACACACACACACACACACACACACACACACACACACACACACACACACACACACACACAAAGGCTTCCCCCCTACCTCTGTACAAAACCCATCAATCCAGTGAAATCGGTGCCACATCCTTCTGTTCTCTAACCAAAAGCCTTAAAGCCAACAGATGCTTTCTGGTTATCACTGCCAGTTATCACTTTTAGCCCCCCTTGATAAGACTTTGCTTTCTGACCCAGATGTTAAGGAGTTCAATTTACCCGATGCACCACGAGAGCCGACGGGGAGGCGAAAGGGATGAGCGAGCATCGGAAATACCCGCAGGCTCCAGAGATGAGATGTAATATGCCTTTTTTTTTTTGCTTGGCCTGGTGTTGTTTCTGAAGCGCCTTTAGCGCAGTAAGAAGCTCAGCGTCTAAAGAGGCTTTGGTACAGGATGGGGGGGCGAGGGAGAAGATGGGCCATATTACAGCAAGGCCAGAAGCCTGCTTGATTAATGGGCCAGGATAATCACCTCATCAAATCACTCTCACTTATTAAATCTTGTTTAATATCGTAATGAGGGCCCTCTTGAGCTGCTTTGGTAAATTCACCCCCCCCCCCCCCCCCCCCCCCCCCTCTCTCTCCCCTTCGCTCTCCATCGCTCTCGCTTCACCTCTTCAGCCTGTCTGCCTCCGAAAGGAAGGACCGATGCTTCCCGGCTCCTCTCTCTCCCCTCTGTCCTCCTCGCCTCCTCTTTCCCTCTGCAGCGTCTTGTTTCGTATCTCCTTCACTTGAAAGAACTAATTCACGACATGTATTGCGCACCTTTTAAGAAATAAGGGACAGATCTCCTCTTTGTTTCTGGACCACACCGGAATTACTGCACACCGCCCCGGTCCCTGCATTTCATTTTTCTTATTTATGATAGATGATGTGCTGGATTGTATCATCATAAATCCCCTGCTTTAAGAGTAATACCACCCCCCCCCCCCCCCCCGAGGCTTTGGTACAGTGGAGTTTATGGAAACACTTCAGGTGAGGTAATATCTCCCCTGTCTCCTTCCGAGTGATTTGCGATCTCTTTCTGCGCGTGAGCTTTCCTGGGATGGGATCGCGTCCCCCCCCTTCACCTGACCTCCAAGCTGCTACGCGATGCGCCTCAGGAAAGAAAACGAAACACGTCGCTGTCTCGTTTTACGGTCTTCCATGAAAACACTGGCCTCTCTGCTTCTGACCCCTGCGGCGCCTCCTCCTTCCATTCAGGTTTGTTGAGTTTTAGGCGTCGTTGGAACAGCCGCCCCGCTCCCAAAAAAGTCGGAGCTGATGCGTTGCCGTCTCCGAGGGCAGGCGGGCCGGCCGGCAACAGCTGGCTCAAGGTGACCAGTTCAGGCCTGAGAGGGACGTCGGGGCTGCATCTTCCCCCCTGAGTGCCTCCCGTGTTTTTGCCTTTATTGTTGGGGAGCAGCTGCTGTGTACCTGGACCCCCCCCAGGAGTGGCGCCTGCCGGGTATCTTGGCAGCCAGACTCCATAGGCTTCGGATACCAGAGTGAATCAATTCTTTAAGATGACTGTCTGCGTGTCACATGGACGAGCCCAGAGTGAAGGGCTTAGGGGGGCTCTGGGGCTGGAATGCTCTTTGATGGGGGGAAAGGAAAATATGAGGCAGGGCGGGGGGGGGGGGGGGGTAGATGGTCCTATTGTTGTGCCAAGGAATGCCCTTGAACGGAGATAGAGGGGTACTGTTTTTTGAGCCCGTGAACTTTTTTAGACTTGGGAATTTAAGGGCTGATGAGCATCTTAGCGTCTCCACCACATGAAAGCCACGAGAAGCACAGCTGTACGCCGCCGGTTAGCTACACGCGCGGAAAAGCGCCGACGGCTCACATGGACGCGTAAAAGGTGCGCCGACCACCGGGTGGCTCGTACGGTTACATAAGAAACCAATTGGAACCAAACTCTCCTCAACAGAGATCCACAGCCGAGCGCAACATTGTAGCTCACGTGTGGCCTGGCCGGCCCTCTGAGACACCTGGGGAAAATGAAGATGGGAGAACAGATTGGCCTCCCATTCCTCCCACATTCTCACCCTCTCTTTCCCTTTTCTTCTGACAACCCCTTCGGTAAACGATACACTTTGGACGGTTTATTAATAGTTCGGAGCAGGGTGCTCGGGGTGGGGGGCCCTGTACGAGAAGGTTAAGGATGAGGGAAGTTTAGCAACCTGGGCTCGGTCAACCGGCAGCCGCCTCAGTAGCAGCTTCTTTTTTAGCGAGAGGGAGAGAGAGTCTCATGGTCTTCCCGTGTCCGTATCCATTTCATGACAAATGAAATACCAAAGGCCCTGGCCAGAAACAATGGCTTGTTTGGCTGGCTGGAGGCAGTGAGGGAAGAGGAGGAGGAGGAGGAGGAGGAGGAGGAGGAGGAGGTGGCGGCTAAGACTGGCTTCCAGCCCCCTGCAGCTGTCCCGGTCGTCACTCCTTGTCTTAAAGCTCGCTCCTGGCTCGACGCTGCGGCCCCCGCGGATCAAGGGGGGGATGTTGTGTGGAACGCTGGTGTGCGATTGTCTGTGCATCCTGGGCTTCGGGAGATACCGCCAGGCAATTCTCTGCACTGTGATAAACTGCCCCGGACCCAGACACAAAAGGCGAGTTGAACGATGTTAAGACCCCCTCGGTATGGCGCAGCCCCCGAGCATGAGGTCACCAGCCTCGGTTTAGCAGCATTTGTCCCACGGCCTGATAGACGGATGGGGGTGGGGGGGGGGGGAGGGATTCGCCATCGAAGACAAGCATGGGATCGGTTACAGCCATGAATGTCACTCAAAGGTGCAGCATTTCTTTGTGATCATTTGGAGATTTATCCCAGAATTACAGAGAAGGAGCCTTAAATGCAGATTTGGGTAAGGCCTCACCTTAGTATGAAGAATGACGTCTGCGGATCTCTTGATCTGTGTTGATAACAGGTGATACACTTTAATATAACGCTAATATTCCACAAGTAGGCCATGGTGTGTTGCAAAGGAGAAAGACAAATCTCTTCCTAACTCTCTCTCTCTCTCTCTCTCTCTCCCTCTCTATTTCTCCCTCTCTCACCCTTATGTCTCAGAGATTAGCCTTTGCTCAAACACCTCCTGTTCATCTAAGTAATTAAAACATTAGAATTACTGGATTATAAACTGCTTTCGATTTAATCCAGCACTCGATGCACCCACCATCTTGCCAAATGGGTCAATAGGAAATATAATGGGCCTCTGTGATTTCTGATTCAGGGATCTGGAAGAGGCAAAGGGAGCCAATAATGGCTATTAAAAGACTAGACTAGCTTTGCCCTGAGTGCCATCTGTCTTGGACCCACCAGACCCAGTTTAGACAGGAAGAAGCCAAAGCAGTTCAATCTCTGCCCCCAATGCAGAAAAATGCAATTTCTTTCATGCATGTGTTTCTGGTTGGCGGAATATTGTAAAAGACACCTGCCATTCTTCTACCGGTCTTGGATTTATGAACCGAGGCCCGGCCTCATTAATGTTTGTCTGTGCTCTCACCTCCCGACAGGTGTTTGCCCCCAGGACGCCTCAACGACCTGGAGTCAATGGGAGCCGTGGTCTCGTGCACGTGTCGTCCCTTTTAACACATGTTCTCACATGTGCACACGTTCACAAACGCTCGCGCTCACTCGGTCCGGAGGGAAGTCCCTCTCGCCTCGCCTTTTTGTGTTGTTGTTGTTGGCAGTGAACATGAAGGTGTGCTGTGGGGATTCACCCCGGCTGTCTTCTCACCTGCACTGTCTATTCTCAGAGTGTCAGAAACGGGCCCGGCGTGATTTCGGGCGCGCGCGGGGTTTTACACGCCGAGCTCGTGGCAGCTCTTCTTTGTGGGCGCGCGTGCGTGTGCGAACGCCGCATGTGTTCGCCGTTGGGGTTTTCCGCTCCGTGCGTGTATACGCTCTGTGCGTGTGTGTTCATTACGGCTTTCGTGTTTTGCTTTTGTGTTACTCACAACCAGGCTTCCAAGTTGAAACGGTGACAGTTTCTCCGCGGAGCGACAGAGGGGCCCTTCCATCCAACAACAGAGGCTTTGTCGCTCTGCTCCTCTTGGCTTGTTACGGACTTCCTTCCCCATTCGCTCTCTCTCCATTTCGCTCCCTTTTTTAGTGAGCCCATTTTCTTGTCTGAAGTCTTAATTTGGGGTACTGGCCAGTGGGGAGGGAGGCAAGGGGACCGAGGGAGGGAGGGAGGAGGGGGGGGAGAACTTTGGGGAGGGGGGGGGGGGGGGGGGTTGCCGAAGCGGCGATCGCTGCAGACGGAAGGCCCTTTGTTCCTCCTTTCCCATGGCTCCTCTCTTGAGCCTCCGAGGCTCCAGTTGTGTCGGAGCCTTCCAGAGAAACAGAAGGAGGCAGAAAGAGAGAGGAAGAGATATTGGGAGGAAAAAAGGGGGGACGATGATCTGTCCAACTGGAATCTTCGAAAATCCCCCCAAAACAAAGGCACACACACACAAACACACACACACACACACACACACACACAAAGTGATATGAAGACAGAAGGAAAACAAAGGAGGAGGGGATTAGAAACAAATAGATCGGAATATGAAAAGGGAATTAATTGCGCAAAGATGGTTTACATAAGAACGTCAAAAACACGACACAGTGTGAGATGCACATACTGACCACTAGGTGTCCTCGTCACGGACGCCATAACGTGGGCAACCCAGAGTTGATCCCACCTTGAGCCAGTACCTCCGGAGCGTAGAACCAGCGTGTTGCTCCATCCACAACAGAATTGATTACAAACGCACACAAATCCATCAACCTGCGCACGGTTTTAATCAGTCGTAGAGCTTTTTGATTGGAACCTGTAACCATCGCTGTGTGAATACTGTATTTTGTAGCCGCATGGATGAAATGGATGCACTGGAGACGCACACACACGCATACAGATTACCACCCTCTGTGAACAGAAGTCCTGAATAATAATAATATTCGGCTGTTTTAGTTTCCAGCCTGCAGTCATTTTGCAGGTGTAGGTGTCAAAGTGGTTCAAACGGAGCGCAGCTCATTTGGTCGTTGGTAGGAGGATCGCACGGAGAAGAAATCGAAAATGAGGACCTCGATTCTTGTGTTTCTTCGTCACAAAGGTTCCTCGGCATGAGCGTGTAGAGTTACATCAGTGCATGTGTGTGTGTGTATGTGTGGAGATGTTTACTCTTGTATAAAAAAAAAAAACCCTGTTCTTTTTGTTGTTGGGTCGGCGTTCTGCGAATCCCACACTGCCTTCAAGCTGCGGAACAACACTCCTCACTAATGCGAACGCTTAAAGAAAACACTTTCAGCTTGGCAGAGCTCTCAACAGTCACTGAAAAACGTTCTTGAACCTGAGCATGCGATAACAAGTGAGGGAGGGAAGGGGAGGAGGAGGGGGGGGGGGGGGACTTGGGGAGAGACCTTGGGGGCCGTGTCAACGTTTTCGGTGCCGGAGCGCGGGGGACAAACATTGGGCAAACATTGGGAAAGGCTGGCAGCCTTTTGAGATAGTGCGCCGTTGATCTAAGACTGAGGAGCTGAAGTCCACTATCTCCGGCCTGATACAGCAGCCAAGGTCCCGCTGACACACACAGAGCCGCAGAGCAAACACGGATACCTGAAGACAATGACCTTTAAACTCCCCCCTCCCTCCCCCAGCTGGGAGAGGTGGAAAAAACAGGAAGTGGTGAAAGTGACTCCTGTGAACCCCCCCCCACCCCCCTTATAGGCCAAGAATGAATCAGGTGAAATGATTGCAAGTACAGGGGTCATTGTACATAAAAGCACGCACACAGATGTGCTGTGTGTGTGTGTCTGTGTGTGTGTGTGTGTGTGATGGAGGAAGCGAGAGAGAGAGAGTGAGTCTTCAGATGTAGCGACAGATGGTATTTGATTACAGAGCAGACGGTCGGCGTTGTACAAAGATGCTGTCTCAGCCCGACCTAAGGAGCCGTAGCCCCCGGTGAAGGCGAGCGGAGGGAGGACGAGAGGGAAAAGGAACACAGGAGGGAGGAGGAGGGAGGTGGGGGGGGGGGGGGGGAGAATAAAAGCAAGCAGGCAAGAAGGAAACACAAAAGAAAGCGACTCCGAAAATGAGCATCAAAGCAAAAACGAGTGAAAAAGTGGCGAGGCAAAGAACAAAAGAAAGGAAAAAAGGAAGAACAGAGCAACGGGAAAGTACAACAGAGGTCACGATGAGAAAACAGCACACAGGCAGAGAACACAAGCCTTTTTTCAACCAAAGTGTGTTTTCTGAAAGAGGCTTACACATTCACGATATTTCAAAGAAATGTAATATATGTGGGAACGTGTCACGAAATCCTACATCAGTAATTCACTTTTTTTTAAATTATATATATATTTGTATATATATATATATATATAGTTTATTATTTCTTAGAATTGTAACTTTTTGGAGCTAGAGCTGAAATAATTGGTTGATTCATAAATGGTTTGATTTGACACACAAATGAATTGATTCATTTAATAGAAACATTTCTTTTGGTTGAGGCTCAAATTGTGAGGATTTGAAAGATTTGTCTTTCGGGTTTTTTTTGGATGGTTGGTCCATTAAAACAAGTTACATGAATCTATCTTGTCAAAGGTATTTTCTTTCTTATTCTCTAAGTGATCGATAGTTACAGACGTTTAGTTAAAAAACTTTTGAGAGGTTCGTCTTTTTCTCTAAATTTGTAGCAAACATTAACTTATCTTTATCCGGTAGATGTCCACGTTTAAAGAGCTGGGAACATTTCATTATCTTTGTGTGTGTGTGTGTGTGTGTGTGTGTGTGTGTGTGCGTGTCCTTGGATATGGATAGTTGCATTTAGTATAGTTGCATCCTTGTAACAACAGCTATTGTGTCATTCAAATTACTTTTGTCCGTACTAAAGATCACTCCCACACACCCACGGTTTGTTTGTGTGCGCATCCTGTAGAAAGTCAGATAAATAAACAACAAACAGCGTTTGTTTTCCACGTTTTTTTTTTCTTCATTTTTATTTCAATTTTTATTTCATTTTGCACAAGCTTGCATATATACTGCACATACATTCAGTTCATAGAGGGTGAAGGCACGAAAGGCAATTTGACTACTGGTGTTTTTTTGGGCTTGGCCAAAGCGATACAGGGGGGGGGGAAACAAAATCTCAAGAGAAAATATAAAACTGCTTCAAACTAGTGTCAGCTTTCTAGCTCACCCTCGACGGCGTCCCGGAACAAAGCAAAACAACCTTTTCTTCTTCAAAACTGTCTGCTCAGCTGCCCAGATCTCCATTTAATCATTTATCTCAATTGTATTAGGACGCTAGAATGCCATTTTTTAAATGTAATTTTAGGTAGATAGGGATTCAAATCCTTCAAATTCTACTTAATGAAATGCAGTACAGCCTTCCCTGTTTGAAAACCAAAAGAAAACAACACCAAATAAATTAGGATAAATTAAACCAATAAATTACACAAAATCTGAAAGACAAATAGACACCGATAACATAAAAAACAGCCACGTCTTGAGTTTTATTTCACAGCCTGTGTGTAACTATTCAGACCGTAATGGAAACATGGCTCCTCCAGTTGGAATTACTGCACGAGAATCGAATAATAATGTCATACAAAAAAAAAAGCATCAACGAAACACTATTTACATAACATATTGCTAAGTTACACAAAGGCAGTATTTATCAATGTAAGTCCACATCATTGATATTTACAAAAAAAAGAGGAGAAATATAATAATAATAATAAAAAAAAACAATTACCACTGAAAGCATTGAGAAACAAATAACCCTTTCAAACAGGTCAGAAAACAGATCAGAGGAAATTGTTGCAACACACACACACACACACACACTCACACACGCACACCAAACACCCATTTCCGGCGCTTAATGAGAATCATTTACATGTCAGGATGGTAATCCCGGAGGGAGGGGGGGGGCATGGGGGGAAGGGGGCAGGGCCACAGTGTTGAGAATTGTGTCACTCACTGGTTCACAGGTTTCTCATAATCGGTCTTTTTCTCTCACACAGACACACACACTCATACACGTCTGCACGCACTCACGCAATGCAAAGCGTACACAAATCCCCCCCAGAAGTCCAAACTTTTTCCCCCAAACACTTTGAACCCGGTAAAAAAAAAGGGGGGTGTAAATCACGTCTCTCTTTTTGAACGGTTACTGTGCACCACGCGCCCCCCCTCGGTGACGCCGGCCTTCTGCTGACAAAGAGGTCTCTCGTCTCTCTCGTCTCTCTGTCTCCGTCTCTCTCTCTGTCTCTCGGGTCAAACCTAGAGCAACTGTCTGCCCCTGTTTCTTGAGGGGGGGGGGGGCGAAAACGGGTGTCACCGACGGGCCGCTCCCTGTGACATCATCGCTGCCCGACTTCTAGTCTAACGCACCGTTCTGTCGGCAGGAGTTAAAGAAGAAGCGGATGCTGGTGTAACTTCAAGGGCACTAACGACTAAAAACAGGCCCCTGTTAAAGGCAGGGGGGAGGCCGGGGGACGGGGGGGTGAGAGTCCAGTTGGTGAGGGTGCGTCGTCACTCTCTTTTTTTTAAACTTACTTCTCGCTAGAAAACAAAACTATTCTTTGTGTCATTCTTACAGTATTTACAACAACAATATTTCGCACTCTGAAACGGATTTCACGTTTAAATTTCTGATCTTGAGAAGACATTAAAAAAAAAAATACACAAAGGGGTAAAGAAACCAAAAGGGGTCACAAAACCCTGCAGAGAAAAAGAAACCACAGCCACTGCTCCTAATCTACCTGACGACTCACCCATCCAGAATACAGATTCAAACAAAGCCGTCACTGAAAATGTATTTTATAAAACAATTCAACAACAGTGCTTCCAAGGAACTTCCACTTTTGTATATATTTTTTTTTACCGTAGATTTATCTTTTACAAATCTTAAAAAAAGGCTATATATGCATTTCAATAATGTCATCCTAAAAATCAAACAATCCCCCGAGGAGAAAAACGTGACAAAAATATTTTCATCGCGGTATTAAGGTCTTAATAATCTTTTTTGCACATAAGTCTTCATTATCCTGAATTAATCTTTTTAGGCTGCAGGAACTCTAACTTCGGGGTGGGGTTGCAGGAAGGAGGGGGGTCAGGGGGGAAGGAAGGGGGGTGGGAAGCGATAATAATCTGTGCATTTGATAAAAGTGTCCTTTCCTCCCCCCTTTGTTTTGCGGCGCTTTAGAGCCCTCGGCTGTTGCTTTGAGACGTTCGAGGCCCGTCTTTCAGGGAGAAATGCGTCCGTCTCTCTCTCTCTCTCTCTCTCTCTCGCTCTCACGACTCCCGGATCTTAAGAACTCTGTTCAGGGGAGGACGAGGACGAGGAGGGAGGGGGGGGGCGGGGGGGGGACATAATGAAGGGAGTAGCTCCCTGTCTTTCTGTGCCTCCTTTTGTCAGGTGCTTTGTCTCGCTTAGAAAAGTCAGCAGGTTAAGCAACCTGCCCCCTTTTGATCTTTTGGGACACACACACACACACACACACACACACACCGTAAGAGCCCGCTCGCACGCACTCTAGAAAGCCTCCCAAGTCCTCAAACTTACCTCACCAACAGGGCAGTTTGCACCGACTGCTTCTAAAAAGCCCGACAGAACGAACCAAACGCTCGAATGTCACACGTGCAGCTGCAAGTGAAAAAACAATCCGGGGGTTTGGAACCTCAGGTGAAAGTGAGAGGACTTAACAGGCTGCCGGCGTGGGACAGAGGGACAGAGGGACAGAGCGCAGGCTTTCGGGTCCTTTGTCCCCACTCGGTGCGGCGCTGAGAGCTCCTCCATCTACCCCCCCCGCGGTGAGTGCTCACCTCCGACCTCGTATTGTTGCACGGCGAGAGGAGCTGGATCACTCGAAGGCAGGTGAACATGGAGGGAAGCAGCAGTGTGTGTGTGTGTGTGTGTGTCTGTGTGTCTGTGTGTGTCTGTGTGTGTTGTGTGTGGGGGAAGCTCCACTTCGGAGGCGAATTAAAGAACTGCGCTTCAGCTGACAATCGCCTCTCTCTTTGCCCTTATTTAATAATCTTCCGATGCTTTCCATTATCTACTGTTTCAGCGACGCAGTGTTCTGACGTGTTCAAGTATCAACCGCTAGTGGAATAACTTCAGAGTGCCGTTTTACACCGCGTCACAATAAAAGACTTTCCAAACACGGTTTAGAGAAAGATGGTGTAAAAGACTGCGCGGTTATTATCGCTGTACGTTCACGTATCTGTAAAAGATGATTAGACAAATACAGTTTATTTTAAAGCCGAGCCAAATTTATTTATCAAAGCGGGCGTAAATTTAGCCGTATGAAAAAAACGCAGGTCACGCGGCAAAAGGCCTCACGTCTAAATGCATATTTCCGTACTTGCACGTTCACTCGCTGGCGTCTGCCGCCTCGCGTCTCCTCCGGCGCGGCGGGCAGACTGGTCCTGTGCAATGCAGGCTAGTCGTTAAAGGCGTATAGAAAAGACCTGTTTGAGGGGCCCGCTGTTAAAATCCCAAATAGAAACCTTTTCCAGGCAAGTTGCCTCAGAGCAGCAAACCCCCCCAAAATAAACGAACCAAAGTCCACCTCAGAGATGGACAAACAACAACAAGGTTAAGGAGACGGGTGGGAAAAGGGCAAAAATATTTCAGAATCTAAAGTCTTGGAATAATATTAATAGCAATAATTTATTGTTTTTTATGCAACAGCATCAAAGGGACAAACAAAATCTCGAAGTGCCAATCTTCAGCAAGCAGTGATGACAAATAATAATAATAAACAACAACAATAATAATAATAATCTAAATAATAATGTACACCCAATAAACACAATGCCCTATCTGTGGGAAAAGCACACTTCAAAACATAGTAGAGCTCAGTAGCTATTTGAAACCAGTCCAGTCAGTAGCCTCACTAGGCCTTGTTTTTGTGTGCATGTGTGTGTGTGTGTGTGTGTGTGCGTGTATGTGTGTGTGCGTGCGTGTGACTGTGCCGCCGGGGACATCTTCAGTAGCAAAGTCTATTGGGCACCTGTTCATTTGGACACCTCTGGGGTCCGACTGAAAGTCTTTCGGGGGAACCCGGCGCCCGTGTTTCTGATCTCCTTCCACACGCCGTGGACTTTGTTAGTGTTGATCATAAAAACAAGCCAAAACGGATGATTTCACACGGGCCCAGAAAAACGCACCCAATAAGATCAGAGTGTCTTCATTTCAGAATCATTAAAAAAAAAAAAAAAAAAAACCCCAACAAAAACAAACAATGAGACCATCGTGAGGATTATCATATAAGAACAATGAGACAATAGCTAGGTCGTTCAGGAGCCGCCACGCGGGCTGCAGAACGGGAATGCTACTTCATAACTTCCATACATTCAAAAATAATTTATTTACCTTCTTTAAACAGGAAATCAAAGGAAAAGTTGAGGAAAAAAAAAACATTCTATGAAATCAGAGAAATGAAGCCAAAGCATCGTGCGAGAAGGAGGAGGAGGAGGAGGAGGGGCAATTTACTCGTGTAGAAGCTCCTGGAGACAATTGGGGGACTTGAAGATCTCGGGGACCTCGCTGTCCAGCTTGCAGATGACCTTGTAGATGGCCTTCTTCCAGGACGGGTCCACGTCTTTGCCGGCCACGATGGCGTTGAAGAACTCCCTCAGGGTGATCTCTGCCACCTCCAGGAAGCGCTCAGGGACCTTCACACGCAGGAAGGGAGGGAATGTTTAGTCATTTGTGGCAGAAAAAAAAACTGCAAGGCGTCGAAATCATCTGGGATTGACTCAAAGGTAAAAATGTCAGAAGGGAGTGTTTCTTCGTGCACCACGTCTCACGCTTTTATCTCCTTTATGCTCATAATTTAACAAGGGATGTAAAACCATGATCATCCCGTCTGTTCAGTACCTACTTCCTTAAAAGCCCATCGAGGCGTTAGCCTGAGAAAAGTCACTTCTTGTGAACTCGCAGGTTTCTCACACCTCCCACTTCCCTACCGGCGACGCGGCGAGCGCGACATCTTTATGAGTCCCACTGTAAAAAATCTGTGATCAAACAAGAAAACGCAGCTGAGCGGCGAGAAAGAGAGAGAGAGAGAGAGAGAGAGAGAGAGAGAGAGAGAGAGAGGTGGCGGCCAAAGAGGAAGCACTAAATGCTTTGGGAGACACGCCGCCTCTTTAGTGTCCCTGACAGCAGCGCTCACCGACACCGTGGAGATGATTAGTCTGGCAAAGATCTGTGACACCTTCCCCCAAGCCAACACTCTGTCACACACGCACACACACACCGGCGCACACACCTCCTTGTGCCAAGGAGATGACACACGTCCTGTACAGTTACAGAGGTCCACATAATGCTAAACACACACACACACACACACACGCAGGATCACACGCAGGGGGACACACACAAGCTGCCCCCTGGTTGCGTTTGGCTGAGCGTCTCCCCTCGTCTCAGCGCTCCGGGGCGACGTAGCCTTCAGGGGTCACCTGCTTGGATAGTGCTGACTGTCTCCCCGCCCGCCTCCCGTGATGCTTGCACAAACACACACACACACACACACACACGCACACACACGCGTATATACAGCAGCTCGCCCGAATGCCTGACTGTGCGCACTCCGCTCCTCTCCTCTCCTCCAGTGTCCTGCAGATACTCATCACGAGTGTCAGGACACGGCAAGGTTAGCGCACACAAACGGACATGAACACACCGGCATGCCTCTCCTCGCTCAGACACACACACACATACGCACGCACACGCACACTTAAACACGTTTGGGACAGCCACCCGCCCCCCCTCGGGGTGATGAATGGAGGCTAAGATGCTTGTGTGTGTGTGTGTGTGTGTGTGTGTGTGTGTATTTGAGAGCAAGAAAACACACACGCTAACCCAATTCCGCAAATATTGAATTCCCCTCTGCTGGGGCAGAAGTGCATATAATTCATTGTTTGGGCTGCTGTCACAATGACCCCGGTGCAAAGGGGCAACAATCCGCGTACGTGCCGTAAACGCCTCTTTCCCCCAAAAGCCCCCCCCTGCTAAACGGGCCGGTGCGGCGGCGGCGCCCCATAGCCGCTAGGCGCAGGCGGTGCCGCATTACGAAGAATACTTCTGCATGGAATTTCTCCTGACGTTTTGACTATAAAAGGACAGCAAAACGCTGACTGCAAGGAGACGGCAATGTCAAGGAGAAAAGGGCATTGGTATTTCAGATCCTCTTGACTGAGAGAGGGAGAACGGGAGGGAAGGAGGGAGGGAGGGAGGCAGGGAGAGAGCAGCGGCCAGAGGAGAGTCTGAGGAGAGGGAGCAGAGGGAGTTATTCCTGTCCCAGAAGCCTTTGTTTCGTAAGTGTGTGTGAGCTTTGTATGCGACCATGTGCTGCCCGCCGACCAGCAGTGAGCCATAACTGTTTGCAACCCCTCCCTCGTCCCCGCTCTCTCTCTCTCTCTCTGTCTCTGTCCCTCTCCAGGGTCAGCTGTTGGGCCTTTGTTGCAGGGGCATTGTGGGGGATAATCCAGCGTGGCCGCTCATTCGCTCGGCTGTCCGGTAAATGGGGCCAATCGCGTGGCTCACAATCCTTCATACATATTTCATAGGGCTTTTTAACAACTTCTCTGCAAAGCCCGAAATTACAGGACAGATGTACAAAGAGGGGAGAACAGAGGGGGAGAGGGAGGGAGGAAGAAGAGTATAGAAAGAGAGCTGAATGACTCTTGGAAAGAGGTTTATTTACACAATGGCAGCTGAATTAAAAAGAAAAAAATTCTCTTAAAATTTCGGTCGGCGCCGGGGAACGAGCAGATTAATCAGAATACGTTATCTTTGCCTTTTTTGTGTGCAAAAAAATGATCTTTTTGGTGATGAAAGCCCGCTCGGTCAGTCAGCGGCTGACAGATGACTGCGTGAAACTTTTTTTGTGTCATCTCTCACTTCAAACGTGAACACAGACGCCGCCACGCTGTGCAGGTGCACTCGTTCATTTGCATGCGTCGCTGCCAGACCACTTCACAATCTGATCAGTATCTCTGAACGCCGGCGCCATAAAAACAGGGTGCATTTAAAGTCTCGTGATCAAAGCACAAATTTAATGGAAAGGAAGAAAAAAGCATCATTAGCAGGATGTGCGACAATGATAACTGAGAACAGTGTGAGAGGTCGAACCCACGGAGTCGTGTAGTTTGTCAATCAACCCATTTTCTGCTCTTTGGATGTTTCAACATGGTCCGAGATCGACGGGGTAAAAAAAAAAAAAAAATGGGGAGGGATGATGGGGAGGGATGTTATTGCGGCTTTACGACACGAAAGGAGGAAGAGAATCAGCAGCACGACACAACTACCTGAAAGAAACGGAGCAAAAGAACGAGGGGACTCCTCGGACAAGGGGGCAGCGATGAGGCAGTTAATCACTCTCATTCACCGACTCCCCCCACCACCCCGCTCTGCCTCGCAGCCCCCCCCCATCCCCCCACATTCTACCCACCTCGCTCCATCTCTCTCCCTTGTGACAGGTCGCTTTGAGTCAGAGGGATAAGCTCTTTTTCAGAGAGAGGGAATCGGATTTCCTGCTTTTTGATGAGATAATAAAATATGACGGAGGACAATAGGAGCCTGTGGACGGCTTGCAGGGACCTATTCAACACGCCCCCCCCCCCCCGTGCCCCCCCCGTCTTAAGACTGCTGAGACAAACGTTTAAAAAAGAAAAGGCCACAGCCAGAGGCAACCAAGCCCTGGAATAAAGGCAACTGTTACACACACACACGCACACACACCGCGTGAGTACGTGTGTGTCTCTGGTTGTGTTTCCGTGAAGCCTGAGAAATCTCCCCTCTCTCTCGGTGACTCAGGGTTGGAGCCGTTTTGTTTGGCCGACGTGTTTTTTTTTTTTTTTGCTTTTGGGAACTGTCAGGAGATGTATTGCACCTTCTATTTGCACAGCGTTGGCCAAACAAGATGAGACCCTGGAAGATAAGGCCCGTGTGTGCGTGCGAGTGTGTGTGCGTGTGTGTGACGCCGCAGCCTTGAAGGATGAAATGCAGGGACACAACACGAGGCCCTGCGCTGCCAGCCAGGTTAATTCCTAACCCCGACTCGGCCTGGGAATACCAACACTTCTCATGTTTTTCACTCGCCGTATTTGTCAGCGTGTGAGAAAGGGAATTTATAGATTTTTTTTTTTTTTTTTTATTTAGAGTCACCCGCCACAGATGTACGATACGCGCCTGTATCTTAAGAACATTCTCACTTCTGCTGAAAGTGAAACGAGGCGTTTTTTTAGAAAAAACAAGAGCTGCGATGGAAAGTTGAGCCGTTCGAGTGACATTTCATCGAGTGAAGGCAGAGCCCCCCCCCCCCCCCCCCCCCGAACCTCGAAAAACACACGTCCCCCCCCGTGCCTCACGTATCTGCTCTGATCAATAGTCTACAAAGGCCTCGATAAGCCTTCGGTCCACACTGTCACTTTGGGCAAACACAACCCATGTCCCCTTTTCTTCCTACTCCCCCACGCTGATAACAGCGATGGCCGACGAGCGCAGACGACGGCGGATCCCTCGTCTCAACACGGTACCTGCGTTTTCTTAAAAATGTCTCGACCTTTAGATTTTCCTCAGTGGGCCTCAGACCCTCGAGTCCCTCCGTCGGTGAAACGTTTAAGCGTTTATCTCTGAGCTTCATCGGGCACTTTGACGGGAAACGGGCCTCAAAGCTGAGCAAACACCAGCCACCATCCGTCCGCTGATAGCCTCGTGAACAGGGAGCCTTGAGGGGCTGTTGTGTATATATGTTTGTGTGGTTGTGTGTGTGTGTGTGTGCGGGTGTCTTACTGTCTTGTGTGTGTGTGTGTGTGTGTGTGTGTGTGCTTATGTGAGAACGAGCGTCACATGGGCTTTTCTCAAGGTGCACCTCCGCCAGGGAGTCAAGGACGGGACAGGGTCAAAGCCGCTGATGAAGTCGTTTTTCTATCCCGTCCTCCTCGCTGCCATCTTTACTTACCTCTACCCCCACCCTCACACCCTCACACACACACACACACGCACACACAGACACACACACGCACGCACGCGCGCAGGCTGCACATTTATTTCATATCGGGGCCTCCTTTGACAACTATTTCCGCCCCCGCGGCCACCTCCTCTCCTCTCTGCGCTGCGTTTAATAGGAATGGGTGGTTGCGCCTTTATCTCCAATCGGTCAACAGACAGCGAAATGATCTGTACCCAAGAGAATTGCACACAGCAGGGCGGGAGGGGGGGACGGGGGGCGGCGGGGGGGGGAGCCAGAAATCACCCGGGTTTAGGGACTTAAAAATTCATCGCCTGGGCTCGCCGCGGCAGACACAGGCTGAGAGAAAGCCGTGTAAAAGAAGAAGAAGAAGAGGGGGGGTGGGGGGGGGGGGGGTCACGGAGCGCTGTAACGGGGGCCCCCGGAGGTCAGGAAGTCAACCCGGCTCAGAGACACACAGAGAGAGAGCAGGAGGCAGGAGGGAAAGAAAGAGAGCGAGGGAGTCTGGAAGATAGGAACAGGACATCTGGAGAGGAAGAGAACAGAGGGAGGGAGGGAGGGAGAGGAAGAATAGAAGTGTAGGAGGAAGGAGGGTGAGGGGGGGGGGGGGGGGACAATAAACGACGGAGGGCAAGGAGCTGCCGCGGAGTGGAGGACGTATGGGAGGAGAAAGCAGGGAAGGAACAAGATGGCAGGAGAAGAAATAAATATAACAAACTGCAGAACGGATTGAAGGAGGCATCGGCAGGGGAAACGGGAAGTTTGAGTGTGCGGGTGTGTGTTTGAATGGGGGGAGTTGTGTGTGTGTGTGTGGGGGGGGGGGGGGGTTGCTTTGACACATCTGCAGCTCTGATGCACACCCTGGTCACTTTGGCATCAGTCCCTTTGCCACGCTTCATTAGTCTCACACACACACACACACACACACACACACGGAGACCAAAATGGTCCAGAAATAATGACATAATCAGCAGCTGTGCCACAGAGCAGGCTGCCCCCTCGCAAGGTGACCAGGGACAGAAGGAGGGAGGAGATGGGAGCAGAGTGGAGGAAAGGGGGCCGGGGGGGGGGAGGGAGGGGGAAGCGCAGCGAGAGGTTTGTGTTTTGCGGTTTTTGCGGCGAGCAGGTGAGAAAAGGAGGGAAGCGGTTGGCGTAGTTCCGTAAGCGATTCCTCGCCACTTCCCCATGGCGCCTCCGGAGGCTCCGCGCGCAGCTTCGGCCATTTAATCAGCGCGCAGAAGGAAGAGGCTTACTCTCACACACGGCGAAGAAAAGACCTGTCAGGCCGCGTCAAACGGGGGGGAAGGGGCTGCGATAGTTACCGGCTATTCCCCCCCAGAAGCAGATGATCCCGCTCTCTATTCTTTTCTTTCCTTAAATCTTCTTAATAAGGGAACTAAAAGCCGAGAGGGGTCACACATGATGCTCACGGCGCGGTCACGCTACTCCGTAACATCTGAACTAAAGTCTTTCTTTTGACGGGTGCTGGTTTCACGATTAAGTTCCTGTATTTTTATTTTTTTTATCCCTTCAGGTCATTTGGGTTTTTATTTTCTACCTCCTGAACATTGTCCCTTACTTTATATTCTGCTAGTGTTAGGCGGAGTAGAAGGGAGCTACGAAACCAGTGAATATCCTTAAAGCTTTCGCAGCGGTTTCAACGCCTTTGGAGCGTTTGGGTAAATCGACCATCGGGCCTGTTGGCATCACAAAGTTCTTACTGGCAGCTCGTGGCATATTTTCTATCCAGCAAATGCAGCTGGATATGACAAACAGCTGCACTGCGCACACATGATACAAACGCATGCTGGGGAGTTTGCTGTACTCCAAACCTTTCCTCCACGAGAGGCATTGGGGGAATGACAGCAGGCGCTGCACGAGGGGGGGAGAAAGCGGGTGAGGGGAGGTGTGTGTGTGTGTGTGTGTGTGTGTAGTTGACATAAACCCACTGGCAAATTGTATTGGTTGTATTTTTGGCAGCTGTGAACTTAAATCTATACAGCCAGCTTTTCATCCCTCTATCTACTACCACTTTTTGTCTTCAATCGCTCTTCAAAGGGAACCCTAGAGCCTTTTTTTTTTTTTTTTTTTTACCGAAAGCACCACACCTGTGAGCGAGCGTGTGTTCTCAGCTACATGTGTACGCTGCTCATGTGCGCATGTTCGCGTCCGTGTCTTTGCCGGTGCATCCAGTGCAAACGGCCGTGACCTTTTCACCTCAAATCCCCCCTGAGGTTGAGCCCGGGTCAAAGACGCACACCCCACGCACACAAACACACAAACACCCCCCCCCCCTCCAAAACAGGAATGAAGGAGTGCAAGACAGGGAGGGGAAAAGGAGGAGGAGGAGGAGGAGAAAATAGACATTAGCCTCTCTGGGCTGAGAACAAATGGAGCCCCGAGAGGGACGTGAAGAGGAGGAACGAGGGAGCGAGGGGGGAAGGAGAGGTGAAGCGCACAAAGCTGTGGGGCGCGGCGGTTGGACAGACAGCATCTGCTCTCCTCTCTCTGCGGTTCCGGTAATGGATGGAGAGAGTCGCGGAGACGCGAGCGAGCGGGGCAGGAGGGAGAAAGGACGAGCAGCGGGAGGAATAAAAAAGCCGAGCGGCGGAGTTCAACTTTAAAAAAAGTTATCGCTTTTTGTTTTCGTTACTTTCGACAAAAAAAACACACACACACACACACACACACACACACGGCGGCTATGTGTGTGTGTGTGTGTGTGTGTGTGGGAGGGCGTTATCAAATTCAAATAGAAGGATGACAGACGGATGGACACACAAAAGAGGAAAAGGGACAAAAGGAGTGAGACATCTTTCCAACAGGAGAAAGAGCAGCTGATAAGAGCGGACACACGATACCCGCACGCCTGTGTGTGCGTGTGTGCGGACGAAGGCCTCTCACCAATTCTCGCTGGTATCTCCCACTCACATAGAGATCATGTGCACTTCCTCTTTTAAAGGCCGAGGTGTGTGTGTGCGTGTGTGTGTGTGTGTGTTTGTGTCCTCTGTGGGAGGAGTGGTCACTGACAGAGGAAGCTTGGCCTGGTCTGTCTTATGGAAATCTGAGAGTTTCCCAGAGCCATCATAAAACTGCCTCTCTATTAAACCCGATCACACCCCCCCCTCTCTCTCTCCTCTCCCCCCCCCATTACCAGGTCACACACATTCCTGTCTTATGAAAGATGATGTGTGTTGTCATTGGGGGTTCAAAGACGGACAGAGGGGGCCGGGGAGCATAAAGAAAAGGGACGCCGAGCGAGAGTTTTTCACTTGAGTCCCGCACATGAAAGCGCCGCGCGCTCAAAGTCAAGGCTTTGGGAGGCCGGGGTTTGTTCCGGGAAGACTTTGATGGCGATGGACAGAGCGAAAGAGAAGCGGAGAAGAAAGAGTGGAAGAGAGGGGAGCGGGATGGGGGAGAAGGGGGGGAGAAAAGAGGAGAGGAGAGCCGGGGTCTAGGTAATTAACGGCAAGCTCTTTAATTACTGCTGGTGTTCATTATGCCAGAAGGAATGTGGCAATTATGCCATTAAAACTTCCTAATGGGGGGAAAAAAGCGAGACGTAGGGGGGGGGATGCGGGTGGGGGGGATAGCGGAAGACATGCAAAAGAGGATGAAAGAATGAAAGGAGAGAGGCAACAGAAGGAAGAGAGAAACGACGAGAGGGAGCGAGGGAGGAGGGATATGAAAGGAAAAGGGGGAAACAATCGCGACAAAAGAGGAGCTTGGAGGGAGATGGGGAGCGTATTAGGCCAGCACAGTGACAGAGCAGATTAGCATCAAACAAGAAAGGCCACAGACGTGTGTGTGTGTGTGTGCGTGTGCGTGTGTGTGCGTGTGTGTGTGATCACTGAAACAGAGGACATATTCATTCCAAAGACGCCACCAAGGTGGATGGAACTTTGATGATGCAGAATCTGGCAAAGGGAAAACTGTGTGTGTGTGTGTGTGTGTGTGTGTTTGTGTGTGTGTGTGTGTGTGTGTATTGTGCGCTTGCTGAATCTGCGTAGGCTCCTGTTTCAAGTGGTGGTGCAGGTAGGGGAGGAAGTGGAGGAGGAGGAGGTGGTGGAGGAGGTGGAGGAGAAAGGGGAGAGATCCACAGAAAAAGGCCTGTGGGGCATCTTGATACACATCCAGTACATTTCCATCTCCACATTACCTCTATGACTCACGCACACACTCAACACGCACACACGAGACAGGAGGAAAAAAAAAAACATAACAAATGTGTCCGCGCACATATTTAACACACACAAACACACCATTTACCGCACCAGCATCAAACAACACAAAGAAAGAACACAAAACCCACGCACCCGCATTCCCAAACACACGCGGTCACACACACACACACACACGCATGAAAAAAAAGGCCACACACAAACACTTAGCACGCAGTCTTCGTGCTCACCAAGGCGGTTGGCTTGTCAGGGGGGGGGGGGGGGGGGTTTAGGATTTGCATGGCTGGGCAAATTTTCCTTGCACTAAACTCTAATCAGCGCCTGTATCTCTCAGACACCTGCCGGCCCCCAAAAAAAACCTTAATATGCAAAACACATTCCCTCCTCGGCCAACAGGAGACTTATTCACCTGCCTCTCGCCCTCTCGTCCGTCTGTCTTCTTGCAAATTTTCACATTTATGTATGCAAATAGGCTTTTCCCCTCAAGCCGGTTTCAAACAGTGGCTTCCTGGTGCCGCGGCGAAGAATGAGGGTTTTGTCTGAGATGGGTTTTTTTATGCTTTCGGAAAGGAGAAGTTTTAGCCGGGAAGAGGAAGCGGCGGAGTGTCACACCTGCGTTCGGGGGGCAGCAGTGCCGGCCCGAGCCTCTTGGGGGCCCTAAGCAGAATTTTATTTGGGGGCCCCCCCCTCCCACCACGCACAGTCACCTGTGCTAGTAGATTATTGGCACAAATGTCATGCTATACTGTTATAGCGAAAATTATAAACGAATACAGTGAGGTTATGATACAAAACTAGGGCTGCTTGCAGCATAAGCGAACTAAGCGGCTGCTTGGGGCCCCCACGCCGGCCCTGGGCCTGGGGGGCATTTTGAGTCCGACGGGTTGTTGTTGTTGTCGGTTTTTCCCGTGACTTGTCACGCGAGCCGAGTCCAAGTGACTCTTTTAATTTAAATTCAAATGTTTTAAAATAATATCAAAAAATTCTAATAGAACAAAAAATAACGTTGCTATCTGTTAAGAAATGTTCTCCTTCCTTGCTTTATCGCTGAAGTGTGTAAAAAAATAATAACTTTGGTTGTAGGTGAAGTCGTTTTAAGCTAATTTCCCCTCTCAGTAATCAGGATGTGCATCGTGAGGCTGAAGTGGAGGAGCAGTGTCATTTTTCTCGCTGCTATATGCTGATGGACTTTGGGCTTATTGGGACCTCATATACACAAGTGCCTCTGACTGCCAGAGTCTTTCAAAGCCTCCCTTGAGAGGGCTGAAGATGGATGTGTGTGTGTGTGTGTGTGTGTGTGTGTGTGTGTGTGTGTGTTTGGGTGCACACACAGAAGCCCCAGTGGACAAATAACGGGACACAGAGAGAGAGATGGACGTAAACAGAGTGAAAGAGAGTGAAGCACTTTAAATGTGAGCGCTGCAAAAGTCCCACTGCTCGCAAGGGCACTTCTCTCCCGCACGTCATCTCTCTTCCCCACCTCCCCCGTCTCTCCTTCTACCCTTCTTCCTCCCCTTCCCATTCCCCTCCATTTCCTTTCTCCCTCTCCACCTCCCTTCATCGCTTTGTCTCCGAGCTCTCACCCTCTATCCCCTATCTATCCATCTCCCACTTCCCCCTGTCCCCCTCTTTCTCTCCCCTTCCTCTCACTAAAACAGTAGGACGCTTAACCTTGATAACAGTGAGATTTCCCCCCCCAACCCCCTCAAAGTGACACAAACGCACACATACACACACACACACACACACACACACACACACACACACACACACACACACACACTGGAGAAGTGCTTTGCCAGCATGCCAGGCCGGTCCAAGGGACGGCTGTACCCTTCGAGGTGAACAGGACACTTGGAAATGCAGCAACAACAAAACACTCACACACATAGACTCGATCCCTCTAACAAACACACACACACACACACACACACACACACACACACACACACACACAGGAAAACCCAGATCACTCCAGGTCCTTCTTAACACAGGCCTTTTAAAGGTCTATTGTCAGCTGACATTGAGAGAACACTGGCTGTCCTGAAGCACACACACACACACACACACACACACACACACACACACACACACACACACACACACTGAAAGGAGAAGTGTGAAAAATGAAACAAATTAAAGGCGAAGTTGCCTGCAGAGAATTTATGATTACAATACACTGGAAGACAAACACATAAACATCTCCCCACAGATAGGAAAATGAGGACAGGGAAGTGAAATGCAATTTCTCACAAACACGCACACAAACAGAAGTTGAGGCGGGCGAGCGACGTGCCAGTAAGGCTTCTTCCTCAT